>OY992504.1:1950089-2371769 GCA_963921215.1 Scoparia ambigualis | reverse complement strand
CTACATAGCTATCGCGTTCATTGCTCTCGATTTTTTGTTCGACTGTCAAATTCTCGGATTGTGGAAATCTGATAAATAAATAAATATTAGAAGTTCTTACCCTCCAGCTATGACTCCTGTCTGCATCGATCGTAAACCGAACCTCTTCTCTATAGTTGTGATGACCACGTTCACGAAACCGTTCACCACCATACCTGGAATAGAAAAATATTTTTTAAACATAAAATTATTAATTTCAAAACTTAATCGAGAGTAGAGAAACTATGGTTAGGAAATCCATAAGGGTTAACTTTTATTCGGATTTGCCGTGTCATGTGGGGAGATAAGCTGTAAAATGATTAGGTATTCGTACTAATTTAGTACAGTCAATAGCAAAATTTTAAATGAAATAAATGTAAACGTTACAACTTATTTGTCGGTGCAAATTATATTAAGAGGCCTATATTACACCTCGACTGTGATTTTTGCGTAAAATGCCCATTTTCTCATTTTGTAGTAATTTTGCAGCTGTATTTATCGTTTTTATCGAAATAGGATAATAAATTCATTATAAAATCTTTATTCCTCATGAAGTAACGATTATTCTGGTAAAAATTTTGCTCAACAATATTATCGTAGCTAGAAGAAATTCACAGTTAAACTTAAGTGGGTTTACGCATTTTGGTTTCCCATACAAGTCGAATTAAAATATAAACTTCAAGTCGAAATTTTTGCAAACCAATTAGCCAATTTTAATGAAACTTTGCATGCTAAAGTAAAATACAGAGATCTAAATAGTTTGTTGAAAACATTTAAAAAAAAAGTTTATTTGGCTGAGTGATTGCGATTTAAAGTTCACTATAGAAAGTTTAAAATCTCAATAACTCAGTTAAATAAACGTTTTTTAAAAATGTTTTCAATAAACTATTTAGATACCAGTATTTTACTTAAGAATGCAACGTTTCATTAAAATTGGCTTATTGGTTTCAAAAGTTTTGGCTTGAAAGTTTGTGTGGGAAACCGAAATGCGTAAACCTTCTTAAAGCGATTTTGAAGTTTTTTGGTTTAGAATAAGGTTTTTTTTCTACATAAAATCAATGATATCTAAAAATTACGAGGCCGCTACGAATTATACGAATATATAGGAGATAACATTCTATTTTTTATTTCATTTGTTTAGAACAGTAGTTAAATCTAGGAGATCAAAAAAGTGCCATCGAGCATTTTATGAAAATATTTCTCTGCAATTTTGGGTTCTAACAAAAAGCGAGGCCTCTACGAACTATGCCAATAGCTATTCTACACTATTCAATAAGTCAAAATTATTAATGTATTTTTGTTTCTGAGATCTTGAACGCAAAAATTGGTCAGTTTTCGCAAAAACCACAGTCGAAATAGGCCTCTTAAACGGGCTTGCACGTCCAACGTTCATCATGATTTCAGTTATTTTTATATCTACTCCAATATGCAAGCTCAGTATTTTATTTCGGTGCCAAACGGTGCTCATCAATGTCCCGACAAATTATGATCTACAGCATAAAAATACACTACAACCGGCACTGACGTAGGTATTAAAGTTTCACGTCCGTCGGCCGGACAGGCCTCCACCGGCACCGGACCGAAATAGACCGGACATGTCCGGTGTTATTGCACTTTGGGATAAATATCGGACAGGTCAGTTGAAACTGGTAAAGTGGCCTGGATGACGTGGATTTTAATTAAAAAAATTAAATACCCATTAATATACTTACCTATTCCAATATAATTATGATAGATTAAGACATAGGTAAGGGATATTTGTTCCGTGGGTAGAATCCAGCCTCCAAAACTATAGTTTAACGTTACCAAGTAAGAATTATATTTAGTTACAATGAATGCAAATAGACCGTGACGTTACAAATAAGAAGTAATTTTTCACCATCATCATCAGTCTATATTTACTAGGAGTAGCAGAACCCTACCCTATACATTTATTTACGCACAAAAAGTGAGTGCGCATTTTTAAGTAAAAATTTGTTGGAATATACAAAAATACTCTATTAAATTATATCTACTTATTGATTAAGTATACAATACCATACCTATTTTTATATTAGTCATTCAATTGACTTTTCATATAAAACCGTTGGTACCATAGAATAATAATTAATAACTGAGAGTCCAAATGAGATTCGTATAGTTGTCCTATTTTTTCAAATGGGCCATAAACATTGAAAGAAAAGAGACAAAATAAGTTGCTAAAAAAAACCATTTATGATACCGAATTCAAAAGCGACATACAAATGTAATTCGAATGGTGACAAACGGAGTGCACACTCAAATGTCATAGCACTCCTTCTATGCTTTAGTTATAATGCATTGAGTAAAGTTGAAAATAAGATTCCAATAAACATAACATAATATATCTGCATTACATAACATGCCAATAAAAACTTAACGCAGTTGCGACAAATTGTCGGCGGCAAATCAATGAGAAAGTATTATGTCGACACTCGAGGTCCATAACGACTAAATAATAACCTACTATGCTAAAAAAAACCATTTATGATACCGAATTCAAAAGCGACATACAAATGTAATTCGAATGGTGACAAACGGAGTGCACACTCAAATGTCATAGCACTCCTTCTATGCTTTAGTTATTATTCTGAGCGTTGTACCGACGGACCCACGCTCACTTTTTAATAAAATCATTCGTTCAGACAACTACGAAGTTTTACTTTACCGTCACTGCGTCCCTGCCAACAAAATTCAACATTGAAAAAAAGTTAAAGTAGGTACCTAATGTTATGTATACCTAAGTTGGTTTTAACAAAATGAAACAACATCCAACAGTCTCAGTGGCGTGTCCATCACTTTCCCATAAATCTTTATTGAAACCCTCATTGTCACCCCTGAATCCCCTGATAAACATTGGAACGTCGTCAATATAAATTTTGTTTATATTAATACTCTTAGCAAATTCCATTAGCGCAGCTTTAAACATAGGCTCAGGAGGCCGTTATGCTGCGTCACGCGCCTCAAACATTACGTAAGGCCGGAGGTGTACTGGCTAAAATAATATTATTTATCGCAGCAAAATAATTTCAAAAAATATTATCATGGAAGGAGTAGTCCTTGCTCGCGCTGAGTATTCTCGGTACATCGGTACAAGGTCTCCAACGACGTTGAAAATGCAGAGTAAAAGTTATATCGTTTATTAATGTTTCTTTGAACCAATAAAAAGCAAAATTACTTTGGCAGAGCTTCTGGTGTTTGATTCTGCTATAAGATTTTCTAAATTCAACACTTGGTTGTCAGAGTAATACCTACTTACTGAGACACGACTGTAACTTTTTAGAACAGCAGAGCAAACTTTATTGGTATGGACTTTTCACATAGAATAATAACTAAAGCATAGAAGGAGTACAAATGAGACACGTATAGTTGTGATATTTTTTTTAAATAGGCCATAAACATTGAAAGAAAAGAGACAAAATAAGTTGCTAAAAACGTCAAATGTCGTCAAATATCGAAAAAAAACCGGTCACCATTTATGATACCGAATTCAAAAGCGACCTAAACAAATGTAATTCGAATGGTGACCAAACGGAGTGTCCACTCAAATGTCATAGCACTCCTTCTATGCTTAAGTTATAATGCATTGAGTAAAGTTGAAAAAAAGATTCCAATAAACATAACATAATATATCTGTATTACATCACATGCCAATAAAAACTTAACGCAGTTGCGACAAATTGTCGGCGGCAAATCAATGAGAAAGTATTATGTCGACACTCGAGGTCCATAACGACTGGCATGTTGGACGAACGAGGAAGACAGAGAAAAAAGTAGGATGCTTTAGATAATTATTTTATTATAATATTTCTAAAGTTTACTCGACCATTACGAATTGAAAATGAAACTTAATACGAAGAGGGAGAGCGATAGAGGGTGACGACGAACAATGCAAAAGGTTTGAAATGTTAGTATAAAATGCATTACTAAATCAAAGTTTCACCTCCAGCGAAAGGAGTAGACTTCGACTTCTAATCTCCTTTCAGGGTACATTTCTATGTAATGCATTAAATTAAATCATATAAGATTTAAAAAACACAGCTAATTATCTAAAACGTATTTTAGCTCCAACAACGTGGACCGACTATCTGGTGAAGGTCGCGGGTAGTCGAGGAGGCGAGCAGCATAATACCGGTTGTGGTGGAAAGCCTTAGGAGAGGCATTTGTTCAACAGTGGACGTCTTGTGGCTAATGATGATGATGATGTAATTAGCTTAAACAGTTAGCTCCATATTTTACTTGGAAGATTATGTAAATGACAAATATGTATAGGCTCCGCATAGTGCCTGTACGAGCATAACTTATTAGTATTTTGTATAAATATACGTCTTTTTAATGTGTTTATATAATATACGTCATTTCAATTTTTTTAATTCATATTTTGTATTATAGCATACATTTTTTTTAAATGTCGTTGCTTGCGCTGTGGTTTCCTGCGCCCGTTCTTTGCCACAGTTAAAAATGACGTCCTGAATAGGTGGTAGGTTAAAAAAGATTTGGACGTTTCAAAGTACTTATTAATTAAGTTTATTGAATAAATATATTTTTAATTTTGATTTGCTTGTACCTTTGACTCGCAGAGTGTGAGATCCAGCTGTTCCGCTGCAAACCGGTCCCAGCCCGGCCTAGCATGGCGCACTGGGGTAAGGTAATCGACTCTTTTATGGCTGGCTGCACGCCCATTAAAACGTCTACAAGAATGCCTGCGAACCGCGAGCCTTACACGCTTGCCGTGTTTACTGTATTATCCATTTTGCACAAAGACTTTGCATAACGGCCAGCTTTTAACAAAGTGCCTGAAAGAAAAACTTAAATGTGTACGCCATTGAAGCAGATGCAGTCCTGGTGACGAACGAGCAATATTTATGCTATGCCCAGCAGTGGGACATTTATAGGCTGATGATGATGACGTTACTACACACATCAAAAGTGTCTAGGGATCAACATATATTTTTGCAATAACTTTTCTCCTGATTGATATTAATTAAAATTTTCTTTAAGGATTCATCAAATAAAGTGTTTTCGTTTGTCTACAGTAAGCGCTCCTGTACACGACGCCGCCACCGCGCCGCCGCCGCGCCGCCGCCGCGCCGCCGCCGCGCCGCCGCCGCGCCGCCGCTGCACCTCCACACTGTGGACACGTGACGCGTAGAGCCCGCATCTCGCCGCCACCGCGCCGCCGCCCCCGTGCCTGCATCATGTATCGGCGGCGCGGTGGCGACGCGGTGACGGCGCGGTGGCGGCGACGTATCCACAGTGTAGAGGTGCGGCGGCGGCGCGGCGGCGGCGCGGTGGCGGCGTCGTGTACAGGAGCGCTAACGATAAACCAAGTCACCTTTGCATTAATAAAGAAATTTGCCATTTTCCTAATAAAGGGATTTTTGACATTTGAACCACTAACATTAAAGTTCGAAAAAAAGACTGAAATAACAGTTTTCTTTTAAATTTTATTGGGTAACTTAAACAATTAATAATCCGTGTTTCTACCGCGAACACTAACAACACAAGAACATCGGTTTGGCATACTCAAAATGAGTTCATCCAAATCACGCTGTGGAATGGCCGCCCATGTTCGTTGCAACAACAAAAAAAGGTCTTCTTGCGACTGGATACCCTCCATATTCGGCAGAGCTCTTCTCTGTAGCATATCCCATGCATGCTCAATCGGGTTCAAGTCTGGCGACTGAGCAGGCCAGGGCATGACATTGATGTTAGCTGCGGCGAAAGTCTGTCTTACAACTCTTGCGGTGTGCGGTCGTGCATTATTATGCATTAACTGAAATAAGGGACCGATTTGCACTTGTAGAGGAACGATGACGTCTGATACAATCGTCTCAGCATAAATTTGAGCGTTGAGGTTGCCTCTGATCCAAATCAACTCAGTTCTTCCGCCGATCCAAATACCCGCCCATACCATGATGGTTTCACCACTATAAGGATGGACTTCCTGGCAGGATTTTAATCGCTGTTGGCGTCCAGGGGTTCTCCAGTGTCGTATACGTCTTGTATCCGGTCTCATACCAAAACGAGACTCATCAGAAAAGCACACGAAACGCCATTGTTCTTCTGCCCAATTTCTGTGTTCAAGAGCCCATTGATATCGAATCCTACGATTGTGCATTGCTATAGGTGGTACCCTTAGCGGTCTTCGGGAATGAAGGTTCACTTCATGCAAGCGGTTTCTGACTGTTTGGTCGCTAATTAAGTTCCCTGAAGAGTGATGAAGCCTCACGGCTAACATCATGGCGGTTATTGTTGGAGCTCTTCGAGTTGTGATTTGAATGTATCGGTCTTGTCTCCGTGTGGTGCAGCGATACCGTCCTCCATGGCGCTCAGCCACGGTACCAGTGCTTCGGTAACGTGTCCAAAGTCGACTGATAACACTCTGACTTGTATTCAGAGCTAAAGCCACAGTACGTTGCCGGGAACCAGCTTCTATCATTCCCACGGCTCTGAGCATTTCTTCCCTGCTTAAATGACGTCGCCGCTCCATAATAACGTTGGTTTTAATCAGTAGTAGGGAAACAGTAGCACTAATAATGTCTTCAATGCGTTGTATGTTTTTATAGGGAAAATATTGACAGCTGATTTTCATCTTTTACTAGAAATTGATTGAAAGTTCCTGTTTCAAATTATGAAATGCACCAAAAAGGATCCATATAAATTTATAAAATCATAAATTTATTACAAAGCCACATCTCAATCTCAAGAAATCCGCATAAAAATGCTTGATCCCTAGACACTTTTGATGTGTGTATTTATGTAAAAAGAAAGCGATAGCTATACAGCAACCTAAGGAACACCTCACCTCCCTCCCTCCGTCCCTCCGGAACAACAGTTCCGGAGGGACCTGTTTAGTGGTGACGTTTAATAAGGTGGGTGGACCATGGAAGGCCACTGTAACGAATAAACAGTTTTAACAAGTTTATTAATTGTATAAATTAAAGAAACAAGTTATTAAGTAACACTTTGTTTTATCGTGTAACTAACAAATTACTTTTTTTATTGTAGATGTGTGTGAATATTTAAAAGTTTTATGAAGCTCTTCCAAACGGCCTTGCAAGGAACAGGTCTCCATACAAGGGCTACATTATCAGCCGTTCAACTTAAAACTTGAGTTGTAACAATCAAAATATCCGCTTTTACTAAAACTGCATGAAAAGCTCGGTCATTTAAACGAAACATTGAATGCTAAAATATATATGCATTCAAAAAACTGAACGAACATTTCTTGAACATCATCGTATAACTAAGAATAGTAGTGGAAAATATTTAAAAAAAATAGTAATAATTAGTATTGTATCGATATAAAATAAATTGCCGTAGCGTTTTAGAATGAAATTTAGAGATGGGCCGAATGTGGTTTGAACCGAATATGAACTTCGGCCGATCATTCGGTAAAAAATCAAAATTCGGCCGAAGTTTGGTTTTTTTCACGACTCTTTCTCTATTACAACTTCAACACGTTCGTTAGAACGTGTTGAACTTTACGCGCTACGTTTAATTCTTGGTATTGCATCCCGCCCGCAACCCGCGACAAATGCCCTCGTCTCGCGTCCCGGCCGGCCGGTCATTAGCAAATAAATACGTTTATCCACGCGGCAATTGCGTTATTGTTTACATTATTATCTACGTGATTTAAAGTGAATTAAAGAGGTAAAGTAATAGATCTATTTTCGTGTTGCAAATACAATGAGTGTAAGAAAAGATTAAGTGTATTTCAATATTTTCTTGTACCGAAAGTTCGGCATTTGAACCGAATGTCGGCCGAATGGCGAAGTTCGGTTCAAGCTGCCGAAATTCGGTTATACCGAATGTGAAACGAATTTTGGCCCATATTGAAATTCCAAAAATAAAATTTGACCTATACTTAATGGCCTTCTTATGGGTCCGTTCTTAGTAATTTAGTTGAATAATATAGTAATATAGTTGAATAACCCTTATAAATAATTATGTTATAAAAATACATTGTTTTTACTTTCCCGGTACGTATTTATAATTAAAAACTAAGTGTTCATATTTTCATGATTTGTAGATGTTCCTAGTAAGGCCCATGTACCCTAGTAAGGCCAACTGTCAAATGTTTGTGTACCTACGCCTGGCGTACTCACCATGAAATTCGGTTATTTCAAGAATGCCAAAAAACTGTACCCAAATAGTACCAAATAGTGCTCAAAGGAAATAAATAGTACCCTTATAGTTAAAAAGTTTTAGACATAGTTTGGTGAGTACGCTAGGCGTAGGTTACGCCTAGCGTACTCACCTCAGTTTGGGAAATCTGAGTAAGCTACAACTATAATTAGTATGTCAAAAAACTGTACCCAAATAGTACCATATAGTGCCCAAAGGAAATAAATAGAACCTTTATAGTTAAAAAGTTATAGACACAGTTTGGTGAGTACGCTAGGCGAAGGTTCTACGCCTAGCGTACTCACCTCGTGACGTTGCGCGAAAACAGAACCAGCAATGGCTTTCATTTCTATCTCAATAAATAGTACCGGAAATAGTACCCTCTAAGAGTGTAATTGTTACTTGACTTTTACACTAGAAAGTCATTAAATTTGATAGCAAACTTCTACATACATTGACATGAGGTACAGGCGAACTCATAATAATTATAATGTTATTACTTATTATGTACCTACTACATATTACTTTTAATTTTGTTGAAATTATTAGGTGTATATGCGTAACGAGGAAGTTTAATATCAGTTATGTAATTGATTATAATTATTTTTCTTATATACAAGATCCATGTTTTCCAAAATATTGACTTTGGATTTCATAAGGGAAAGAGCTCCTTCTATATAAGGAACTATTTATCTTATGTCTAAAATTGAAAATTCAATATTGTGCGACAACAATCTGTTACTTTTGTTGATCATAGTGCAACTTATCGACGCGCGGCAGCGATGCATCTTAGTATGAACAAGTTACAATAGGTGGCGCTTATCACACTTCTTACTTTAATTACTCACAAACTCACCTGTATTATGAAAGTGCTAAAGATCAATATTGCAATACACAACAATTTGCTTGACGCCGCGGTGGGAACGCATAGTTTTCCGGAACCGATTTTTTTAGTTGATTACTTTGCCTTGCCACCGCAAAGGTTTTCGAATAGTTAATTTGTGAAACAATTAATGGTGAAAACTTGTGAATTTTGTTTTATTGTGATGTGAAAGTGATCTTTAAATGAGTAAGTACCTATGTATATTTCATCTGTAATAGCATTTTATGTTCATGTCGATTTGCAGTTGATCTTTCATTAGCTAGGTAGGTAGGTACCTACTCAGTTTGAATATATTATGTATACTTACCTACAGAAATACGTTATTGTTTTTTATTAATCGTAGAATAACAAATTAAATCATATTCTTAGTTTTCTGGACTGTATAAAGTGTTTTACTGTGTCGCGTAAGGTGCGTTGGGGTAACTTCGGACGGTTTTCAGTTGTATTCGGAAGATATTAGCAGTTTTTTTCTCGAGAGTAACGTTAGTTAGCACAGTAAATTAAAGTGAAAATTTATTGTTAATAAACAGGCTATAAAGTAGAATATGTTTTATATAGTTATAAACGAAACAACTACTATTTTTCTGGTGTTTAAAATACGAATAAAATCTATTAGTGAATTCCATAGTTATTCCAATCTCAATTCCTTTGGTAATAAAAATATTATTTTACCATTCACTGTGCTCGACTGTACCACACGTAATTTTAGTATGTAGAAGTTTGCTATCAAATTTGTAAACTTTCTAGTGTAAAAGTCAAATAACAATTACACTCTTAGAGGGTACTATTTATTGAGATAGAAATGAGAGCCATTGCTGGTTCTGTTTTCGCGCAACGAGGTGAGTACGCTAGGCGTAGAACCTACGCCTAGCGTACTCACCAAACTATGTCTATAACTTTAAAACTATAAAGGTACTATTTATTTCCTTTGGGCACTATTTGGTACTATTTGGGTACAGTTTTTTGACATACTAATTATAGTTGTAGCTTACTCAGATTTCCCAAACTGAGGTGAGTACGCTGGGCGTAACCTACGCCTAGCGTACTCACTAAACTATGTCTATAACTTTTTAACTATAAGGGTACTATTTATTTCCTTTGGGCACTATTTGGGTACAGTTTTTTAGCATTCTTGAAATAACAGAATTTCATGGTAAGTACGCCAGGCGTAGGTACACAAATGTTTAACCGGCCTTATAAGGAACTACCGGCTTTCCTAGGAACACTGCTGATATTTTAACAGAAATCGAAGTAAATGAGAATGACCTTTTTACTATGAGAGTTAGGCTAGTTTTTTAGCTAGCTAGCGTTACACAGCGCTTTAATGAAATAAATAATAATCAATAGCAGCAATGGTCTGAATTATGAAGAAAAAATTACATTACAATATCATGCGGGAGTTTGAAGCTATCTTCATTTTTAGCTTAAGACTTTATAGGTATTTTGAGGTTATGACAACTGTTATCGTATGACTATCAGTTCAGTTCAGCATTTATTTATCACTTGACTCTTAACGCGGCGTTCTATTGAAAACCTTTTTTAACAGTAGGTAATCATTATAACTTAAGAGAACACTTTTGATATGTGAATGATTAAGAAGCAATAGATATCGAATAGGCTGGTTTGATCATTCTCCTATAAGTGTTTCTTTAGTAGGTACCATAACAAATACTTATATATAACAATTCACAGTAAAAAAAAGATGATAGTGGGTTACTTACTTAAAAAACATACGTTTTGCTGTGCGCGCGAAT
This sequence comes from Scoparia ambigualis, assembly GCA_963921215.1. NCBI lineage: Eukaryota > Metazoa > Arthropoda > Insecta > Lepidoptera > Crambidae > Scoparia > Scoparia ambigualis. The sequence goes on along the minus strand of OY992504.1, from coordinate 2,360,966 downwards.
AACAATTTTAACATTGGATAAAATGTTTACTAGAAATAAATCAACCAGTCTCAGGAAGCTCGAATAGGATTCGAACCTACGGCCTTTGGATTGCCGGTCCACAGAGCAGCGGACCGGCAATACATTAAACATTGTATCCTATATTTATATAGCATTGTAAATGCAAAATTTCAATAATAAACAATTTTAACGTCGACGACCGAAGTGTACAGAGCGAGGGACCGCATTAACAAAATAGCGACGCGAGCGACTCGACGCCTCGCCAGTGTCCTTGAGTTTGATGGATCTTAGTGTGAGTAGAAGGAATGTGTCCTTATAATATGACAATATCTAACTAAGAGTTTTTTTTGTTGGCCTTCAAAGGAACATGGCCTTCCATGGTCAACCCACCTTATATGGACGCCTTTGCTTAGCAGTGAGACAGTTTATAGACTATACTATACTTTATTTTACTATGTGTATCTATTTATTCATTGCTTATCTACCATAGTCTTAAGTATGTCTAAATAGCTATGTGTACGTACTTAAACTGAAAAATATTCTGAGATATTGATTGCCTTCTCAGGGTGCTTAGTGCGTCCCCGATTTAACATTTTCCATTCATGAGATTTGTAAAAGCGAAACATAGCTGCTCTGAGCAGATCGGCGATGATTAATTAGCGCGCGGAAATACTTGCGGCGTCATCACACGCCATACAATCAAGAATGTCAAAAACATCTCATTTTAAAGAAACAGTGTAACAAAAGGAGTAATTTTCAATACCTGCTACTAACTACTAACTAACCTATGTTTTTACTATCAATTTAAAATATTTTTCTAGTGTTTTTTATTAATTTGGAACTAACAAAATCAATGATATGCTAGCCGATTCTGAGTTTTGACGATAAATAGAGACTTACATTTTTTTTAAATATTTCTACTCTATATTGACGTTTCAATGTGAAAAGTTTACGTAAGCTACAGAAAGCAGTACACATACATATAATCACGACTGTTATCCCCGAGGGGATAGTCAGAAACTAGGCAATGAGGACAGCAAAAGCAGTCCTCTACCATAGTCCACTTTTCACCATATAGCGACTGCACATGTGCTAAGCGTGACAGGTGGTAAGCCCATCGCCGCTCTAAGATTTTGGATGTATGTGCAGTCTTTAGTCCGTAAGTCACCTTTTACGACACCCAAGGGGAGAGAGGAGGTGGTAGTATTCTTTCACCGCTACGTGACACGGTCACACCTAATATTTTAATTTATAAAAGCTACGTCAATTTCGTGGTAATTATTTTCGACACATTGTCACAGACATTGTTACAAATCTAATTAAAATCCATATGGATGGAGATAACAAATGACAAAAGGTAGTTCTAGATGTGAGATATCACGAGAAAGCGTGCGGCTAGAAAGCTAAGCCGAGTATGGCAATGCAATGTCTGATACACTGACATGAGAACGGTAAGATACTCCGACGAATGCAGCTTTGGAAATTGTTGAATCGGTTCATTTATCGAGATCATTTTTATATCTCTCTTTAATTAAAGCTAGCTTCATTCATTTTATGTAGTTAACAGCAAGTAGGTACGACCCATATACTTTAATTCTTTAATAATAATAATAACTTTCTAAGCTCACACCAATTGTCTAGCAAAAGTTAAGCTTCTCTTGAAACACGTTAAAAGGTTTACTAGATGGAACTAGATAACGGATTTTAATAAACTTAGAAAAAACACCCAGACCCGAAATCAATTTAACCTAACCTAACCTAACCCGACCGGGAATTGAACCCGAGATGGTGCGACGCCAGAACCGGCGTGCTAACCATCACTCGAGGAGGTCGTCAATATACAGGGTGATCAATCCAAATGGGTCAGTAGGGAAAAATCAAAAACTATAAGGGAGAGCGAAATCTGTTCTTAAGAACCATGGCGTCGATTTTAGATTTAACAACTGCATTCAAGTTTTTTTCTTTAATCTCATACGTTACCGGGAGTCGAACCCGCGGTCTCTATCTCTGTAAACAATGTTCTAAATTCTTCAAGTTTATTCGTGTTATTGGTATGAATAATAAGTCATAAGGAACACACTTGTCTTGAGTCTTGTTTAAATAATTGAAAGAAATCCCAAAAATAAGATAATTTATTGTTTTATGGTATATGTTCAAAATGGTAGCCATTTTCCTGGATGCAAAAATTTATTAATAAGGTACCTAATCGAATGTGTATTTGTTATTAAATTGACTTATTATTCATACATCAACAATAACAACGAATAAACTTGCAGAATTTATGACATTGTTTACCGAGATAGAGACAGCGGGTTCGACTCCCCGTTACGTATGCGATTGAACAAAAAAATTTGAATGCAGTTATTATTAAATCTAAAATCGACGCCATGGTTCCTAAGAACAGATTTCCCTATCTCTTATAGTTTTTGATTTCTCCTTACTGACCCATTTGGATTGATTACCCTGTATACTGATGACTTTACTAAAATATGTATCTTGTGAAAATTACTTTGATTGATAATTTTTAATTAGCAATTGGCAATTTAAAGTAAACGAGAGAAGTAAACTAATGATGTTCCAAATTATTTGACCTGTTGACAGTGGAGACTTTTTATGCCAAAAACCAACGGTACGTCGTGCAGCTGCTACTACATTAATATGAGAAATGAGCAAAGAATTCCATGAAAAATCTTGCTTCTAGATAGAACATTAACAATAACGTGTCTATATTTTGGTGTGAACAATGAAGATTTTTTTTGACGAGCGAGAGATTCCTGAAGGACTTCATTATAGTCCCCCGCGTAGGACAACATGAAGTTACAAAAAAATGGCTTTCCTGACCATTTATTTAGTAAAAATTTATGTCTTTGAGTAAAAAGAATAAGAAAATCGAAAGTAATAAAAGTTTAAAGGTTTTCTTAATAATGTTTCATAATCTTTTAGTAGGATACTTATATTTAGCGTTTAGTAAAGCGTAAAGCTTAGAAATCCATATTTGACATATTTATAAAGTATTGCTTTAGCTGTTTGATCCATTAATATAACGAAATATATATAATATACTTACTCGTGTCTCTCGCATACCCGATGTGATATTGTGTAAGCCGATTGGCGGATTAAAACCATTGAATAGTGCATCTGCGGAGTTGAGATGCAATAATACGACGCGACACGGAAATTATGCGAATCCCTAACGATTGCGCATTCGCTTAAAATAATGTGCTTTAATACGATTATTTTGTTTTATTTGTAAAGTTTACACAAACGTTCATTAGTGATTGTACCAACAATTCCTAATAATAAAACTTTAAATGAAACAAAATTATCGTATTAAAAGCACATTATTTTAAGGTATTTACAACCTCATTTTTTACTCGTTTTAATTAAATTGAGGATGAGTTACACCCATTAAACTGAATAACTTTCCAAAACCTATGTGCAAAAATGACAAAAAAATTTGACCTCCCATACAAAACTGTTCGATCAGCTAACGACAAATAGTATGGGAGGTGGAAATTTTTTGTCATTTTTGCACATAGGTTTCTTGGGGTTTTTTTCTTACCCTTAATTTAATTAAAACGAATAAAAAATAAGGGTGTACTTACACCCAAATTATACTATTCATTTGTATTTCGCCATGAATGTAGCTTTAGGCATGCATATATAAAGAACAGAGGATTTTTATTATAAAATAATGTTAGATAATTCAAATTGCATTTCTTTAAAAAGTTCCTTGACGTTTTAAAATTAGAATAAATTGGCCATCGATTAGAATCGGTGGTTGTTTTGTTCTATCATCGAATCACAGATTAAAGCAGTAGATAGTCGTATTCAATCAAGATCGATGCAAGGTAAGTAGTCAAAAATATTGGGATAAAAGGTATATCATTATAATGTAGGATCGCTAACCACTATTCCACACGGCCGCAGAAACAAGGCAACAAATTATGTTAGGAAACAACAGATGGCTCGCAAATCTTAATCTCTAACGATTTGTGGTCTCCTATTAATAATGTGGGTTACCTAGGAAAAGTCGCCCAGGCAGCCGCAATATGTCCGCTTCAAATCCAAACTAATGTGAGCATTAGTAGGTTTATCCCGGCAAATCCCGGGAAACAATGAGACGTCCGCGGCCGCTCCGGGACAGGAACGGCCGGGAGTAGATGCTTCCCGCTTAATTTCATGGCATTAGGTCTCTACTTTTCACTTACTACCACATATTGTACCAGTTATGGAAACGTTGAAGAAATTACTACCTCATGGTGGAAGTTTTTTTTTGGCGTTTTGTTTTCTCCGAGTTTATTTGAGCTTATTACGAAAGGAGGCGATTCTAGATTCGTCTAGTAAATGTTTGTTTGTAAAAATATAATTTAAGTTTTACAATGTGTATTGCTAACTAATTATTTTATTTAAAAGAAGAACGTAATTTAGCAGGCATGTAAACTAAATTACATCTATTTTTTTCCTAATAAATTAATATTAAATTAAATATTTTTTTATATTTTATTGCTTTTTATTAATAAAAATAATCTTAGTTTGTTACATATAGTTTTATATTAAATTATTAGTTTCGCATTCAGAATGCTATATTTCTTTCAAAAAATAACTTAAGTTTATAAGTTTATTTAATTAACTAACATGGGTGTTAAGTCTTTTTGTTACTAACTTAAATGGACTTTATGTTGTCTGAATAATTTTTCTTAATATTTTCTACCTGCAAGGCGACAGTTAATAGGCATCTTCTGGGGCAGCTCGCTCCATCGTAGACCTCATCTACGTTCACCATCAGGCGAGATCGAGGTCAAGAGCTGTCTTATTAGTCATATTACCTAAGCATAAAAAATATTTTATTTTTATTTTATATAATTTCTTGTTTGTTAAACAAATATAAGGTACAGTAAGTACCTAACTTAGGTCTAAGTTAAAATTTCTCAGTGGCACATCGAAAAGTCGAAGAGTTTTAGATTGTTCCGAGTCCACGTGAGTAATAGAGTCCCAGCGTTGGGCAACTTTCGGGCGGATGAAGTTAAATGCCACTTGGCTAACTTTAACGTTTGGCTACACTACGTTTGGAAACAGTTCTTAATATAATTTGTTACTACTTCAGAATTGGATCGTAATAAATTTCCCACTCGCCTTTTATGTCGTTTTTATCACAATAAATAAATAAATGATACCACGAGCGGTGGTCTTAACCTTAGAGGCACCCAAGGTTACACTTAATTAGGGAAATGTAATAAAGCAATTATAATAACTCAAAAATATATAATTATCCCAAAATACCATGGTTTTGTCTACAGAAAATTAGTTTACTCCTAACAGACTAAAGTTAACTGTGAAAAGCTAATGTAGGTATTCTACAATCAAAGATGATTTCAAATACTGATCGTGATCATGTATAATACCTATATTATGCAAGTACCTACCTACCTTACCAAATTTATTCTTATCGTTCACTCTCAAATTAATTGTTGTTCAGTGCTACTACTCAACAAGCAAAATTAACATGTAATGAAACCCTTCCCTAAATGAAATTGTTCCGTTAGGTACGGCACAACTAATGAATCCTAATCGATTGATTAATTATTGAGTTCTCGATAGAGTATTCGAGTGTTATAACTCGATTAATGTTGCCTAGCATTCCTCACGAAACGGAGGGAGTGTTCGAGTCGATTAGCCGCGTATGGCTGATGCACACTGAGTGGAACACTCGGCTGTCTGATCTCGTTATCACAATTATTACTCTTTGCGTTGGCTAGGTGACTTGTGTTAGAATTCACATTTTTATTACCTCTGTGGTTTAGTGGTCCACCCCATCTTCCACTCAAAGGTGCCGAGTCTTCTAAATATATGCCTTTTCTGTTTTTTTTTAAATTATTTATTATATTTGTAGCATTGTTTCTATTAAGTGTGAGTTAAAATTTTAAATTCCCACATAATAGAAACAATGCACTAAAAAAGATCAAAAAAGTGAGAAAAGCTAAATAATTTAATAATACCTACGTTTTTTTTACATATTTGACAAAAAGTTACCTAAACCAATACGTAGGGTAGATAAAGGTTTCGAGCACGATTGCCATCGGCTCCGTAGCAGTCGCAATCGCAAGCGTCGCTTAGCGAAATATTTCCATTGGCGGTACAATATTGGCTGTCAGGGGCAGGCTGCCTCGGCGGGTCGCGGTGTAGCGGCCGGTACTACGGAGTAGGAGACTAGGAGCGCTGTAGGGCGGAAATGCAATTTTATAAACTGATTTAACTGACTAGAGAAACTAATTAAATAGTAAAGAACTTTGCGCTGTCTCCTACAACGACATCTATGTACCATACATAGGGTAAGACAGAGACTAGGCAATGAGGACCGCAGAAGCAGTCCTCTGCCATAGACCACGTTTCACCAAATTACAACTGCACACGTGCTCAGCGTGATAGGTAAGAGAGGGGTTGGTAGAATTCTTTTATCACAAAGAGCCATGTGGTATCTCACTGATCTTTGTACTCACGTAAAAACATGTTTCAAGCACATAAATAATTTTCATTTTCCTAATGTTTGTTTAATTTTATTCTTTACTACGATGCTGCGATTAGTATACGACGAAAGTACGCGACTATAAGCCTGAAGGTAGAATAGCGCACTTCACCTAAAGTCCTTCGTAAAACGCTACTACTTTCACGTTGAAGATGAAAAAAAAAGGTTGCTAAATTTTTTTTGATATCCTACGCCTCAAAAAAAATCTGATTAGGTATAACCTAATCAGTTTAACCTTGGCCGCGACATGATTTAAGAGTGGTTAAGAACATGAAGATACTGATTATAAATAGTTCGTTTATTTTTTCCTTTTTAAGCATGTTTTTAATTTTATTTTACAATTTTTTTTTGTTATAAGTATCCCAAAGGCGCGCAGTGGCGCCTACCAGTTTAACGCAAGCAATTAAGGAAAACGGTTGATGACAGTGCGCACAAGGGCGTTGCACTCCCGTTTGATTAAATACTTATATTTTCGGTGTAATCCATCCAGGTGGTTTTGGTGGTCTAAATAGGTAGTAGGTAGTCTGTAGGGTTAGCATGCGCAACACGAGAAAATTTTCTTGACCCGTTTTTTCGTGTTATGTCTATACACGATATGTCAAAAATAGACATAATAGTAGTTTTTGTTTGTCTGTAGTATTTTTGTCTACAAACCCTACCATGCAACGTAATTTTAGCGAGTTTTGACAACTGTAACTGAGATAGATAGTTTGTCGTTCCCGCCAACGAAGGAAGAGGGAATATTGCCCGCGACATCTCGTGTTGCGCATTAGTATCTTGTGCAAGTGTTTCCAATTTTCCATTCGTGAAGAGTAACAGCTTATGGTTGGGCTTTCACCGGCGTGGTCGATTTAGGGGGAGCGCTCCTCCCTCCTCCGCTATCCTGCAGCTGCTGATGGGACACTTGCAGTAAGATCTAGATTTAAGATAAGGCTAGGCATATCTATCGTGCGCATGCCATCCTAGACGCCGTGAATCGCGGGCATAAGTACGCCTCGCCGGCGGCGGGCGGGCGTGTTGGCTGAGGTTAGGGCAAGTGCTTTCTGCCCTACAAGCGACCGGCTGCGTACCTACTGTACAATTTTATATTGATAGTTAGGTATGGAAAGTATTCGCAATCAGTGCACGCCGGCCGATTATGAGTGCGGGACCCATGTATTTTATAACGCATTTCGCTACTCTTTTACCTGCTTATTTCGTTTAGGGATTTGCAGTTAAACAAATATTTTTTTACGTTTTGACAGTACCTAAGTTAAGAAAAATGTTTGAGTATTCTTAATTAGCATTCAGCAAGGAATGCTGCTAAGATAGTTAACATTGTAAGTTGGCCATAAACTGATGTAGAGTATAATGTTAAACATAAGATTTAAGCTTGTATAATAAAATCTCGCCTACTCTATGGTTCTTATATTCGATACATTCTTAAAGTTTTGCTATACTGTGACTTTAAAAAAATCTAGACACGGCGAAGCTCTTGGCCTTCATCTCACCTGATGATAAGTGTGGCCTGAGCGCACTTCCCCAAAATCTTCAACAGTGAAGAACTAGCTATCTTATCTCTAAACTGTCTGGCAGGCCGACTTAACAAACCCTACCACAAACCAATCCAAATACACCCTCCGCTGGGAATCGAACCCGGGACCTCTGGGTCTAAGACCGGAGGCTTAGTCACTAGACCACAGAGGCGGTTAAATTTTGCAACTAAAGATACTCAATTATATAGCTCTTGAGCAATAATTCACAGTTATCGTGACTGGTAAATCAATCCCATATAATATAAGAGGATAATGAATGAGTTGGTAAGTCCTACTAATATTGTAAATGCGAAAGTTTGTAAGTATATGGATGGATGTTTGTTACTCTTTCACGTAAAACCTACTGAATGGATTTGGATGAAATTCGACATACAAATAGTTTATAACCTGGATTAACACATAGGATACTTTTTATACCGATATTCTCACGGGAACGGGAACTACGCGAGTGAAACCGCGAGCAGCCGCCGAACAAATAAAAGACTGTGGTATTTGGTGGGTCTCAGCCACCCCTCTGGAAAACGAGCGCGAAAACTCATCGAGAAACTCCCGGTCGACCACTTAGCGGCGATAATCGCTTGCGCATTTTGACCGCGCGTATACATACGTACAGTAGCTTGCGCGTAGATCCTGTGCAAGCGAATATTGCCGGAAGTGGCCGACCGGGAAGTTCCGGGATCTTATGTGTGGTAAGTAATTCGTTCACGAGCCCGTAGCAGCTAAGATTTGGCGCTGTTCAAGTTCAAGCAAGTTGCCGCGGCCGGCCACACCTGCTGCATAATTGATTGCCTTAACTGCAGCTGGGAAATAGTTTAATGTGCTGCTCGCTAACTCGCACCGCACCCGCGCGATCATTGTTAACCAACTTGTTAATTTCGCCAAACTTTGTAGGTAGTCGGTAACAAGCTTGGTGCCACTTCGCTTACTAATTTGTCAGTTTAGATTTGGTTTATTACCGTTACAGTTTCATTTGCGTATACATAAATATTTAAGACGTAAGAACGTTAAGAAGTAATTTTTATAAAATTTTAAGACAGTGCAGGGAAACATTTTTCAACACTTTTTCTACGCTACGACCAATTGACGTTTTTGGACATCTTAATTACCTATCCTTCCTCTCTGTATACTGCTACTTCCACGTTTTCTGTAAAACAAAACTATTTAACACTGTAGTCTATTCAACGTAATTTCTTTGGTAAACTGCACTTTGCAGGTAGCCGCCATAAGCGTCCGCCCGAGACTCGCACTGGGCGGACAACAGGTGCGGTGGGCGGCGGCGGGCGGCCTATTAAACTTCCGACATCTTTATCACTTTTCATTTGCGAGCGAGCGCTCCTTGTTAATGAAAAATGTTTAGTTTTTCAACTAAGTAACTTGGAAACTGTGGCCGCAAGTTCATTGTACTATGCAACAAATGAATTTTAATAACTAACAAGAGTCAATAAAGTGAGAATTCATATTAACATTTTCTTGTAGGTAGTATTAGAACTATCGTGGCTTATTAAAATAATTTCACTACATTATAGATTTTTTTTATTATTACTTTTGTTTTGTTTCAATAAATATTTATAATACAGTATACATACAGTATACAGAAGTAAAATATTCTCGTTAAAATTATTTTCTGTTATAATTTTTTTCACCATAAACGTTACAATAAGTGCTTCAATTATTCTGGAGAAGCTAAACATTAAAACAGTAACTATAATCAACAATAATCTTAAAATTAGGTAGAAGGTAACCTTGTAACAACTATATCATTATTATTTAATACTTATCCATGTTTAGCCTCTAAATAATTTACAACATGTTGGAACGGCAATTATAAAGTTATGAACACGTTGGCTTCCGTTGATGAACCTGAGCCATTTTAAATAACGTTCCAGTAAACAAATCCCAACTAAAGCCACCAACTTTTGCACGCAAGATATTAATCAAAACTTTTAACGTTCATTTACACACGTTGATGAGTCCGCCACCTCTGGCGAATTAATTAAAAAACTTCTCCTGTCAGAGGTTGACAACCCGGAGTGACGCGGGATTACGGGATTACGGGATCACCGAGCCTATTGTTTTAATTTGCGGCTGCCGGAACAAATAACGTAAAAAGAGGATGTAATCCCGCCTGTTACAAAGTTTTATCAATTTTTATCAAGATTGATTGTCTGCCTTTTGTAAAAAACAGTAATAATTCGTTTATTATCACTGCTCCTGTTAGGCATGCAGACCAAATTATTAATAATCTTTATGTTGTATCTAGGTATAGGTTCAGGAACTGGAACTGTAGTATCTACAGAAATTATATTATTTACGCCCGCGACTTCGTCCGAGTGAACCCCTCGTATCCCGTGATGAATTTCCATTTTTTTTTTCATATAAACCTTGTTCTTACCATTACAAACACAACACAACTGTAGAACAAACTACCGGCCAGCATCCGTGAGAGGTCATCGGTAGAATCTTTCAAACACCACCTCAAAGAGCACTACCTGGTCTAACATTATCGATACCAAAGACGTATTCATTGTCAACATGACAATGTTAACAAAAAAACATTGTCATTGTCAACAAAACATTAGGATACTTGAGACAGAACTTACAAAGTCAGTAACTTAGTTTAAACTATACAAGTAATTTGATAGGTATATATTTTGTGTATGTTTATTTATTTATATAATTATGTTTAGTTTATGTATGTTTTGCGCAATTACTCCCGCAGATTTAATTTTATTACACACCATAGCTAGGGTTGGCTGGAAGAGATCTCTTCTAAAGATAAGCTCACCTTTGTATATGTCCTATGTAACTTGTGTATTAAAGTAATTTCTTATACCAGTGTTGCTGCAGCGGCTCTCGGGCTGCCCATGCTGAGGCACGCACCTCGTTGACCAAACTATTTAGAATCCGTTGTGCACAGCACGTTACGTACCTGTACGACCATTGTGTTTTTATTATGTTAGGTACTTAATTATGATTTAACTCTTTGTGTGTTATTGTTTTTTGTGCTGTGTTATTTTTAACCTCGTTTTGGTCAATAAATGTTTATCTATCTATCTTATCTATCTAATAACTAAAAAGAATTAGCCAAATAGTTACAGCCGTTCTGAAGTGATGAACAAACAAACATTCGTGGCCATTGATTACCCGACTATTTTGCCCTATTCCATCGTATACTTTGTTCCCAAATTGTTTAGCGTCATGTAAAATTACAAGAACTATTTTCAATCTAAAGTTCTTCATCAGCCTTTTAACGTCCCACTGCTGGGCACTGGCCTACCCAGATGGACATCAGCCATGGGGGTATTGGGCCATTATCCACTTGCGGGTTGGTTGGTGGGATAACCTAAAGGCTTAAGAGGGTTTACGCATTTTGGTTTCCCATTCAAACATTCAAGTCGAAATTTTCAAAAACCAATTAGCCGACTTTAATGATACTTTGCATGCTAAAGTAAAATACAGAGATATAAATAGTTTGTTGAAAATATTTTTTAAAAACGTTTATTTAGCTGAGTTATTGCGATTTCAAGTTCACTATAGATTGAGATAGTTATAGATAGTTTAAAATCGCAATAACTCAGTTAAATAAACGTTTTTTAAAAATGTTTTCAACAAACTATTTAGATCCCAGTATTTTACATAAGCTTGCAAAGTTTCATTAAAATTGGCTTATTGGTTTTTAAAAATTACGACTTGAAAGTTTCTATGGGAAGCCGAAATGCGTAAACCCTCTTAACCTTAAACTAAATAAGCCGTTGATAGACGATTTAGTAGTACAATATTCGTATAAAGCGCTTTCTTACTACGCTGAGATCCATTACCGAGGGTGCTTTTAAGTTAAACGAGCTACGTGCACCTGTTGGCGGTGAGTTACGGCAGTCGCGCACACTGCGGGTACTTTGGACATGCACGCGAGAACAACTTATGTAAAGATAACGCTCGTGTGTTTTTTCTCTTTATTTAGGCACCTAACAATCATAACACAACGTGTTAGTGAAACATTTATTGTGTTCTGTTCGATTATGAACTCTTAAAAAAAAGAGGAGTAGGTACCTATAGTATCTAGTATCAATACACAGTTTGTAGTTTTTTGGTCCGATGCTGATTCTCTATATTTTTTCTGCTTTACCTAGTTGTTTGTTTTATTAGGTTTTTTGCCACCATACAGAAGTGATTGTAACTCGCACGAGGCGGTGCAACCTCTTACTGACGAAAATATAGGTTTTTTTGTGTATTTTTTGCTACTCTAAATAGATTCGAGCCATTTTGGGCCGTTTAGTCTCTTATTTGTTTATTTATTTATTATTACAAGGTTCACCAACAGTTAACATGCAAATTTTCACAGTTAAGTAACTGACCACAAGTATTAGACATACATGATAGTAAATTAACAATACTGTAAATTGTTACCATTTAATAAATTAAATTTTACAAATCACATTTTACATCTAATATATTCCAGCACTTTACCTCTAAAAGTTTTCGGGTTGTCTTTAAAAATGTCGATGTCGGATACTTTAGCATTTATGGTGTTGTACAAAGAACATATTCTAGACAGCGGCTGGTGCAAACTCACGTTCGTTCTACTTCTAGGGATGTGAAATAACTTAGAGCACGGAATACGTGGATGGTGGTCAATGTTCCATCACGCACAAAGAAATTTGGTGACTCGTTTCTTTGTCTCACCTCCAAAATATATTCCTTCATTCTGCCATATCAGTCTACCAGCACACGGTATTCCATCCTACCTATGACATAGGGTCCGTCAAACGAGGCATGAAGAGGCACTTTGTGGGCCGGCAGAGTGAGGGTGACTGATGCTACGTCTCTTACGCTGCACTAGTTGTCTTCGCACCTGGACTTCACTTCCACTTAACATCAGGTGGAAATTTGCATGTACCTACGTACTGCATGTATGTAATGTACTTTTAATTTGCATGTTTGTTTGTTTATTTTCTATAGATGATACGAATTCACTCTTATTTAAAAACAGTAGAAACATAATAATGCTACCTTCTTTTTGAAGTCGGCTTAAAACTAGATGCTTATAACATGCTGTCCCCTCTTTAATAATATCTGCACCGAGCGGTGTTTGTGAAGCCAATATCGGAATCCAGTCGTGGAGTTCAAAGCATCTTGTTGACTGTCGTGCAGTCAATAGACGACATTTATTGCGGCTGCCCGGGCCGGAAGCGGCGCCATTTTAAACCCGGGGGCTTCCGATTGCTCTGTTGCTATACTAATTGAGTTCTCGGCATTCCACAAGTGCTCTTGTGGTTATGAGTCGTTCTGGATCGTGAATCACGTGGCGAGATGCGCAGTTGTAACCGATTACTGTTAGTATTATAGAATGAAAGGACTAAACTCAAAAGGTGTCCTGTCTTTACTAGCGATGTCCCATGATGATTTTATTAAATCAGAAATCTTTACGACAGCCGACCTCTTAAACATTTCACGTATAAACATCAAAACGTTAATGTATAAACTTTTTCTTTTCGTATAAAAATAGCATCCAAACATACATTTTCGTGGATTTTCCAAGAATGTGGCAATGTATTTTTATTTACAGGACCCGGAACCGGGACCTTAAAAATTGTGATCTTCATAACTTTAACACTCGTAGGAAATATAAGCTTGCCGTCCCTAGCTTTAGACTTCATAAAACAGGTGGCTCTTTCTTGGGTAAATGTGTAACGTTTTATAACAAACTTCCTTTTATAAAGTGGAAGATTATGTAAATGACAAACATGTATGGACATACTGCATGTACGAGTATAACTTATTAGTCATTGTATTCGTTAATTTCTTTTCAAAATCATGTTGTGTACGATTCCAAAGAGCTTATCTTACCTGTAACTTAGAGGGAGAAAAAAGAAAATCCTCCTGAGTTTCTTGCCATCTTCTTCTCAGTCGAAGGCTCTCCCAAAATCCGAACTGGTGGTAGACTAGTTAGGTAGGTAGATTAGGTAGGTAGGTGGATTAGTTAGTAAGATTAGCTTTTAAGATTTAACTACACGTTAGTTAAGAGTTATTTTTATTTTTAACGTCAATAAGTGCCTGAAAAGGTTTAAGTTGAATAAATAAATGATTTTGATTGATTTTGGACCTCCGGATTGAGCCGTGCGCAAGCATATACGGCCACCGGGGCATCACCAACAGCAGCTCAAAATTGAACAAGGTTTGTCTATGAACTAATGTAGTACACTGCAGGTTTTCGATTATAAGTAAGCTTACTTACTAAAAAATAATGCATGAAGATTATGAAAAGCATTATATTTTTTCGCTGCATAACACTTAAGATGCAATGCAGCATAATGAATGTCTCACTTTGTAGAGTTTAATCTGGTTGCGTGATGACACGGATTTAACACCGAAGGAGAATACTGAAGAAAATGAAAGGAGGCAAATAGCCAGCGCTTACAAGAAAGAAAGTGTTATAATCTCTTTTAATTGTAATTTCCATAATAATATGATGCTCTAATTTCTATATGTCACTAAATAAGTCTAAAATAGATAAAGGTTACGTGAAAACTATTGTTTTGTATTTGTGAGTACTATGAAGATTTGATTTAAGATGGCCGCCCCGTGATGCGGCTCTCGGCTAGTTAGCTTTATTCTGGACAAAATAACGGTATTCTAGAAAAATGTAAATGCTGACCGAATACAGACTTTGATTTCAATTCCATCTTCAAATAAAGAGAAGTGCCTCGCAACCGGCCGCTACTAAATCGCGCCACATAACCGTCCGCACGGCCCAGCCTCGGCCCAGCTGCCTAATCCACGCGTGGGGTGCGTGCCCACGCGCCCCACTCATATATTGGTCTAGCCCCTCCGCCAGATCAAAGCGATCACTCTAATTGATTGACTAACTTAAAATGCACTACACCCCAATGTATTGTGAGGGATGTAACACGTGAGTTTTATATATTTTTCAAATGTGAATATAGTTTTGTGTGGGCAGGCCTCCGACAAGGTGGTGGTGATCTGGTGAAGGTCGCGGGTAGCCGCTGGATGCGAGCAGCACAAGACCGGACGTGGTAGAGATCCGTGGAGGAGGCTTTTATCCAGCAGTGGACGTCCTCTGGTTATGATGATGATGATAATTTTCTTATAGGATTTACGTTCTCGGTAAAGGTCGGGTCGAGAGCACCTTAAACCGACGAGCATGTATGAAGAACGTAATGAGAGTAAGTGAAGCAAATGATGACAAGGTCGTAGTAAATGGAGAGCTGTGGTATATGCCCGCCACTACACCGCCGCAAAGATCTCCGGGATCAGTGGTTAAAATGGGAGTTCCGCAGGGTTCAATACTTGGTCCATTCTTGTTTTTGGTTTATATTAATGACTTACCTTATTTTGTAAAAGACAGTCATGAGATAGTATTGTTTGCTGATGATACTTCACTTTTATTCAAAGTGAAACGACGACACCCAAATTATGACGATGTGAATAATGCGGTCTCAAAGATTGTTCACTGGTTTAGTGTTAATAACTTGCTATTAAACGAGGGAAAAACCAAATGTGTAAGATTTGTATTGCCTAATGTTAAGCAGGTAATAACTAGTGTACAAATTAAAGATAAGAATGTGAATCCTGTGGACACCACTGTGTTTCTAGGCATCACGTTGGATGCCAAGCTTCAGTGGGGCCCACATATAGCTAAATTGTCGAATAGACTTAGCTCTGCGGCTTATGCAGTAATGAAGATCCGTCAGTTAACTGACGTTGATACAGCTAGATTAGTTTATTTCAGTTACTTTCATAGTGTAATGTAGTACGCCATTTTACTGTGGGGAAATGCTGCCGACATTCAAACTATCTTTGTGCTGCAGAAGAGGGCTATTCGAGCAATATATAACCTACAGGCTGGTGACTCTCTTAGAGAGAGATTTAAGGATATAAGTATAATGACAGTTGCATCACAATATATTTATGAAAATCTTGTGTATGTTCATAAAAATATTGAAATGTTTTCAAAAAACAGTGATATTCACAAATTAAATACTAGAAGTAAGAACAAATTAGCAGTGCCTTATACTAGGCTCCATAAAATAAATAATTCTTTTAAGGGTCTGTGTGTACGATTATACAACAAAGTACCAAATGATATTCAGAAATTAGATCTTGATAAGTTTAAAATCAAAATCAAAGAAAAGCTTTATAAAAAAGCTTATTATAAAGTGTCGGATTATTTATTTATTTATTTATTTATTCAATTACATGCCAGCTAACAGACTACATGTCCAATACACAGGCAAGTTATACATTAAAAACTAAATACAATAGAGAATTCACCAATAGGAAAATAACAATTAATACACAATAAAAAATAATTACATTTAGAAATTTAGAAAATTAAGTTACTAATATGAAAATTAGGAAATTAAAGTATTTAAAAATAAATTACATAAACATATGAAATACAACTTAAAATACCTAATGTCAGTAAAAATTCCAATTTAGCACATATTAAGAAACTGGTGAGTCACTGCCACCAGCCGTCCCAGACCATCCGCAAAAAGATCTAAATCATTGTATTGAGCGAGCATGTCCCCAATCAGGCTGTGCGCGCGCACGGTTGGTGCTTGTGCGGCATGGTGGGTGCGCGTGGCGGGCCTTTGCAGTAGGCGCGGCCGGCGGCGCGGCGCCACCAGGCCTGAGGCGTCATGGGGGATTCGCAAGGGCACTGAGAGGCATGTTCTCTCGAGCACATATGGGCAATCTACCTTATGGTATAATATGGAGAGGTAGTGCACCATAAGAAGCAGTTTTCTTCTGGAGGCAAGCGTATCAAGACCCACCATTCCGTATACAAACAAGGATGGATAAAGGAAGGGATAGTACCCGTGAATCCTTTTAAACAGCCAACGAGCAAATTTTCGTTGAATTTTTTCTACCATGAGACTATACTTGTTCTCATGGGGGTCCCAAATGACTGATCCATATTCGAGTTTGCTGCGCACATACGCATTGTACAAAACTTTAGCCACCAATTCACCATTAAATTCCGAGGATGTCCTAATAATAAAGCCTAAAATTCTACTAACGGACTTACATACATTTGTCACATGTTTGTGAAAGTCAATCTTACTATCTATAGTTAAACCTAGGTCTCGTATTTCGTCAACTCTTTCCAAAGGAGCGTCAAATAATGTGTAGTCAGTCTTTAGAATACATTTCTTACGTGAAAATGTAATCGTTTTGCATTTAGCTTCATTAAAAGGAAGTCGATTGTTACCACTCCAGGTGGCTATAGCATCTATGTCACTTTGTAGCGCCTGGGCATGAGCCTCTCCAGCTATGCCAACATATAGTTTTAGGTCGTCTGCGAATAGAAGACATTCCGAAAATCTCACAGCCTGAGGCAAGTCGTTGATCATAATTAAAAAGAGCGTTGGACCCAAGGTACTTCCCTGACTTACCCCAGACCTTGTATAATAGATTTCGGATTCAAATCTACCTAACCTTACAAATTGACGTCGATCCTTAAGATAGCTAGCAAAAAATTTTAGAAAATTGGGTGTAAAACCAACAATTGACAGCTTTTGCAATAATTTGTCGTTGTCTACAAGGTCGAAAGCCTTTTTAAAGTCAAAATATGTTGCATCTACTTGTCTACCAGCATCCATTTCAGCTGAAACGTAGTCTACCAGTGTTGTTAGGTTGGTGGTAGTTGATCGCGCCTTACGAAAACCATGTTGACTATTGTGCAACTGGCTGCCAACCTGTCGGCTAATATGGCTGTTGAGCATGGATTCGAATAGCTTGGCAAAAACAGACAATACTGCGATTGGTCTATAAGCAGTTACATCAGATTCAGGTTCCCCTTTCGGGATAGGCGTAACTCTCGAGAGTTTCCAGCAATCAGGGTATTTAGCTTGGGCTAGCGAACGATTATATATATGTAACAGCGGAGTTAAAAGGGCCGATATGCAGTCTTTAGTCAAATACGACGGTATGCCGTCGGGCCCACATGACGATCGAGCCTTAAGGCGCTTCACGGCGCGGTTCAGGTCTGCCTTTTCTAGGATTGAGAATGAAACCGATCTAGCATCGGCGCCTGTGCACATAGCTGCCTTTCGTGCCGCCTCTAGAGGATCTAGGGGCGGCTCCTCGTCTAGGAACACCGAACCGAAATACAGTGCAAATGCTTCAGCAGCAGCCTGCCCTGTCAGAATATCATGGCCGGACTTAAACCAATCTATTCGTCGCCTATCCTTTCTCTTGTCTTTCACATATTTCCAAAATTTTGCTGGATCGCCAACAATATTTTTTTGAACCGTACGTATGTGTTGTTGATACGCGTTACTAATTAATTTCTTTGCATGCCACCTATAGTATTTATACAATTCCTTGTTGAACTCTTTGCCTTCTAATTTATATCGCTTAAAATGAAAATATTTAGATTTAAGAGTATTAATTATGTCTCTCGTGTACCAATTTGGATATGCATATCTAGTGTCATGCAAAGAGCTATGTTTTAGTGGAACATGAGAAGATATACAATCGTTCAATTTATTGTAAAAAGTCTTTATGGCCAAGTCTACATCTGCGATCTCATATACGCCTGACCAGTCAATCACGTGCAGGGCAGCATATAATGCTTGAAGATCAGCCTTATGCCAATTCCAGTTGGGACATGTGTCATCATGCTGATCAGGCGATAAACGCTGCGGCGGTTGTGGTGGCACTATCCTACTCTCTATATTAACAATAATATCGAGCGAGGGGTGATACTCGTCAATTGTCACAAAAGGGTCAGTATTTGCAGATACCGTAACCTGATCGGAAGCAATATCGCTCAATACAAGATCCAACATACCAGCATGGCTATTTAGTATGTGATTATTTTCATACAAGTTCAAAAATTCACAAAAATTAACAAATTGCATCTTAACGTTTACGCTACATGAATTTAAATTAAAATCACCTACAATCAAAACATTTAACTTAGGATAAGAACAGACAACACTCTCGAGACATGACAAAACATTTAAATATTGGTCATCTTTATAACTAGGAGGTAAGTACACCACGCAACATAACATCTTTATATTCTTCCAACTTATAATAGCACAAATCAACTCTTTGTCCGGCGTAAGGCCGTCAATATTAGAAACAACTTGAACAGAAAAACATTCACGTACTGCTAGCAGAACTCCACCCCACCCGGCATCTCCAGCACGGTCTTTACGAACCACTGAATAACCAGTCGGAAAGAGTTCGCCGTTGCATACGGAACTTGTCAGAAAGGTTTCTGTTAGAGCAATAACATCGAATTCATGCAAGCTAACATTACTATAAAACATTGCAGTTTTAGAACGTAAACCACGAACATTCTGATAGTACAGTTGAATTTTTTTGTATCGAGGTTTATGGCTGTGTTTCTTGTTTACCACGAAAGTTCTGGCGCCACGGTTTGATGCAGATGTCGATTGACCAAATGTCAGGGGACAAAACCTGTTCAGCAAGCTTAGATGGCACCCCCAGCTTGAAGGATGCGTAGCTTCCGCGTGCCTTCAGCGCCTCCACCGAACAAACGTCATCTCCACATACTGAAGTGAGGTGAGCACGTACCTGCTCAACTGTAGTCCCTTCTTGTACATAATAAAGATGTAGGAAACGTTTTCTTTCGGCTGCTCGTAGCAATGTGGCCCCCGGAGTCGCGGTGCCTCGGAATACTCTGGGTAACGACGTTCGCACTCGTCCACGCTTAACCTCGGTCCACCCATCTTCAGCTAAGTGGTCATTGCTTTTAGTAATCGCTGGAGGTATAGAAGATAGAACTGCGGCAGTTATATTTGTTTCTGGTACCGTGGCGTCTGCCTGTGATTTTTGTGAGTCCAAAATTAAAGGATTTGCAGGTACACGACTGACAGCAACTGGTTTCATAACCTTTGAATTGTTTGGTTTTTTTTTAGACATCATAGTAGTAGACAGTCCTCCTGAAGCGGGTGATGCTGATTGTGAACTAGTTTTCTTATTGGTTTCAACTTCATTTACCGACCTCTTCTCGTCTACCCTCGCAAGTGTAGATGATTGAGCAAGCGTGATCTTTTGTAAAGCAAGACTTTGTTTTTGCGAGTCACTGCATAATTGAGAAATCATTAATAAGGGGTCTTTCATGATGGCCTGCAGCTCCTCTCTAATTACTTTCCTGAGTAGAGTTAGGTCCCCACACACACAGCCACTGACTTTTTTGGATTCTTGCCCGCGTCGAATAGTGACGTTTTCAAAGTCATACTCGGACATCGTATTGTCAGCGGTTTCAGCAATCGTTTTGTCGTTAGTGCAACTTGTTGTGCTCATAAGCAGGCGAACGGGAGTACTTAAGTTATTGCCTTTTGGTAATTTGCTTGTACATGACACACACAGCCAAGACTTTACGACGTCACTAGTAAGTGTAACATATTTTGCTGTAGTAAGCGCAGCACATGTTAAATCATAAATATTATCACATCTCGAACATTTCATCCAATAATCATCTTCGCCAACTTTATGATTGCATCAATCATCATCACTTTATACAGAAGACAAAACAGCTTGGGTCTGAAATGCTCCAAGTACCTACTCCAACAGCTATTTCTATTTGCCTATAATTAATTTATATAGAGCACCATATTTAATTAAACTATTTACATTCAAATTCATATTTTGTATTTTGTGACTTGGTAACGACATATAATATATATATTTTTTGTAAATGTCGTTGCTTCTGTGCGCTGTGGTTTCTTGCGCCCGTTCTTTGCCACAGTTAAAAAATGATGTCCTGAATGGGTGGTACGAGGGGCGTTCAAAATATTCTCGGTATGTGGATAAAAACAAACAAGTACGAAAAGTTTGATATTTTTATTTTTCAATATACTCCCCCCCTATGTTCATACACTTATAAGATCGATCAATTATTTTTTTTAATCCCTCATAAAAATATTTTTTATCTTTAGTGTAAAAATGCTCCTCCACGGCCGTCTTCAACGCTTCATCGTCAGAAAATTTATTTCCACGCAGATCCTTTTTAAGATTGGGGAACAAAAAGAAGTCGCTTGGGGCTAAGTCCGGACTATAGGGTGGATGAGTAACAGTTTCAAACCCACATTCAACAATAGCTGCCTTGGCAATATGAGCAGTATGGACAGGGGCGTTGTCATGCAGAAGCAGAACACCTTTGGTTAACTTTCCTCGCCTCTTTTCTTTGATCGCATCTCTTAATTGACGTATAACGTTAGCGTAGTACTGCCCTGTGATATTTACACCTTTTTCTTTATAATCGATAAGCAAAACTCCTTCACAATCCCAAAATATTGTGGCCATGACCTTGCCAGCTGACGGGATTACCTTGAACTTCTTGGGATGAGCTGAACCCTTAATGTGCCACTGCATGGACTCCTGTTTGCTCTCTGGGTCATAATGATGAACCCAGGTTTCATCTCCAGTAACTATTTTTTGCAGCACCTCATCGGGATTTTCACCACACAGGTCGATAAAATCTGAACAGCAAGCCACACGCATATCCTTTTGAAGAAGCGTCAGCATTCGTGGAACCCATCTTGCACTTACTTTTGACATATTAAGATGGTCATGTATAATGTCATGTACGGTACCAATAGAGAGATTGGTTACTTGAGCTATAGATTTTACCTTCACTCGGCCGTCTTCCAATATAAGTTTTTCCACTTTATCAATATTTTCTTGTGAGGTAGCCACTACAGGCCAGCCAGGTCTAGGGTCATCTTCAATACTCTCCCTTCCACGCTTAAATTCGCTTGACCATTTTTGAATAGTAGATAAAGAAGGAGCAGACTCACGGTAAACACAATCCATTTCCTCTTTTATGGTTTTTTGATTTTTACCCTGTTTTGTCAAGAATTTTATGACGGATCGGTGCTCTAATTTCGTTAAAATTGTTAATTCGCTCATGGTGTTCATGTTTGTTCGGCAATTGCAGAAAAACAAAAGAACATCTCGGTTCCAATTTTACTTTTTTTTAATGTCAATGGATGAATCTTAGCGGCCAGTAACAAATATATATATAAAAGAGGTTGTAACGTATCAATACCGAGAATATTTTGAACGCCCCTCGTAGGTTAAAAAATATTTGGACGTTTCAAAGTACTTATTAATTGAGTTTATTGAATAAATATATTTTGACTATTGACTATTGACTATTGACACTCCGGGAAACAGGCGTTATGTATACATGTATGTATATAGGGTCTATCAATATCAATAAGCGAACGTTTCAAAGGAGCATCTATACATCACACTGAGCATGCTCACCAAATTTGGTCCAAAACTACAGGCTCGTTACCAAGATAATCAACAAAACGTTATCATAATTCACCAAAAAATACACCCTTTCCAAATCCGTACAGCTGTACTACACGCACACAAAGATAGCCGAACATGCACACTAAACTCGGAGCACACTGTGCTATCTTTTTATTGACGCTTGCGTGCGTGTTAGTAAAGATACAGCATGTTTCATGATGTGCATTATTTTATTTGATTTAGTTTGTTAGAAAACATAACTTTGAAAAATCACTATAAAACTGGAGCCTATTTTTTGTCATTGTATTCAGAATGATGTTTAGATACCGCCTTTAAACGTTCGCTTATTGATTTTGTTAGACACAATATGTTTTTCTACAAAGAGCTTATTTAGGCTGCGGGCCCTGCAAACGGTTTGCAAACAGAGTATAGATTATGAAGTCATTCATTCCGGGTATCGGAACTTCTGGATTCGTTAAATGTACTTACCGTTAAATCTTATGAATAATAAAAATCATCTATGGTTTTCCGACAAAGCCCTATTATCACCTTCACACCAATGACAGGCAAACATTTTTAATTTAGAAATTAAATTAAAAAGTGCGGTGTGCCCCATCTATTTTTCATGCTTATAAGGCATGCCGACACCGTAATCCCGTTATGGAAACTGAGGCAATAAAAAGGCGCTACGCCAGCAATATAGCGTTATTAGTATTGATGTACCGCCGGCAGAGGGCGCACCGCGACGGTATTAGCCCTTGATTTGTGAACTACCCTCCTCGCAAACTTAGGGATATGACAGTTTTAATAAAGTCACAACGGTTGGGGTTAATTTAATACAAGGAACTTATAAATGTTCGTTGGCTTAAGAGGCCTATTATTACATCTCAAATGTGATTTTTGCCTAAAATACCCATTTTTGCATTTTGTAGTAATTTTGCAGTTGTATTTATCGTTTTTATCGAAATAGGATAATAAATTCATGCTTAACATTACTATCTCCACTTTGTGAGAATAAGTTGAGTTCGGACGGCCGGCGCATCGCATTTTGTAGTAATTTTGCAGTTGTATTTATCGTTTTTATCTAAATAGGATATTAAATTCATTATAAAATCTTTATTCCTCATGAAGTAACAATTATTCTGGTATAAATTTTGCTCAATAATATTATCGTAGATAGCAAGAAATTCACAGATAACTTAAAGCGATTTTCTTAGTTTTTTGGTTTAGAATAAGATTTTTTTTCTATATAAAATCAAATCTTAAAACTCCGAGGCCGCTACGAAATATTCGACTATATAAGAGATAACATTGTATTTTTTTTATTTCATTTGTTTAGAACAGTAGTAGTTCAATCGAGGAGCTCAAAAACCTGCCTTCGCGCATTTTATAAAAATCTTTCTCTGCAATTTTGGGTTTAATTAAAAAACTAAGCAAAATTTACAAAAAAACGAGGCAGCTGCAAACTATTCCAATAGCTATTCTACACTATTCAAAAAGTCAAAACTGTTAATGTATTTTTGTTTCTGAGATCGAGAACGCCAAAATTGACCATTTTACGCAAAAATCACAGTCGAAATGTAATGGCCCACAGGAACACCTCGTTCTTCTATTCTGTCGTTTGAACGTACGATACGGAGTTGTCAGATAAATGTCGTCAGACCATTTTGTTCCTTCGATCGATGTTTAGTATACATGTCGTATAATTTTTTAAACAGAAATGAAAAGAATAAGTTTTCAAAAAAACTTGAATTATGATTCAAATGCGTTTTAAAGCATCAGAGTTATTTGACGATAACAATGATAACACTAATGACTTTATTATTAACTTAAACGAGTAAGCGATTCGTGCTTACGTATTTAACTTAGTAAAGTTTGTTTAAATTTTTTTAATGAATAGCCTGGGTTTGTGATCTTCATTCAACATTCGGCAAGCGATTAAGCTAATACTAGCTAATGTAGAGTTGTAGACACACTAAATTGAAGAGCTAGATGACTTTATTTCAACGATGGAGGCCTTTTTTTAACAGTTTGTAGGCTGTAGTTTATTTTTGTAATTCACCTAAATAAACCTTAATAAATGAAGATATTACAACTCTGAATACCGAAGTATTCATGACCTTTCAACTGAATCCGTCTCTGGTACAATTCCCCTTTGCATGGATCGTTGGACGTCCTGGGAGTACAATTACTTTTCAAATGATAAAAAATAATATTGTTATTTGCATTAACTGTTCTTTCTAACGTCACCAATTTTGGACTAGCTTTAAAGTACCTTTCATTTCGACACGACATACTTAACTTAAGTTCAAACGTTTTTAGAGACACTTTTACTTTTCTTCAACATACAAACGAAAAAGTTTCTTTATTCTAACACTCGTCCAATCGAATTGAATTTCGGAAGTATTAATATTTGCATAACCATGACTCCACTTTCGCTGGTCGCCTGAGATAACTTCAAATTGTGTGTTAACTTAAAACCTGTTTCGATAAGTGCTTGGAATGAAGCGAAACGATCGACTCTAAATAGTGACATTGGCCGTTTGTCTCCACGCGAGAGACCGGTAAGTATACTTATTCGTAGACTTATGGTGTGAGACGAGAGTTCATCCTTTATTGTGTAAAATAATAATACACATGCGTTTTGTTCATACAATGAAATTTGTTTCATTGTGATATGAGTGATCTTTAAATGAGTAAGTGCCTATGTATATTTCATCTGTAATAGCATTTTATGTTCATGTCGATTTGCAGTTGATCTTTCATTAGCTAGGTTGGTACATACTCAGTTTGAATATATTGTATATACTTACTTACAGAAATACGTTATTGTTTTTTATTAATCGTAGAATAACAAATTAAATCATATTCTTAGTTTTCTGGACTGTATAAAGTGTTTAACTGAGTCGCGTACTTACCGAAAGAAAGAATACTACCACCACCTCTTCCCTTGGGTGTCGTAATAGGCGACTAATGGACTAAAGACTGCACATACATCCAACAGCTTAGAACGGCGATGGGCTCACCACCTGTCACGCTGAGCACATGTGCAGTCGCTATTTATGTAGGTATGTATCTATATTAATAAAAATCAATTGCCAAAATGTTTGTACGCGTATCACTTCAGAACGGCTGCACCACTTTGGCTAATTCTTTTTTGTTGTATTTGTAATTGTCGGGACAAGGTTTGTATAAAAATGAACATTTTTGGAAATTCGTCACGGGGTAAGGGGTTCACGCGGACAAAGTCGCGGGCGGGCGGTCATTCACGATCAACAAATCATAAATAAGCAATGCTTGATACATAGATATAAGTTGGAGTGGGTCTCATTCACCCTCGACTACAAACTTTGTGATTTATAACAGTTTTCACTAGATTTATAGTAGAAGTAAGAAACACCGCTAAAGACCAGCCTTCATATAAAAAAATCCGCATCCAAATCTAGGATATTTAGGAGCTACGGTGCCAAAGACAGACACACCAACCTCAGGACCCTCCTTTTTTGGCCACCCTTGGTTTACTGTTATTAAATATGTACCTATTTTATTTTAGGTCGTCGTCTATTAGTGAAATCCCTAATTATTCCAATGTCAATTCCTTTGGTAATAAAAATAATACTTTACCATTCACTGTGCTCGACTGTACCACACGTAATTTTTGTATGTAGAAGTTTGCTATCAAATTTAATGACTTTCTAGTGTAAAAGTCAAATAACAATTACACTCTTAGAAGGTACTATTTCCGGTACTATTTATTGAGATAGAAATGAGAGCCATTGCTGGTTCTGTTTTCGCGCAACGAGGTGAGTACGCTAGGCGTAGAACCTACGCCTAGCGTACTCACCAAACTATGTCTATAACTTTTTAACTATAAAGGTACTATTTATTTCCTTTGGGCACTATTTGGTACTATTTGGGTACAGTTTTTTGACATACTAATTAAAGTTGTAGCTTGCTCAGATTTCCCAAACTGAGGTGAGTACGTTAGGCGTAACCTACGCCTAGCGTACTCACCAATCTATGTCTATAACTTTTGAACCATAAGGGTACTATTTATTTCCTTTGGGCACTATTTAGTACTATTTGGGTACAAAAAACTGTATGCATTCTTGAAATAACAGAATTCCATGTTGAGTACGCCAGGCGTAGGTACACTTTTTTACATCCTGTATAAGTTTTGTATGGTGTTGCAATAAAACCTACATAACATTCATATTTTTCATTATATTCTCCACGAACTAGTCATTATAGTTGTCCATTCGAGTAAGTTTTGCTAAAACCATACGATTTTAATGGCACTGTTTTAAATGGTAATGTTAGTAATAATGATGATGACAACAATCATGACAAAACTAACACAATAGGCATTGCAGATAAAGGCTAACATTAAAAAAGTCATTGAATAACAACAATTTCAATGCGATACTTTAGATACCATTGGTAATTATAATAATTATACTACTTAGCGGCCCGCCCGCGAATAATTGCAAACGTAAAGAATAGGAAACATAATATGTAGGAGAAGGGGTAAAAGTCGTGACGTGAGGTATGTATGGGGATGTTATACTTATGTAGAATAAACACGTGTAGATCAGTTTAAGGAGCTTCACTGTAATTGTGTTGGTGTAACTTTACAAACAATTTAAGTTCGTAATCGCTGGCATGGTTTCGCAGTACGCCCCGTAACAACATAACAACGTAACAAAAGTTTAGGATTTAAAAAACAAAAAATACTTACCCTAATTTTAATTTTAAGAGGGTTTACGCATTTCGGTTTCCCATACAAACTTCCAAGTCGGAATTTTTAAAAACCATTGAGCCAATTTAATGAAACGTTGGATGCTAAAGTAATTTACAGAGATCTAAATAGTTTGTTGAAAACATTTTTAAAAAACATTTAAATAAT
This sequence comes from Scoparia ambigualis, assembly GCA_963921215.1. NCBI lineage: Eukaryota > Metazoa > Arthropoda > Insecta > Lepidoptera > Crambidae > Scoparia > Scoparia ambigualis. The sequence continues at coordinate 2,333,734 of OY992504.1, read as the reverse complement.
TGAGTTAATGCGATTTTAAACTTTCGATAGTGGAATTTAAATCGAAATAACTCAACTGAATAAACTTTTTTTAAAATGTTTTCAACAATCTATTGAGATCCCTGTATTCTGCTATAGTGGAATTTAAATCGAAATAACTCAACTAAACAAACTTTTTTTAAAAATGTTTTCAACAAACTATTGAGATCCCTGTATTCTGCTTTAGCATGCAAAGTTTCATTAAAATTGGTTTATTGGTTTTTGAAAATTTCGACTTGGAAGTTTGTATGGGAAACCGAAATTCGTAAACCCTCTTAATAACAAATATAAAAAAAAAACTTAAAACATAGGTAAAATACTTTTTTATAAAGTACATTGCTGACCATTGACCATAAAGGCTCTGTTCAATCTTTTACAGGATCATAAAAAACACCACAGTCATTCAAAACACTGCTGATTCGCGACAGAAAAGCTCGATTGTAAAAATCTAGACTTGTTAAACTAGAAAAAAAAATTTGAGCCGTTACGATTTGCGTTACAAAAAGATCAATTTCAAAATCTTATACTCCATCGAACTACCGTTAAATGCAATTTTGTTTATTGACAGGAGGTCTACACGCTACGCTAAAACATTGAAATTTCATCAATAAATTTTATACTTTACTGTTTGGGTTTAGGAATCAATATCGATTAGAGAAATTTTGCAGTTTTTGGTAGGTTGACCTGGCTGGCGTCTCGGCCCATTAGTCACGTTAATTTTGTCTGAATATTTTGTACACACCCCGGATCTGTACGCCATACATATGTATGAGGCAGCGTACACCTGTTGGTGGACGGGCGCCGCTCCGCCAGACCAACTTAATACAGATTTATGAGCGAACTAACTGCCCCACGCGGATGTAAGGAGAATAGATGGGGCACTTTCCACTTTATCTACTATGCGTGCTTACTTTTTAATTAGTAGTTACAATAACTTTAAGGATAGTTTAAGTTTATAATTTTTATTATGGGACCAACTTTGAAATCAAGGAAAAAACAGTAAACAATATCTTACATGATATCTATTATTTACTTAGCTCGACCGATTCTTTTTCATAACTTCAGAGTTGATCCCATAGTCAAAGTTGTGCAAAATGATGAGCGAAGACCTCCTTAAATTGTTTGTAGACTTTAAATAATAAACGTGTACATACGTAGTTTTGGCTTACGAATTTGCCTGCGTGAGAAAAGCTAAGGCAGGATAAAAAGCCGACTGAAGATAACGCGGAAGACCTTAGCCCAACAATGGGATCTTCGCGCCGTATTACAGTGACTTTAATGTAGGTACTTATTTCAAAATTTGATTACATTCCTATTTCGACAACACTAAACAGATCTGTACAAATCTATTTTTTATATGATTTTCGTCACTTCACTTACCATTAAGAGCGATGAAGATAAGCACTCATACGTCGTCGTGGAAGAAATTAAAACAAATAAAACTAGAGTTCCAAATCTAGGCAGTATCTCATCGTTAGGCTCGTCTTAGTCACACCGAGAACGAGACAAATCTTTTTAAAACGTTACAGGAAGAAAGAGATGTCGTGTTATCTATAATTTACTCCTCGTCTTTCGTCTTTTATAAATTTTTCTTTATTCTTCCACTGTAGTAACCTATATCTCTTCCAGAATTATTTAGGTAGACATATATGTGCCTTGACTTTTGCATTGTCTGGTGAGTAATGTCTCTTCCAGAACATTTTAGTCCGTGTGCGTATCGCGGGCTGTAGCGCGTACGTGTGGCGGTGGCTGCAAGCCTTAATGGCTTTCGAATGGCGCTATAGAGTTACTTTTGTTCATAAAAAATCACGGCTGTGTCGGAAACGTAATACCACAGTTTTTCTATTTACGGAGCGGCGGAGTTCTGCCATGACTGTTTTGGCAGGTTTTTTAAACCAAAGTCTATGTGATACGTTCACATTTACATAAAATTGTATGTATGTTACTTATATAATGCCACACCCGTTTCCAGTAGGAGTGCGCATCAGGGCCCTAGTATAATAATAGCTTTTAAAATTTAATTAATTTTTCTCATAAAATTCCTTATACACTAGGTACTCGACCGTTTATTTAGTTACTCTCCTTTTCACGACAACATAACGCCCCTCCATTCTATTCGAAGCAATTTAAAATAATCATTTACGACAAAAGGCAAACAGAATTAATTGTAATACCACTTTCGAGATGGTTCGAAGCTCGTCATTAGATATCTACGAGTAGGTACATCAAGCTAAATTTCAGCCCAAGTTTATTATACAGCGTGTTTCTTGTAAGGTGTCAAGCCGATGTGTGGTGATAGGGAACTACCATACCTATCTATTGAACCCCCATGTATGTTCTACGATTGTTTTTAGTTTTCGAGTTATAATTTTTTTTCGTTATTTTATGATAAAACGACGAGACAGCTCTAAAAAATTATATCTTTTTTTTGGGCCGACTTTTCTTCGATGTTTTTTTAATACAATGCCTATTGATTGCACTTTTATGAGTAAAAAAATCTCCTTCCTAACTTTAACCTAAGATACTTAAATTTGGAACTTTACTTTAATAATTGGGTTAATCAGAAAAGAATTGAATTTTCAACTTAAATAAAAAAAAAATAAAGAATAATTTCCATAGCTTCTGACTAGTTTTAAAAACTGCCCGACCAAATATGCTTTCATCATACTAATACAAAAAAGATGTACTAAATGGTAAATTTTTTGTTGAAATCGATCGTTGAACGTGGTAGATCGGAAATTGTGTAATTTTCATCTTTACTAATATTATAAAGAGGAAAGATTTGATTGTTTGTTTGTATTGAATAGGCTCCGAAACTACTAGACCGATTTAAAAAAATCTTTTACCGTTGGGAAGCTACACTATCTCCGGGTTACATATGCTATATTATATTTTCAAAAAAATTAGGGATCCTTACTAAACCTCTAATCAATTTCTTACATCGCGTGCCGGGTACGGAGTCCACGCGAACGAAGTCGTCGTTGGTCTGCTAGTATTTTATAATTTCTTAGTATCTTTGCATCTTCTTGTCTATCAGGAGATTAATTATCCCTTTACGTTTAAGAAGAACTCAGTTGATACTAACATACTTTTTTCAGATAAGTATAACTAAAAATCTTAGGACTTAACTGAAAAAATCCACACTTCATCTATTCAAGGATACCCTTTATATGGCTTAAGCCAAGATTGAGGGGTTAATAACTCTCCAAACATACACTGATTCGTGATACATGTGCCATGATGTAGCTATCTGTCACATCACGTCATACGTAACAAAAGTATCCACATTTCCCAATGCCAATATTTCAATCCATTCAGTTCAAATCGTATTCCCACCAGAGCTCCGGCCCGACTAGTGTCATCGGCTATCCGGATGAGATCCCGAATCCCGGCAACCCGACATCCCGGTATTCCGGGATTCCGAAGTTGGGTCCCGCGGGAAATTATAAACTACACTCTATTAAGGTCGCACCTTGCTAGTGAATATACTGAACTATTAAATTTTATGATGAATAAGCAGATTAAAGTTAAACATTCATTCTCGTTACCTATGTAAGTTTAAAAAAATTATGTCGTGCTTGTATACAAAATGTGTTAACTTTTGGGTAGTGTTTGAGAATATTGTATAAGCGGCTTATAAACTACAGAGCTACATTCATAAAGAGTGTGTTTGATATTTATTTGGTAACAAACAATCATACAAACATTGTACATTTTATGTCAAGGCTAGCATTATTTAGTAACAACAACTTTACACAAAGAAAAGGTGGTAAGTATCGGTAAAAATTAAGCTAGATGTTAATTATTTATAGAAGAGTTAAAAAACGAAACATGTCTAAGTTTATCCAAAAACAATATAGGTAGGTAAGTAGGTACTTACTACGCATTTAGAGATATCAATGATTAACGTCATCATATTCATTAATAAATTATCATTTAGCGCCTTTAGACTAATGCGCCCTAAGGCATTATCGATAATAGCAAGATTACTTTTAGGTTTTCGGAGCTTACCTACACTTTTTAATGCATCACCGAATCATCTTTACTTAATTATGATAATATAAATATAATAACACGTACTCTCTCTGTAAAAGGTCATGGAACCCATAATTTGTTACCCACCAAAACTCTGGTCATGACTGCCCCGTGCTGGTGAGGGCACAAATGAACAGAACTCTCACACACACCATACAACCCGAATTAATGGAGTTCCAGTGCTAATTTCGTCGGTTTATTAGCTTCTTGCTTCACAGAATAACACCACGGCTCGCGCACAATTGCATTGCGGCCTAACGGATAGGAATTTGCGGTGAACATAGTAAACTAGCCTAAGCCTGTGGCTTCTCCTGCAATAGGACATAAAGCGCAAAACTTTAGAACTTTTAGAACTTTAGAAGTAAGAGATGTTAGAAATGCAGTTTTTCGGCTTTGGCAGGTTTTCGGTTTTGGCAGCAGCTCCTGTGAAACTTACCCACTTATTAAATACTAGCGGCCCGCCCGCGCCACGCTAACTTAGAAAAACCGTGATACATCCATTTAAAAAAATATATCTCAAACTCAAAATTTCTTTATTCAATAAACTTAAAATAAGCATTTTGAATAGTCTAAATTTATTTGGATGGATGGGCACCCGCCCACCCTCCTCACCCATTCAGGAAGTCTTTTAGTTGTGGAGAAGAACGGGCGCAAGAAACTCCACAGCTTTAAAATAATATAGAAGTAACGACATTTACAAAACAACATGTCGTTACCAAATTATACAATCAGTTATAAAGATAATGGATTAAGATAAAATAATGTAAATATGTTATTAAAACCAGGCTGTTCTAAATATTCGTTGACTGTGTAATAACCTTTCCTAAGTAAACAAAATTTTACATGATTCTTAAACTTATCTAAAGGTAAATCTAGTATAGTACTTAGTATTTTATTATAATAGTGTATCTACAAAACAGAAACAAAAACTATCCTCAGTTAACGCTCTATCTTTTAGTGAAAACCGCATAAAAATCCATTTCATGGTTTAGGAGAATACTGCGGTGCCACAGACAGAGGAAAACAGCGACTTTATTTTATAATAATGTAACTAGCAGCCCGCCCGCGCCTTCGTCCACGCTAACTTAGAAAGACCGTCATAGTTCAACCATTTAAAAAACTATATCTACAAAATATAAACAAAAACCATCCTCAGTTAACGCTCTATCTTTTGGTGTAAACCACATAAAAATCCATTGCGTGGTTTAGGGGAATAGTGCGGTGCCACAGATAGAGGAAAACGTCGACTTTACTTTTTAATATGTAATGATATCTGAGCGAGTTCTTATATGCAAACATTAGCAGCAGTGCTTGTGCTAATGTTTGCATAGATTGCATTTAATTTTTTTTTATAATCCTATAAAGATAAAAAATGAATTGCACTATTTGTACTATTTTGTACTGTTGATTGTCCTTATCTTTAATGTAAAAATGTAGAAACACAATAAATATATTAGTATTCTATTCTATTTTTCGCAATTTTATGTTTAATGCTTGAAACTGTGTAACAACAACTTGTAAATTATAATTTAAGTGCTAAAAGTTTACCTTCTCAGCTAAGCAATTAGTCAGTCAGTGAATGAGCCTAGACTTTTCATCCCATTATGTACAATTTAGCGTTACCTTATAAAGGTTACCACATTAGCACACTTTTGTCCCATCTTCTGCCCTCCGTCGCCTTTCACTCGGGCCACTGAGTTAATTTTGTGAGCAAATCGCCGTGCAAATCTAGTTAGCTCCCTGCGGAAACTCTAGTTTGTGTTTTTTATATTAATTACTGTGTTTTATTATTTCATTAAGCCTTTCGGGGCGTTTGCGCGGCTGTTAATGAAGGATTCGGGGCGGAAGGGCAGGAAAATGCGGCCGCAGCTATTTGCCGAAACGCCGGAGTAAGGAACAATTACCTACGCGGTGCAATTATTTTTATCTGCTGTACCATTATTTTTGGATAAAGAAATAAATAATTATTATAATTTAAAGTAGGTAGATAATATTGATTTTACCAAACTACGGAAATGTTTTTTTCTATTTTTAAGTTTAGTGAGACGGTATAGCGTTAATGATTTTTATACATCATCCAAATAAGTACCATATTAACAACAACAAATAAAGATTTTATTAAGCTACATTAACTCTTTCATTTAGAACCAAGAATAGACGCACTGGTTTTTGCCCGACTTTCACGATAGAGATAACCATTTTAATGACACATTAGCATACTCCATCGCCAAGTGTTTATTAGAGATTTTTAAGTAATATTTGCGTACGTTCGTGCCGCGCCGCAGCAATGCGCGGTGAAACGGATCGCGAGCGCGGGCGTGCGGCGGCTGTCGGACAATTAATAACACGTTCGGTCTGAATCTGGTGACACATCTTCAAACGATTGAGATATTATAACTAAAGACGACACCGCGAAGCTAGTTTTTGCACCATGGGCTGTAAAAGCTTGTGATTTGTGAGTGATCAGAGCAATTGTAAACTTTGCGGCCGTAAATCAGTGCGATAAAAATTGCTACACGGTGATGCGTCTCTGGTAATAATACGAGGGCCGCACCGAAATTATCGGGAATAGAAAAAACTACAAAGATAATGCAATAAAATTTATTTTCATTGTTTATCGACGTATTCTCCGTAACAATCGATGCACCTTTGCATTCGTTCAAACCAATTATTGTAACAGTAATTCCTGTCTGAAGTGGACATAGTCGAAACGGCCGATTTGTAAGCTTCGACTGCCTCCTCTGGACTTTGAAACCGCTGACGACGTAGCAAATCTTTAGTTCTTGGGAATGTAAAGTAATCATTGGGGCAAAGGTCACGGTTGTATGGAGTATGGTCCATCAACTCCACGTTTTCCTGAATTAAAAACGCGATCGTTGGCCGAGCGGTGTGGTAACTCGCATTATCGTGGTGAAGGGTTATGCGACGATTCGGATTACTTTTACAAAGTTCTCGTATGACTTCCGGCAAACAAATTGTTGTGTACCAATTAGCAGTAACCGTTCTCCGTCCCTGTAAAGGAATCGTAGCCACATGTCCGGTTTTCGATCCAAACGAAGCGACCATTTTTTTCGACACGCTATACGAGAGCGCACCACTTTTGTTGGCTTGATCTCACCTTCGTAGACCCAAACAGCTGACTAGTGTTTTCTTTCGGGCTCATATGAATAAATTCACGATTCATCACCCGAGACGATATTGTTAGCAGCATTTAAGCTCCCTCTATGGAACCGTTGCAGAGCAGACCGACACCAATTAACACGAGCCGACTTTTGTTCTTCGTTCAAACGATGGGGAAAGAATACTAAATTTCAAATACCAAAAAGATTTATTCATAAGTATTCCATTTCCGATCTTTTCGGTGTGGCCTATGCACCTCATTACATATCTTAAATGATGTTAGGGGGATAGAGATTCGCTATTATGAACAGGTACCTATTGGGAGAGGCATTTGGCAAGATAGGAAATTACCTGCCAGGTAGTAAGATTATATTTTATACTAGCGGCCGCTCGTGGTTTCACCCGCGTGGTTCCCGTTCCCGTGGGAATATCATAATAAAAAGTATTGTATGTGTTAATTCAGGTTATAAACTATCAGTATGCCGAATTTCATATAAATCCATTAAGTAGTTTTTACGTGAAAGAGTAACAAACATCCATCTGTACTTACAAACTTTCGCGTTTATAATATTAGTAGGATATCTATTATTATTATATACTCTTTATTTAATTTATTTCTTATGCTATTATTATTATAATGTTGGGAGCAGATAATGCTCAAACAAATGAACAAACATAAAATAAATTAGTAGGCATAGCTAATATGCATGCCTCTACTACTCCCATGTTTTTGATTTTCGCCATTGGTCATTTCGAAGTTATCGTTTACTGTGGCCAAACACAATTGTGAGGGCACAAATGAACAGAACTCTCACACACACCATACAACCCGAATTAATGGAGTTCCAGTGCTAATTTCGTCGGTTTATTAGCTTCTTGCTTCACAGAATAACACCACGGCTCGCGCACAATTGCATTGCGGCCTAACGGATAGGAATTTGCGGTGAACATAGTAAACTAGCCTAAGCCTGTGGCTTCTCCTGCAATAGGACATAAAGCGCAAAACTTTAGAACTTTTAGAACTTTAGAAGTAAGAGATGTTAGAAATGCAGTTTTTCGGCTTTGGCAGGTTTTCGGTTTTGGCAGCAGCTCCTGTGAAACTTACCCACTTATTAAATACTAGCGGCCCGCCCGCGCCACGCTAACTTAGAAAAACCGTGATACATCCATTTAAAAAAATATATCTCAAACTCAAAATTTCTTTATTCAATAAACTTAAAATAAGCATTTTGAATAGTCTAAATTTATTTGGATGGATGGGCACCCGCCCACCCTCCTCACCCATTCAGGAAGTCTTTTAGTTGTGGAGAAGAACGGGCGCAAGAAACTCCACAGCTTTAAAATAATATAGAAGTAACGACATTTACAAAACAACATGTCGTTACCAAATTATACAATCAGTTATAAAGATAATGGATTAAGATAAAATAATGTAAATATGTTATTAAAACCAGGCTGTTCTAAATATTCGTTGACTGTGTTGTTCGCCATTGGTCATTTCGAAGTTATCGTTTACTGTGGCCAAACACAATTTTCCTCGCCTGTTTCCGGTAAAACTTTATGTGAAAATGTGAATAAGCCAATGCCAATGACTAGTGCAACACAGCGTGTATTTGATTCTTTACTTTATTCATACGTTAAAGTTTTATATTTTAGCGTTTTATTAATGCTTAAATATACTTAAGTAAAATTTTATTAAACACTGAAAAAAGACGACAACCTCAGGCGGGAATCGAACCACGCACCTTCCGCATTCCGGGCGGCTGCCTTAACCACTTGGCTACCGAGGTCTGACTTTCAACCGTCGAAATTTGTCAGTGCTTGATGCTTATGTTTTTAGTCAACATTGCTTCATCAAATCTTAGAAGTTTTCACCTCTGAGATCCGAAAGAAATATTTTTACAAATATTTGAACATTCGGTTAAGATGAAGCTGCGTTTATAGATTAAAGTTTTATATTTTAGCGTTTTATTAACGCTTAAATATACTTAAGTAAAATTTTATTAAACACTGAAAAAAGACGACAACCTCAGGCGGGAATCGAACCACGCACCTTCCGCATTCCGGGCGGCTGCCTTAACCACTTGGCTACCGAGGTCTGACTTTCAACCGTCGAAATTTGTCAGTGCTTGATGCTTATGTTTTTAGTCAACATTGCTTCATCAAATCTTAGAAGTTTTCACCTCTGAGATCCGAAAGAAATATTTTTACAAATATTTGAACATTCGGTTAAGATGAAGCTGCGTTTATAGATTAAAGTTTTATATTTTAGCGTTTTATTAACGCTTAAATATACTTAAGTAAAATTTTATTAAACACTGAAAAAAGACGACAACCTCAGGCGGGAATCGAACCACGCACCTTCCGCATTCCGGGCGGCTGCCTTAACCACTTGGCTACCGAGGTCTGACTTTCAACCGTCGAAATTTGTCAGTGCTTGATGCTTATGTTTTTAGTCAACATTGCTTTATCAAATCTTAGAAGTTTTCACCTCTGAGATCCGAAAGAAATATTTTTACAAATATTTGAACATTCGGTTAAGATGAAGCTGCGTTTATAGATTAAAGTTTTATATTTTAGCGTTTTATTAACGCTTAAATATACTTAAGTAAAATTTTATTAAACACTGAAAAAAGACGACAACCTCAGGCGGGAATCGAACCACGCACCTTCCGCATTCCGGGCGGCTGCCTTAACCACTTGGCTACCGAGGTCTGACTTTCAACCGTCGAAATTTGTCAGTGCTTGATGCTTATTTATATATTAAATATTTCTTTCGGATCTCAGAGGTGAAAACTTCTAAGATTTGATGAAGCAATGTTGACTAAAAACATAAGCATCAAGCACTGACAAATTTCGACGGTTGAAAGTCAGACCTCGGTAGCCAAGTGGTTAAGGCAGCCGCCCGGAATGCGGAAGGTGCGTGGTTCGATTCCCGCCTGAGGTTGTCGTCTTTTTTCAGTGTTTAATAAAATTTTACTTAAGTATATTTAAGCGTTAATAAAACGCTAAAATATAAAACTTTAATCTATAAACGCAGCTTCATCTTAACCGAATGTTCAAATATTTGTAAAAATATTTCTTTCGGATCTCAGAGGTGAAAACTTCTAAGATTTGATGAAGCAATGTTGACTAAAAACATAAGCATCAAGCACTGACAAATTTCGACGGTTGAAAGTCAGACCTCGGTAGCCAAGTGGTTAAGGCAGCCGCCCGGAATGCGGAAGGTGCGTGGTTCGATTCCCGCCTGAGGTTGTCGTCTTTTTTCAGTGTTTAATAAAATTTTACTTATTCATACGTATTACCTACCACAAAATTCAAGATTTCTCCCGCATTTTTATGAATACAATTATTATAATATACTAAGATTCAAAAACAAAGAGGCCTCTGCCCACCACTAGCTTAAAAAGGCTGATGATGAAGACGTAAAAGTATTTCCAGGACTCACCCTGTATTGCGCCGGCCCAGCACAACCAGAACAAGGCCCACTTGGCCGTCCGGAACCGTTGCAGCCATCTCGGACGGATCACTCCCCAGCCGCACTCCAGCGTCCGGTCCTTGGCGATGGACGCGCCGTCCTGAGCGTCCGGATCCGCCCCTGCGCCAGGCTGGTTAGAAAAAAACAACAACCATGAGTATTTTAAAACTTTATAAATGTTTATTTTTCACTCTTAGATCTACTTTTTTAGATGTTATCTTTAAACAATATTGTCGACAACCTAAAATTTTATTAAAGTTTATGGTTAGCCGTGCATGTAAATGTACTTAGAGAACAGTGGAATATATACTCGTAAGTCGTAACTTACGAGTGCAGAAAGCGAGCGGCAACAACAGCAGATTCGATAAAAATACCATCCTGGTCTTTAGTTGGACGTCATAGTGGAAAATGGTGGACAAAATGCACACTCAGCATTTTCTCAAAATTCAGTCAATACAATATAAAACAATATGGAATTCAACCACTGGGCTGAGTTTACAAGTTTGTCTAGGTGAACTTCGATCCCACAAAAATGGTCGTCATTATCATTATCGTCCTCGTCATCATCATCATCAGCCTATAAGCGCCCCACTGCTGGGCACAGGCCTCCGACATGCACTTAGCGCGTGGGGAGATTAGGCCATACGTAACCTACCATGCACGGGTTGGTGAGTTTATTCCTAAACTTTTGTTAACTTTAACGATATTGTTTAAATTGAATTACGCTGTAAAGCCCAAAGGCGGCTTAGGTGGCAATCTCTTGAAAAAATAATTGTATGTAGGTAATGCAAGCAAAGATAACTAAAAATATATTACCAAACTAAGTAATGGTTGACATGTTTACACAGGACATGAATAAATACAGTTTCGTACAAGGTCATTGTTTCCAGCCGAAGCAAATGACCGAAGAACAATAAAATATTAATGCATGTAGTCCGACGACACCGCTGCCTTACATTGAGGTCAGTCGTTGTTCGTTGCCTGAAAGTTCTTCAGAAAAAAATGTTTCACTACATATTTTTCTATCTTTAAATAATTGCTAAGGCTGGCTTTGTTCTCTCTAATGACCTAGGTACGCTTAACTAGTAGCACTTATCGTAATAAAACTGAAATTTCAATTCAACCTTCCTAACAATAATAGCTCACAAATAAAAATCAGTAAAATTATGTCAGAATCAGTAATGAATATATATCTAAAGTGTAAATGTATATTTAAATTATATTTCAGGTGTACAAAATGACCTTGCATCAATGGCAATGCTATTTTATAAAAACACATATTACGTAAACAGAACAATTCAGGTGAACAAATATTACGGATGCCTCATATTGGATATGCGATGCGATGTCTGCGCTACCGTGAAAGTATTGAGATAAAATTAAAATAAATATAGTACCTATTGTTCATTTACAATCCAGTATTAGCCAAATGTAATTGCAAATGTAGTCCGTGTTTGGAGGTTCCGCTCTTTATCTGTGTTAAAATTAAAGGCAGTGTTGGTATCAACAAGTAGAAAAATGAATAAGCCACATCGGATAATAAAATTCAAGTTCATTCAATGACACCAACGCATGGAGTTATTTATATTTATATTTATATGCACCCTTTATTTTTATTCGTTTTAATGAAATTAAGGGTGAGTTCCACCCATGAAACAGAACAACTTTTCCCAAGAAACCTATGTGCAAAAATGACAAAAAAATTTCGTTCTCCCATACAAAATTGTCCGATCAGCTGACGACAATAGTATGGAAGGTCGTTTTTTTTTTGTCATTTATGCACATAGGTTTTTTTGGGAAAGTTGTTCAGTTTCATGGGTGGAAATCACACTTAATTTCATTAAAACGAATAAAAATTAGGGTGTATACAAACACTTGCTTCTTATATTTATTTACAAACCGTTGCTTCTGCTCGCAACTTCGCCAGCGAAAAAATGTGGTCTGTCCTCTTAAATTAATAGTAAAACACTCTGTGTCCATCCTAGAGGACCTTTCTAAACTATATTGGTTTAAAATCCTTAAAATCGGTTAGGTATTGACTCGGAGATTACTTTCCTACATCCAGACTTACTAGCTTTATGTACTCCTTTTCCAAACTTGCCTCTTTTATCTGTAAAGTGTTAATGTAAAAGAACACAAAATAGATTGTAAGTATTTAGTCTACCTAGTTAAAGGTAGGAACTAAAAATGTATTGGCTAAGCCATGGAAGATCGTGACATTATGTTCATTACCTACTTATCTACGGCCAAATTTAATTAAGAATGTTTCTTTGTTCAAATGTCTAGTATCCCTCGGATTATTATTGTTTAAAGAAAGACGCCATCGTTAGTTGTTTTCTCGTGAATGTCTCTCAAGAAAAAGTAAAAAACCGAGTGACACTAGATATTTGCTTGGAAATGTTAATAATTTGTTAACAAACATTCTCTATCAGACAGTAGTAAGTTATATAAAAGAAGGATTTTACTCACTATAGTCACAAAATGTTATTCATTTTTAAACGGTTTTATTCCTTTCGGAACGTTCTGTCCGTTTCCCAAAACACCCGCTCCTAAAACAACGTTCCAAAATAAAAGTTTCTTAAAATGAACGTAGGCCAAAACACCACTTTCTCATCGCATCAGAATGTAAAAACACCCGGTTCTCATAGCATCTAAGCTTGTCCTGACGTTTGTTTTTTTTTTTTTATAAAAGTGGGAGGCAAACGAGCAGGATGGAGAGTAATCACCGCCGCCCATGGACACCCGCAAAACCAGGGGAATCGCAGACGCGTTGCCGGCCTTTAAGGGGGGGAATAGGTTTAAGGAAGGAATAGGAATTGGAGGGGGGGGGGTGAGGGGCCTCCGGTACCCTCACTGGTCGGACGAAACACAACAGCACCAAGTGCCATTATTTCACGCCGAATATTCGTGAGAGGGTGGTATTACGCCGGGCGAGCCGGCCCAATGCGTGCTGCAACGCAGCGCGGCTCTACCACTCAGTCAGTGTCACTCATTTAGCACCACCCAGGGATCACGTGTAGGGTCTCAAGGGTAAACCTACGGACGCGAGCAACTTTGACCCCCAATTGTTGTTGTTGGGTCAAATTTAGTACTTAAAATTTTGCCCCCTTCCTGTTGACCGATTAATCCAAAATTCGGTGCCGGACTAAGGGTGTGTGTTCCAACAACACACACCCTTACTTCTGATAACAATACCATTATGTATATTCAGTATCATTGTAAATCTAAAATGGCCGCCTCCACAAAATGGCGAATTACATTTTTTTGTTTAACCACTTCAATATGGGTATTAAATGAAAAGGCTTCACTAGGTAGTTAATCTAAAGATTATAAAAAAAAAACAGGTAAAAATGTTTTTTAACTTAATCGGTTTTATTGAAAAGAAAGATAATGATGATGTAAATAATGTACTAAAATCTACAAAATAATTAAAAAGGTCCAAGGCACCAGTCATCACACCACTCTCCTCATCACTCTATAGGGCATTGATCAGACGAAAAATAAAATCGTGTAAACTTATAACGTCATTACACAATTTATATGTTATGAAAGGTTTTCGCGAAATTTACTTGTGTAAATAAACAAGTAAGTTAAATAACTTGATGTGATTGATTTTAACTATTAAAATTTTCAATTTAGGTTAATACGAGTAGGTACTTAAATCCCGCGACAACCTTTTATATCATATAAATAGGTAATGAGTGACGTTATAAGTAATACTTAGTAAAAGTTGTAAAGTAAAAGTTTATTTTTCTTTTTAGCGCATTTAAATAAATGCTTGTGTTTTAAAAAGGTTTTTTACTTTTTTATTACTTTTATTGCTTTAAAGGTATGTAGCAACCTACTTAAAATGGGCAGCTATCATGTTGCTTTAATGCTTTAGTAACAAAACTTTTATTAAGAGCTGCATTTATCCAATGTCTCTATTTCCTCAAGCGCCTGATAGTGCCGGAACAAGCCTAATAAATGTTTGACAGTGAGTAGTTAAATCAAGATTTAATGCGCGTGCCCAGGCCGCCACAGTGTATAAGAAAGCAGCATGCAGCATGACTGTATCCAGATTAATCCATATGTTTTGAATGCATCAGACACACAATTTATTTTATTTATTAGAACAACCAACAAGAAACAAATACTTACAATCAATATTAAAATAACAAACAGGTACATTAAAGCTATGTGTTGTCTAACTTAAAGGCTACCCCCGCATGCAATGAGGACTACAATTTTAATATATATAGTTCATCTTTGAAAGTTATTTTGAAGCCTAAGTCATAGGTAGGTACGTTAAGCAGGTAGCCTACTGTTTGCATATTCCCTGTGGCTCTGACTGAGCAGACGAGCGCTGTGGGCGTTTCCGATTACTGATTCAAAGCAGCATTGAATCACGCCTCTGATGGAAACATCGTTGGGACCGCTTAATCTGTCCTCCTACAAAGCCACCGGCATCGCTTACTTGCTGCTTCCGCTCATTAAAAGATAGAAGGTAGGTACGTATAATATTAAGGCATGGTCGGCCGTTCGTCAGCCTGGCAACCACCATCTTATCACGGAATAATTCTGAGACGGCCATAGAAAGAACGCAATGAACAGAGGAATGATGTTTTATTTATTACTAGCGGCCGCTCGCGGTTTTACCCGCGTGGTTCCCGTTCCCGTGGGAATATCGGGATAAAAGAATCCTATGTGTTAATCCAGGTTATAAACTATCTGTATGTCGAATTTCATCCAAATTCATTCAGTAGTTTTTACGTGAAAGAGTAACAAACATACACACTCACAAACTTTCGCCTTTATAATATTAGTGTGATATTAGGAAATTAGGACTATTAGGACTAGCTGACCTGACAAACGTTGTACTGTCCAAATTTAAAAGTCTTCATTAATTTTTATAGGTAAGTATAGTTTTATTATTGGAATGATTTTATCCATATTGTTGACCCAATAAAAATAGGCACAAAAAATAGAAATAGTAAAATAAATAATTTGCATTATTCGACTCTCGGCTTAGGTAAACTTAAGACGAGTCACCCAAAACTGTTTTGCTAGATCAAATGGTTTATGTATTTACTATTAAAATACGCCCTTATAAAAAAATATATATAATACACTAAAGGATAAAGGCCTAAACAATGTGCTAATTTGTTACGCGATTTGATGTACTTTACTCTATTATAAAAATTCCCGAAAACAGGCCAAATAAAAGTCTAAAACGGATGATTTCTTACATTTTTTAAAAATTTTGACATAATTTTTACATGTAAATATTTATTTTGAAGAAGTACTACAGAGAACCTGCTAATTCATTAAATCCTGTAAAGTCTATATAGGCAAAAAACCTATAAAACGCGCCTATTTGCTATTTGCGCCGCATCGCTGTTATACCCGTCCTGTACCGTCGTACCGTCGTCTGCGTCGAGAGAGCGAGAGAGAAGCGCTGGAAAGGTCTCGCCTTAATAAAAATTTGCTTGCTGTTTTTCTAAAATAAAGTAATGTTGAACACGTAAAAAGAGGCACCAAAAATCCATAGAAAAAAGTTTTAAATTTTTCTTGAATTCGTAAATAATCTAGGAAGTATTAAACTTTTTTTACCGTAAGAAATTAATTACCTAAAAAGTGTGTAGAAACTGTTTTGCAATTCTAATGTGTTTTTATGGACCGTAAATGCCTACGTTTTTACATAATGAATCTATACATACCTATTTAAAGAAAAATGAATCGCCAAATGTGTTGCTAAGCGCAAAATTCGAGAACGGCTCGATCGATTTGACTTATTCTTTATTTTGTTGTGTTTGTAACGGTCAGGACAAGGCTTATACGAAACAAATTACGTTACGGGATACGGGGCGTTCACGCGGATGAAGTCGCGGGCGGGCGCTAGTATTATATAGTAGGGAATTGTTATTGTTATATTTATCATCCTCAGCTAACCATTCATGTCATACTACGCCCCACGATTTTATTTTTAATATATTTTTTTTATTATTTTGTAGCTTTTAGTACTTAAATTATATGTAATCCACCATTTTGTGGAGGCGGCCATTTTGGATTTACAATGATACTGAATTGTCATCAGAAACTAAATTTGTGTGTACTAAATTTCAGATCAATCGGTCAACTGGAAGGGGGCAAAATTTTAAGTACTGAATTTGACCCAACAACATCAACATTATCAACAACATGAACAATCAAGCTAAATAAAACCGTTTAAAAATATGTCCCACTATTGGGAGTACGTTATTGTGTGCCTTCATCACTTCATAATCCAATAAATTGTGTTTATTCAACAAATACCTCTCATGTAAGTATGTAAAATTTACAGCTTTCGTGCACAAATCTAAATGGTTGTCTACACACCAGTCCAGTGCGCCGGCTAACCCCAATCCCTGAACACTTCGATATTGGCGCCCAACGTGGTAGTCTTTTTACGATTTGGTTGTGTGATGTTGTGTGTACTAATGTTATACCATTTCGTTATTATTTTAAGGAGGTTGTATTCATACATGCAAATGCATGTAAAGAAATAAAATGATGTAAGTATATGACATTCGTAAAGCAATCTTTTATTTTGATTAAGTACCATTACTATAGAATAATAACTAAAGCATGGGAGTCCAAGTGAGACTCGTATAGTTGTTCTATTTTTTCAAATGGGCCATAAACATTGAAAGAAAAGTGACAAAATAAGTTGGCAAAAACGTGAAGTGTCTAGCGAAAAAAAACCAGTCGCTATTTATGATACAAAATTCTAAAGTGACTTACAAATATAATTCGAATGGTGACCAAACGGAGTGAACACTGAAATGTCATAGCACTTCTTCTTTGCTTTAGTAATTACTAGCGGCCGCTCGCGGTTTCACCCGCGTGGTTCTTGTTCCTGTGGGAATATCGGGATGAAAAGTATCCTATGTGTTAGTCCAGGTTATAAACTATCTTTATGCCGAATTTCATCTAAATCTACTGAGTAGTTTTTACGTGAAAGAGTAACAAACATCCATCCATACTTACAAACTTTCGCGTTTATAAAACTAGTAGGATTCTGAGACCATTACTTAAACCACAGACTTAAACAGATTCTATCACATAATTATAGCAAGAAGAACTAATAAGGATGAAACAATTAATAGGTAAGCAATAAATTATACTTCCATCTCTAGTACCAACGGGAATCGGATCATCCGTCACAAAACAATGTTCCCGTTCATAACATCAGTGTATCACTGAGATCCCTAATCCACTTCTCCATCCCACCGTCACGTACCTACATTGTGTCTCGTGACGTCACCGGAGTAGCTCCTGTACTACACAATGTGGCACAATAGCCCCGCGGCCAGACAATGGGCCAACAGCTGATATCCTGGCTTTTGTGCTCGTGACCGGCTTAATAGGCACTGATACGGCCGAATATAGTGCGTAGCACATGTACAGAGGCATCATTGAATACTAATACCAACTAAAATTGTCAAGCTTATAACTCGAGATCATGTTGTCTTGATATGTCTCTATAACGTACGCAGTGTTGCGGCCTCCACTGTACTCGAATTGCTGTTCTAACACTAGGTTCAATAAGTCCAGAGACTAAATACTAAAAAAGTTGTTTTGATAAAATTATTTTACCATTGAAAATGGTTATCAGATGCAAATCAGAGACGTATTTTTTTCGCCATAGCTCCGAGGATTTGGGAGGGTCGAGATGGAAATAGTACCAAGAGTTGAGAAATATATCGAGAGACGGTGAGCGTTTGAATTTTGAAAAACGGCTGGTAACTTTTTTAGGAATTTTGCAAAATGTAAAAAAACAGCTTTTTGGTCCCCTTTAAATGCAAAACAGTCTCTCCAAAGCTTTTCTAACTTTTCTATTACATGAGTGTAGAAAGATTTATCTTTAACTTTAAAAGAAGCCTCCGTTGCTGCGATTACTTCACTATAATAAGTATGTATTTAAGTATTTTAAGTATGTTTATCCGTTGTCTAGTAACCATTTAACGAGTTTCTTCGAAGCTTCTCTTGGGCTAGATAATTGGTGTGATTGAAGGAAAGATTTATTTATTATTTATTATTATTATTATTTATTTGAGTCAAATTTCTTGCCCTGGAGCATTTTTTTAAGTCTGCAAACAGCGAGTAATCACTAGGGGCCAGATCTGGGGAGAAAACGGTGGATGGGGAAGTAATTCGAAGCCCAATTCGTTTAGTTTGACCATCGTTTTTACGGACTTGTGACACGGCGCATTGTCCTGGTGAAAGATCACTTTTTTTTCTTCATTTAAGTCCGTTTTTTCGCGATTTCGTACTTATATCATTTATGTAATATTCGCTATTTATATGTTTCCCTCTATCAAGGTAGTCGATGAAGAGTAATCCATCCCAAAATACAGATGCCATAACCTTCCCGGCAAATTGTTGTGTCTTAGGCCGCTTCGGGCGGCTTTCACCGGCATCTCTCCACTCTGCTGACTGCTCTTTGGATTCCGGAGTAAAATAGTGAATCCATGTTTCATTCATTGTAACATACGGACGTAAAACAACTTTTCATTTCTATTAAATAGTACCAAACAGTGCTCTGAATCATTAAATATAATACGTTGTCGCTTTTGATCAATTGTTAGCAGACGCGGCACCCATTTGGAAAAAAGCTTTTTATGGCTAAATTAAAAAAAAAAAAAATTAACTAAATTTTACACTACCAGTTAAAATCTTTACTATCTCAGCCATCTCGTGCACTTTTACTTTTCGATCTTCCTTTACGATTTTCAGAACTTGGTTGATGTCACTTCTGTTAAGTATAACTAACACTATGTTGAGTCACTGCTTCATTTTGACGATCAGAGCGTTCAGCGTCTTTTGTGTCCATATACGACCGCGTTTGAAATCGGCATACCACCGACAAATAGTTGGATTAGATTGTGCAAATTTCCTATTTTTGAATTTGAACGGTGTTTTTTCCCAATAAAAACAATGTTTTGTCAACACACGAAACTCGTTTTTTTCATTGTTTTCGGAATTAAAAAAGTATCGTCACTGAAATATATGTAAATCAATCTATAATTGTTCGATTTTCAAAAAAATAATTAAACATATTTCATGGCCAGTACTTTCTAAAAATCAAAAGAGTTTTTAATAAGTATATACGCCATGTCCAAGTAAGTCTCGGGATTTATTGAACGATCTAGTATGCCCCCGTTCTCTACATTGACTTAGTCCGCCTGACCAGCTACTTACTACCATCTTATATGTCTTCTTATCATCAATGTTAGTAGCATTGTGCAGCATTTTTTTCATGCAACAAACGGGCACAGATATATACCTTATAAACTAAGGTAAGACAGCCAGTAGAGGAATCCGAGTGCGTTTCCACCACCTATTATCACCTAGCATCAGGTGAGATGAAGGCCAGTATGCTTACCCGCAGTAAAAAAGAAAAAGAAAAACTTTGTATTTTCTTATGGAAAGGGAGATCCCACATAGCCACGGTTACCTTCTGGGGGTGGCTATGTTTAAGGTGGAATTCACTGACCAAAAAAGGTACATTACGTTCTAGAACTCTCAATGAACGCATCGGTGAACACACGCGTGGTGCACACGCACTTAATTGATAAAGTGTAAGAATTAAGTTGTCAGCGGTAATAAAGTCGCACTCTAGACATTATAAATGGTGTACGATTTTGTTACTTACTAATTATATAAGACAGATTTAGTAGCAAAGGTAAATGTACTGTTTTGTGGAAACTACACTGGCCTGCAAAAATAATTATCAAACTTATAAAATTGTAATAACTTTTAAAAGTCCACAAGATAAACAAGACACACAAGACTTAAAAATGTTACTATTGTATAATTTACTATAGTTTCAAAGAAAGCTGATAAAATTGATATAAAACTTTTTTTTATTTTAAATCTCTATCTTCTACAGTTTAGAAAAAAATGAAATTTTAAAAGTGTGATACTTACTTATTTTTGCAGGCCAGTGTAGTTAATATAACTAAAAAAAGTAACTAAATTACTTTTGCTATCAACTTAAGTACCTAAATAGTAAATGTTGATTTATTTCGGCGGGCTGGATAAGTCCACGGTAGCTTAATTGGAAACGCATCTGACCCGGATTGTCAGAATGGTGCCAAGTTCGAATCCTACACATGGTTTTTTTTTTCAACTTTTCCTATTTTGTAAATGTGAAAGATTTGGTTGCAGTATGTGCTTAATTTTGTCATTGATGTAATAGCTACATGATCTATAAATCAATGTCGCACTTTTATCGTAAATCACCGCAGTAGGCACAATGCCTATGAACACACTGTGTTATTTTAAAATCGATATAAAAGTATAATTAGCCCCAACTGGAACTCATGAATACCAGCAGCGAGGTTCCTTGATCGATGACCAGCGGCTGAAGGCTTAGTGGTAACGACCTGATCACGCCAGCTCTGACACATAAGGTCATACATCAAGAACCTATATTGCGGTAAGCTTGACAAATTGTAACTATGAGATTTTAGTTACAGTTTGTTTATTATACAGGGCGTCCCACGGATATGCCACATGGAGGGAAAGTACCTTGAATATTGCAGATGGAACATTTTACTGAAAGAAGACATTATTTGAATTTAAAAAAAAATTTAAACTGCATTCATAGATATTTAAATAATTACATGGTTGAACCGGGAATCAAACCCGTTACATGAGAAAAATAATCACCCTGTAGCTTTATCACACCGATCGAAAGGCTTCATCTTAAGGATTATTTTTTGCTATTTAACATAGTGTCACAAATAAAAGGAAGACTATGAATTTTAATATTTTTAATACAAAATTAATCAATTTAACTATGTGTATTTAGTTCAATGTCAGTTGTATGTCCTTACGGCAATGTCAGCTTTTCATTTTTCTGAACAAAATTTCACATCAAATGTTAAAATTTATGGTCTTCCTTTTATTTGTGACATTATGTTACTTAGCAAAAAATAATACTTATGATGAAGCCTTTCGATCGGTATGATAAAGTTACAGGTAATTATTTTTCTCATGTAATGGGTTCGATTCCCGGTTCAACCACGTAATTATTTAAATATCTGTGAATGCAGTTTAAATTGTTTTTTAAATTCAAATAATGTCTTCTTTCAGTAAAATGTTCCATCTACAATAAAGGTACTTTCCCTCTATGTGGCATGTTCGTGTGACGCCCTGTATAGCCTAGGTCATAGATTATATTAAGCCTAACGAATTGATACTAAGGATTTGTTATTAAAACTTTAACAATTACTCAATGTTGTAATTTTATTCCACAACGGGTAACCGGGTGGCACGTATCTTATGTGATGGTAAGTGACGGTAAACATAATAATTATAGTTTAATATTTGTAGAAAAAATCTATAGATATAGTCTAGTATCACTGTGCAACAACATGACATCAACCTACTGTAAACGGTAATTTTATTTCATTAATTTATACATCTCTTTTTTCTCCATTTTTTAAACTAAATTAACTTAACATTATCCACTCAGCGAGTTAACTGAACACTATTATTATTAATAGCTTACTTATCAACCTTAGCTGTATATGTAGGTTATTTGTCTGTAAATCTTCCTAGAAATAAATAAATAAAGCTGGAGGTAAAAAAGCTCACTTCATAAGGAAACCGAACCCCAGGCCACAGAAACATCTTTATACATAAATAAATTTTCTTTTTTTAGTGTTATTGTTATTCTCTGTGCAGGTTATGAATGTGTTCCTTTCATTTCTTTGTAGAAATGAGTTTCGTTATTTTTTTCAGTTTGCACCCGGTGCTACTATTCCCTTCTTATAGTAAGTATTTATCAAAATTATTACGTTGCATATGTGCGTTGAATACATAACTTGCGATTTCATGATTGTATGGCATTCAGAGAAGAAACGGTAACCGAAGCTTGGTATTGAATTTTAATATAAGTTTTAATTGGACCACGCATTTACGATGTGCAAGGCTTCTTAAAGTAATTAATTAATAAACTAATAATCTTATGTAATACTCTTAAAGTAGGTAGTGAAGTTTAGTAGGATTTTACCTCAAATTAACGTGGGTGAAACTGCAGGGCACAGTTAGTATCTAATAAATGCATTTTGATTTCTAAACAATAACATTACAATAAGTTGTACACGGGAATAAGAGTTAACGAAATAACCGTCTGCCCAATTTATTAAGTAGAAACAGTACCTAAGTCAATGACATAGCTACAGTAAGTAAAATAATAATCGTAAACAAATAAAAAGTTAATTTTATCAACTTGACTGTTGAATCAAACTGATTCGTGTTTTTTTTTAACGTGGCACAATTTACACTCGGTTTGATTTATTTCTTTCTTAGAAAACATTATTAAAAAATTTCTTATCTAAAACTGCATAACTAGCATAAATAATTGATTACCATTCTATAACCACCACTGGCCACTATGTAGATTAAAAAGTTAATTTAAAACATTCCAAATTCGAAGAACCCGCGTTTATCGTAAAAAGTTTGAACGGGAGAGCGGCACCGACGCGACTGCCTCGACCCTACGCGGGAAACTGGGAGCGTGGCCTTCCTGTCACTGTATATAAACAAAGGGTGACGTAGTACAACTAGGAATTGCAGAAGTTTTTAGGAAACTTTTAAACAACCTATTTGGTTTGTAAAATCTTTTGTCGTTGTTACTTTTTTGTAGTCTCTAATATTATAAAGAGGAAAGATTTCATTGTTTGAAATTTGATTTGAAAAATTCTTTCACCGTTGGAGCTACACTTCCTCTGGGTGACATAGGTTATGCTTATAATATTTTCAAAAATTCGTCACGGGGTACGGGGTCCACGCGGACGAAGTCGCGAGCGGTCCGCTAGTGTTGAATATAAAAGCGTAAGTTAATGTTTTAAACATAATTATTTTTATTATTATTCAATTACTTAACACGTTTCTACTATCCGTTATTTGGCTTGAAACTTAATGCACCCCATTAAAAGTAGTTTTGAATAAGGAAATTACATTAGTTTTAAGACTATCGACGACACCTCAGTCTCCTTACAACCATCCTTTGCACTTGCAAACTTTACACTTTTAAACACTACTTGTTAGTTGTTACAGGATGCGGATTGTCAGTAAATAATAATAACATGTAAAAATTAAATGAACTCTTCGAGTAGATTTCATATGTTGCACATTTAGCATCTCAATAAATAAACATTTAGGTAATATTTACATGATAAAACGTTTCAAACTTTCCATAGCACTTAGAAAAACGGTGTTTATGTAAATGAACATTTTGAAGACTAATAATGTAAGTATCATGGAACACAAAACGGCTTGTCAAGTACCTACATAAGAAATTGTTGCTTTTTCTTTTTCCTACGAAGGCTACCGTATAGTTGAGTGCCAGTACTCTGGATGTTTTCAATATTCTACGCGCGGACTGCGCACGTGCGAGAACTTGACGTGACTTTAATTTGAATTTGGAACAAAATTAAATTCGCGCCATATTTATGGCTTTTGGGGGGAAATCGAGAGTGGCGAGTAAAAGGTTCCGCGGGCTTCGGAATATTGCCTTTTAAGCAGTGTAAAAGAATTTCCTGTTGTGCTCCTATGTTGTGTTAATGTTAGAGGCTTAATTGAATTATGTTATACTTACCGACTTTTTTATTCATGGAGTGATGTAAGTAATTACATTTATTTTTTTTACACTCACAATAATACTGCTGTTTCATTTGCTGCGTGGTCATTAGAGACGTACCTATGTATGAGTCATGTCAAACAATACAAAGTCACTAACTAACTAACAGGTACTACTTACGAGGTTTACAAGCAAACAAAACTTTGACTCAACTTTAACGCCTCGATGACGGACATGGCAAAGCGCTCATCCCGGCATTTGGAGGTTCAATTTCTAGGTTGACCTTGTAACTATCAAACCGGAACATAGCAAAAAGTAGGTGGTCGCATTACAGTCGGATTTTATAAACCTACCTCAAAAAGTGAGAAGTTCATTTTATACTGCTTATGTGGCAATGTGCATTACGGTACGCCTGGAGGCTAGCAGTCGGGCCCACGTGCGTTTGCAAAACCAGTGGTACTTACTCAGCTCTTATAAAGAATCCTTTGTCGTACCATTAAAAGTTAAATACTCTCCCAGGACACGTGTTGCAGCCTTGCTACGACATGGGGGTTAAACGAGGGGTGAAGAGGCAACTTGATTTAACCGCCACTGTGGTCTAGTGGTTAAACCACCGTTCTTAGACCTTGTGACGGGTTCGATCGCAGTGGGGCTTGTTAAGTCCGCCTGACTACTGCCGTTAAACCACACACAAATAGAGCGTGACAGATAAGGTGGTAAGACAATAAATACTACTTTTATCTACGTTCAAAAAACTATAAGTTACCTGCCCCCGGCGGCTGCCGTCCCGGCGGGCGGTCCTCAGGTCGATGGTGTGGAAGCCGTCCTCGGCGCCCTCGAACGCCCTGTTGACGCACCCGCCCTCGGGGCCCTCCATGCTGGGTTACTGCCTAACAAAAACATACAAAATATTTTTATTTAAATTTAATAATAAGCACTTTTGAATCGTCTAAAATGTTTTTTACCCTACCACTCTTTCAGGACGTCTTAATTAGCTGTGACGACGAATGGGCGCAAGAAACTGCACAGCTTTATCAAGAAGTTACGACTTTATAAAAATATGTTTAAATATCACAGAAAAACATAAATCACATAAAAGAAAAAAATATTTCTACCTACCTACATTAATTACTTTAATCATTTGGCGTCTTGAGTAGAATTGAAACTTTATGTTATCAAATAAAAAATACAAAGTTGTCTATTTTGTCAAATAAATTAAGATATTTGATTGTAAAGTGTGTGGTATTTACTAGATGAAGATATGAGTAACAAAAAAATCTTATTTTTTATATAAAGTTAACTATTGTTGTTGTTATAGAGTCTCCAATGTTTGTTCTTATTATTTGTTATGAAAAACTACGATAAATAATTAAATTGATAAATTAGTAAAATTTGCTTGTAAATAGTGGTGTCCTACTCAAAGGACAGAAGGATAAAACAGTGTACTTTATTAGTTCACGTATAGTTAGCGGCTCATTTATTCATTTATTAATTGCATATCACATTCGTTGCGAGGTGCTAAAACTTAAGCTAAGGTATACATGTGACGCCCTGCTAGGGCACAGCTAATGAACCATCTTAAAAATCTAGAGAACTAATTATAATATAAATAACGCCAGTTTGACTAGCATGCCTCATGAATTTCTAGATGCTTTAGAAAACTATTCTGATGATGAGGACGACACGAGAGGTCTTTTCTATATTTCCGCCTTCTGTAAATCCTGATTGACATACTGATTTAGGGGACGAAAAGAATGGTACTTTGAACCTTTGAAATGTATTGCTTCAACTTGCAGAAATAAATATTTGCTCCGACAGGACTTGGTAAAATCACCTGTAGAACGTCCCAACAAGTGGTTTGGTAACTTTATCAATGATGACATCATATTTCTTCTACTTATTCCGTCAAAATGAAGAATTAAATATTTCTTTCGGATCTCAGAGGTGAAAACTTCTAAGATTTGATGAAGCAATGTTGACTAAAAACATAAGCATCAAGCCCTGACAAATTTCGACGGGTGAAAACCAGACCTCGGTAGCCAAGTGGTTAAGGCAGCTGCCCGGAATGCGGAAGGAGCGTGGTTCGATTCCCGCCTGAGGTTGTCGTCTTTTTTCAGTGTTTAAAATTTTACTTTTTTAAGATTCTATATTTTGCTTTGGTTCGCAGTCATGTGGATTATTGCAATCTAGTATGGTACCCCTGCAATTAAAATAACATCAAACGTATTGAAACAATACAAAAACGGTTTTTAAAAAGATTAGCATATGTAACTGGCAACTATTACAAAGTTAGGAACTATGAGAAGAGACTAGAATGTTTTAACATTATTTCACTTGAAGACAGAGAAAGCAGCTGTCTGTAGTTTTTCTATACAAGTTGCTTAATTCTCTTAGAACAGATAAATATAATGGTCCACGCGTACAAGCTCGGTTGTGTAATTACAATCCATTTTCTACTTCTCACAGTGCAAATAAATATGGAAGTAATATACCGCTGTCATACATGCAGAAACTTTATAAGTAGCTTTATTTTTCAGAACTGTGATTTAGATATTTTCTCTAATAACATAGGCTCTTTTAAAAAGATGCGTCTCGCTTTTGATTACTCAATAACACAGAACAAAATTTAATTTGATTTAGTTTGTATACTTACTTATATTTGAAATTGGTTTAGAAATAGTTTCTTAGTTTTATTTTAATTTTATTTATATTGGTTAAGGTTCGGAATGTAAATGTTGTGCATACCTATAATTTAAATACATAAGTGTAACCACTCCTCAAACTTTGTCTGCTGAAATGAGTTGTATGTATTTAGTTGGTAAGCCTTATTAATAAATAAATTAAGACCTCCCATGTTTAAAATTCATCTGTGCGAGATAATCAATAAAAACCGTCTACTGAAAAAAATATAAGCAAACTAAATACAACAAAAACTACAAATAATAACT
This sequence comes from Scoparia ambigualis, assembly GCA_963921215.1. Classification (NCBI taxonomy): domain Eukaryota; kingdom Metazoa; phylum Arthropoda; class Insecta; order Lepidoptera; family Crambidae; genus Scoparia; species Scoparia ambigualis. The sequence goes on along the minus strand of OY992504.1, from coordinate 2,306,520 downwards.
AGGGGGTTTTCCGCTTTTTACTTTGGTATTGTCATTTGAAAAAAAAAGATAATTGTAGTAAAAATAATACTGATGATGATGATGAAAATGATGATATCATTCATTTTAATTTAAATACATTTTAATTTAGCAATTTTTTATGAAATTGTTTAATATTATTTGTTAATGGAAATATTTTTGATTTTTAATTACTGAATTAGGTACTTATGATTATTTGTTTTTACTAACATAGGATAAGCATTCAATGTTACTAACACTAATGGGCTTTTCCCGAAATAAATGATTTTGATATAAAGTATTACATTTTAATTTAAGAAACAATATCCTATATTGAACAGTTTTTTTATCAAATTACTTTCGCCCATATGCTCACGTCGCCGTCGTCCTTTATTTAAAACCACTAGACGCCGGCACTTACCCAAAAACAATATCACACCTTGAAACACTTTTTACTATTGATAATGGGTAAGACTTATAGGCTATAAGCCGGCAACGTGCTCTTTATTAGAATAGAATAGATAGAATATAGAATCTTATTTTTATTTGTAATATATATATGTGTATATAACCTAGGATCACGTGACTCCCTTAAGGAGCTGTTTAAAGAAATAAATATTCTTACAGTTGCATCACAATTTATTTATAACTGTATTGTATACGTGCGTCAAAACATATCTCATTTCAAAAAAAAATGCGTTATACACAAACTAAATACTAGAAATAAGTATAAACTTCTAATTCCTAAATTTCGACTTCAGAAAGTTTATGGATCATTTATGGGACAAAGTGTCGTATTTTACAATTATATCCCGAACGATGTTATAATTTTGCCCTTTGACAAATTTAAGACACATGTTAAGGACAGACTTTTAGAAAAGGGCTATTACACTGTAAGCGATTACATCAATGACAAAAATGCATGGAATTAACATTCCTCTAGTTTCGCACACATATTGTTCTAATGCGTTCATAGTGCCCGAGTAAAACTTTTAGATTCACTTTTGTTTTTATCTTTTATTTTATTATATAATTATTTAATATAACTGCTTTATTTTATGATTATTATTTGTATAATTTGGTAACGACATATGTTTTTGTAAATGTCGTTACTTCTATATTATTATAAAGCTGTGGAGTTTATTGTGCCCGTTCTTCTCCACAGCTAAAAGACTTCCTGAATGGGTGGGGTGGGTGGGTGGGTTCCTATGCCTATCCATCCATCCATAAAAAAAAACAAAACGATTCAAAATGCTTATTTTAAGCTTACTGAATAAAGATATTTTGATTTTGATTTTGAATAGAAATAGTCTTTCTTTTTCTTGTTTCAAAGATACTGTAAGAAGATTTTATTTTAAATTGAGCAATACTTACTATTTATTATTATTATTATTTTTTATTGCATATTTGTTGGAATATACGAAAATACTCTATTAAATTATATTTATTGATTATACCGTACGATTACTTTGTGTAATATTCACTATTTCAATTGACTTTGAAATTGAAAAGAAAGGGAGAAAAGTAATGCCCTTGCTGAGTTTCTTGCCGGTTCTTCTCAGTACAAGGCTCCCGCCCCTTAGTAGGACTTACGTGAACCGATGGCATGGCGACATTCATAAGTGCCTAAATTGAATAAATGAATTTGACTTTGACGTCATTAACACAAGCTACCTATATAATTTGAAATGTAATTACCCGTTGATAACGTTGTCCTGTCTAGTGCCTATATTAGCTCCCCTTGACACCACGTGCAAGGCAATCAGCGCGAGAAACTGGCGCACACTCCATTATCTTTATTATTATAATAATCACCCAATTAATTGCCTTAATGTCACACGCGTTACACACAACGTATACGAGTTCCAACTCTAAACGCAGAGCGTAAGACACAATATGCAAGGAGACTGCACGTAAATTTTCTTTAACGGACCGACGACGTGTGAAGTCGGCTGTAGAACTGTTTCCTAAAAAATTCGAGTTAATGTTGCCTTTACTCGGGTTAAATATGTCCTGGTTACTATATCATAACCCTTTGTCTTTTTTGATAATAAGTTTAGCAGAGTTGATACTTAATAATGAGCAGTGCACACCTGTTAAATGAGTTTTGATCGACGTGAGATATAAAACGAAACTAAAACTATAAATGTTGTTTATAATCGCGTCATCCGCAAACAGTTTTTCATTGTAACGTAATAAACACAGATAGTAGTTAGGTATTTGTCTACAATAAAAGATTGGCGGCACAAAACTGCGGCGGAGAGCAAACATTTTTAAAACGATTTATAAACGTTAAAGATAAAATCATTAGAACATCATATTAAAATTGAAAAAAATGTTGATACGGAATAATTACGTGTATGTATACATAGGACATGGTTAAATAGTTATATTAAATATCATAGGCTGTACAATAATATTATGTTGGAGTTGGAGCATGGGATCCCATACTGCACTTAGGTGGAGCATGAAGCCCTGTAAGTATCCCGTGCTTCACCCAGGTGAGGACCTAGGTGAAGCACTTTACTCTCTGTGGTCACGGACCTTGCAAGGGGTCCAAAACGTCACAATAATAGCTATAAATGTCTCCGCCCCGAATGCAAATAAATCTATAGAAATAAAAATCAATTGCCAAGAATGTTTGTTCGCGTATCACTTCAGAACAGCTGCACCTATTTGACTAATTATTTTTTCGTAATTGTCAAGACAAAGTTTGTAGCACAAAAAGTTTTTGAAAATTTGTCTGGGGGTGTGACAAAGTCGCGACCGCTAGTAAATAAATAAATTTCGAAAGGTACCAATGGTGTGGCACACAAACCAAACCAATTTCTAATAGTACTGTGGCGTAATAGTATCTGCTTCACAATTAGTGACAAGTTATGAATGAACAAAGAGGAAAAGCGGGTCACGGGCGAAACGATCCCACGGGCTCCGCGACTATTGTCTTAAGCCGCGGCCGCGGAGAAAATATGCACCACACACTAATAAAGCTAACCAGTATCTTAATTTATAATAAGTGCCTTTTGTGCTTATGTTAATAAACTATGTCTATACTAATATTATAAAGAGGAAAGATTTGATCGTTTGTTTGTTTGCATTGAATAGGCTCCGAAACTACTAGGCCGATTTGAAAAATTCTTTCACCGTTGGGAAAATACGCTTTCTCCGGGTGACATAGGCTATAATATATTTTCAAAAATTCTTCACGCGGACGAAGTCGCGAGCGGTCCGCTAGTAATTCATAAATGGAGATTTTCACTCTAAATTAACCGATAAATATGCATGCGGCACGTAGGTACTCATGCAGAAGCAAAAAGCTACGACATTGGCATTTTCACCATGCTGTAATGTTTAACGTGTTGCAGTCCATCTCGTTGGTTTGTGATGGATGGATATAATGAAGACAGTCAGAATTCTCCAATCGACACTACACTAAATAACCTAGGTATATAAATAAACTCGGCGGTAACTTAAATTAGTTTTCTTTAAACCTTTTTATTGAATCTAATTCAGTAGCTTTCTTGACACTGGAATTGGAAGATAATGGACCGTCCCTTGAAAGAATATTTTACATGTCTAGGGAAGCGGAAGGTAGAAGGATGACAACTGTGAGGAAGGCAAAGGGAAGATCTTCCTCCGAGCTGGGTGGTATAGCTCGGGGACCGAGGTCCAACGGATGTTAGTTGGAGGTGCTATATATGGCGAAGGAGGTGGTGTAACTTCGCTACCGCGATGTAGTACTATTTTCTGTCGCAGTATCGATATGTTGTTGAATTGGTTTTTGTGGCGCCATCTGTTGACACGGTTGGGAAGGTGTTGCTTCGTGTCGAACTATGTGCGGCGTCATGCAGGTAGGTGGCGGGTAGGTGGCGCCGCCACATCACTCCCCCCCTGAGACCGGAGGTCGAGTGAGTGTGCTCAGCAGTCAGTGCGTCAGAGCTTGCAAGTGCCAGTGGAGAGTGCTGCTGCAGGATGCCCCAGTCTACGGTGAGTCGAGACAGGTGATGACGGTGGGTCCGAGCTGCTGATGTGCAGGGCTGCCACGCCGGAGTGATGCGGCCGACATTGATGCACTCGATGATGGATGAGGAGTGATGGATGGGTGCTGCGAGGCTGCGACGATGTTGTTGAAGGTACTTCTGTGCTCCGTGGGGGTCACCACTGTAGGGAAGGCGATGGTGGGTAGATTGGATCACGTCGGGGTCACCACTGTAGGAAGCGGATCACGTCGGGGTCACCACTGTAGGGAAGCGATGGTAGGTAGGATGGATGCCACATCGAGGAAGGCAAAGGGAAGATCTTCCTCCGAGCTGGGTGATATAGCTCGGGGACCGAGGTCCAACGGATGTTAGTTGGAGGTGATATATATGGTGAAGGAAATGGTGAAACTTCGCTACCGCGATGCAGGCTTCCCATACTATTTTACTGTTGTAGTATGGAGATGTCGCTGAGTTGGCTTTTGTGGCGCCATCTGTTGACACGGTTGGTACTATGTTGCTTCGTGTCGAACTATGTGCGGCGTCATGCAGGTAGGTGGCGCCGCCACACATGTTTTTTCTTAAAAGTTGGGAAAGTATCTTACATAATAACAAACTACAGGATTTAGGTTTATACTGCCGTAGGAAAAGTTAATGATTTCCGCATATATAAGTTCCGGGACATACGATCCGGGAGTAAATAAAAAATAAAATAAAAATGCCTTTTATTTCTTGCATAAAAAGTTACATTAATATAAGATCCTGGAGAAGTGCACGGAAATTATGTGACTAAGCTTAATTTAGAATTAGCTTAAAATAATAAAACTAGTGCTTGAAACTTTTCTAAATGACAATCTGTTAAAAGTCTTGTTGTTAAGGAAAATTACCCTTTTCATGTCGATTAGAATAGATAAGTTGTTTTTAAATTAAAATTGTTTCTAAATCTGTATAAGGATAAAATAATATGTATATACTTACCTAGAAAATATTTATCATTCGTTGTACACAATTTACGGTGACCCCACGATTTTGTTAAAATCGGCAGCTGAGCTCTTTTTTTTAATAATAAATGGGCTTGCTCTTGACCACATTCTTATCCGTAGATTCAAGATTCAATATCATTTATTCAGGTTAGGCCATGTTTAGATTACAGCACTTATGAATGTCATTATGCCATCGGTTCGTAAGTCTAACTATGGGGCGGGAGCCTTGTACTGAGAAGAACCGGCAAGAAACTCAGCAAGGGCATTTCTTTTCTCCCTTTCTTTTACAGCGTCAATTAGAATTGAAAAATGCCCTCCCTATCATAGAAGGGCACTTTCCATTACAATAATAAAAACATAAAACAACTACAAGGACATAAAAATAAAAAATATATTAATAACAATAAAAAGTTTAGGTATTCATCAATATAAAATAATCAATGTAATCAATGTCTTACAGTACAGAAAAATAAAAGTAAGACTACAACTACTAATATACTAATAATAAAAATAAGTTAGCAAGAGCAGGCCAGCCTCCACAGGCGGCACCCGTTCACGAGTATGACATGTGAATCAGCCATTGCTTCGCTCAACCATGTTTTAGGGAACGTAACGACCCGACGCACATGCCACCACCGCAGAGACACTTTGAGAGAGCATGACACACTCGACCAACTCCAATGAAGCAAGCAAGAAAACATTTAGGCAACGCAACAAAGTTTTGAGTAGGTACCTATTGTCTGTAAGACACTGCTGATAAAAGGCTATCATACCAGGGTAAAATGAGTTAGTTACAAAGAAAATGGACTTTAAAATATAATGTGATTATTTTATCATTACCTGGCTGTTTTGTCTTCTAAATATTCCTTAACTGTATAATAACCTTTCTTAAGTAAACAATATTTTACATGATTTTTAAACTTATCTAAAGGTAATTCTAGTACAGTACTTGGTATTTTGTTATAATAGTGTATACCTTGCCCCAAGAAAGAGCCGAGAACCTTCTGTAACCTGAACAGGGGCATCATAAGTTTTGACTTATTTCTAGTATTGAAATTGTGTACGTCACCGTGTTTAGTGAATAAGTTAATATTGCAACGCACAAAAACTATACAATTATAAATATATTGAGATGCAGCTGTAAGAACACCAACTTCTTTAAAAATATATCTTAGAGAAGTTCGTGAGTTTAGTCTATAGATGGTTCTTATTGCCCGTTTCTGTAAAATGAATATAGTTTCAACATCAGCCGCTGTTCCCCACAGTAGAGCGCCATATGACATGACACTGTGAAAATAACTAAAGTAAACCGTTTTAGCAGTTTCAACGTCGGTTAATTGCCTAATTTTTCTAATGGCGTAAGGCAGCAGAACTGAGTTTGCCGGCCAATTTCGATATATGAGGATTCCATTAAAGTTTTGAGTCAAGGGTTATCCCTAGAAAAACAGTCGAGTCTACCAAATCTAATTTATCACCGTTTATCCTTACATCAATTTGTTCGGTCTTAACATTTGGTTGTGTAAAATTAATACATTTGGTTTTTTTGGCATTTAGCTGTAAATTATTAACAGTAAACCAACTGAGTACCTCTGAGAGAGCATTGTTAACATCGTCATAATTTTTCTTAGACCTAGTCACATTAAAAATGAGTGAAGTATCATCTGCAAACAATACAATATCACAGAAGTTTTCTACAAAGAATGGCAGGTCATTAATATATATCAAAAATAAGAAAGGCCCTAGGATTGACCCTTGTGGAACTCCCATTTTTACATGAGAACCAGACGACTTAGTTCCATTGATATCGACAGTTTGTGTTCTAGAACTGAGATAAGACTTTATCAAATCAAGCGCAAGACCTTTGAGACCATAGTAATTTAGATTAAGAAGTGGCCGACGATGGAGCGAGCTTGCCAGAAGCAGCCTATTCACTCGGGCTTTAAAGATGTTGGGGCTATATGCGTCGGGAACACAGACGCCGGCAGGGAATTCCATACCTTGGCTGTACGCATTATGAATGAAGACGAATAGCGCTTGGTGCGTATGAGTGGAATATCAATCAAGTAATGGTGGTAACCCGCCGTACGTCTGGATTCCCGATGGTAGAAAGGGGACGGTGTAATAAGCTCGTGTAGCTCGTGTAGCGCACTCTCCGAACTTATAGATTTTTAAAGTTCTTTTTGACAAATTAAATCACATAAATAAGGAGAATAGCGGAGTGGGGTGAGTAACACGTTAAGTAACACTCGCAAAAAGTAAGGAACTTTCGCAATAGCCCATTTCCGGATTGGTGTTAAAGTATAATTAACTTGAGACAGTAACGCTTGCCGACACGCTTGGCGATAAACGAAGGCTGGGCTTGTTTGTAGTTAACCCGACGTGCTTGTAGCACATCGGGAGGTGGGCTATAACCTACCACGCTTGCCCAATGCGGGTTAATGGGTTGATCCGCCCATGGACACCCGCAAAACCAGAGAAATCACAGATGCGTTGCCGGCCTTTAAGGAAAGAATATATATGAATTGTGATTGGGGGGGAGGGAGGGGTCCGGAACCCTCACTGGCCGGACGAAACACAACAGCACCAAGTGCCGTTATTTCTCGCCGGATATTCGTGAGAGGGTGGTATTACGCCTGGCGTGCCAATGCCGACCCAATGCGTGCTGCAACGCAGCGTGGCTCTACCACTCAGAAATATATAAAATTATTATATAACTATAAAATACGCTTGACATTTTTAGTTTTCTATGATTAGATATCGGTATTTGACCAGTGCCTCCAGCCCACTGAGCTGTAACCGTGCTGCATTGGGTACCACCTCCTCAGAAGCTGATAATTGAGCGCCACAGGAACACATCCACAGCTTGCCAATTCAAATGGACAAAACAAAAAGTATTTAATTAACATAAGTCACTTAGTGGCCATTATACCAACAACAAACCAATCAGTTTGAAACATGTGGTCTGACCGTCACAATGGGCGCACCTGCCGGCGGCGGAGGGCCGGGGTTCGATTCTGGTCGCCCCATACATTGTCCACTTTTAGTTCGCTTTGTTGTCACTTCACGCTTCAATAAATCGGCTCGTAATCCCGATGCGATGACATATACCAATTAATAAACACATTGTTTTATTTATTACTTTTAATACAGGTGCGTTATGCATGACAGTGTCTTGGTTACGTGTTTGAACTTAATGTCTATATACTAATACCACATTATAATACCACATTAGTTGTAGTAATAGAAATAATATTGCTATACCACGGACTACAACGTTAATTTAAGATAGATAAAACGATGATGCCTCAAAACATGGAAAAATTAAATACGTATTTCTGATCCCATCTTTCTTTCTTTCATTCTTCGATTTTCTATATTTATTTACGAAGTAAAGATGTGGCATGATCGTAGCATATGAGAAGCTGCGATCTTGGCATACCCCTCCGGGAAACGGCTATAGTGTGGGTCAAGACCAAATTTTTAGCACGTCACACAATGGAAATTACAACGGAAAGTGTCAAACTGGAAAAAAAATACACAGAATTTATAAAGGCAGGTTCCTACATGCGTAAAAACTTGTATAAAAACGATTCAATTATTTTGTCTAATTTATTAGCATTTTGCAAAAAATGTTTAATTCATTAGCATTTATGCCAAAATAAAAATTACAATTCTATAAATTTACCAAAAAAATTATAAATTAATTGTATGAAAACTATTAAAGATAAATAAAATCCATGCTAAAATTTTTGGCCTGACCCGTATGGTACATACATACATAAGTACATTACATACTTTAATATCAATAAGTGTTTTATGCACTCTAACAATTTGGTTCGATCGGTTAAGTTACATCTTTATTAAATTACTTCCTAAGTAACTCGACGCTAACCGATATATAAGTAACTCTTAGAACAATAACTAATGTCACTGTGGCAGAGGACTGCTTTTGCGGTCCTCATTGCCTAGTCTCTGACTATGACCCTTCGGGGGTTATCCCCGTCGTCGTGTTTATACTCGTACGTATGCATAAACGCAGTCCTCGGCCATAGTTCACTTTTCACCAAATAGCGACTGTACATGTGCTCAGCGTGACAGGTGGTGAGCCCATCGCCGCTCTTAACTGTTGGGTGTATGTGCAGTCTTTAGTCCGTTAGTCGCCTTTTACGACACCTAAGGGAAGAGAGGGGGTGGTGGTATTCATTCACCGCCACGCGACACGGTTGAAATATACATCCTACTAATATCAACGCAATAAATGCATAAACGCAAAAGTTAGTAAGTATGGATGGATGTTTGTTACTCTTTCACGTAAACACTACTGAATGGATTTGGATGAAATTCGGCATACAGATAGTTTATAACCTGGATTAACACATAGGATACTTTTTATCCCGATATTCCCACGGGAACGCGAACCACGCGGGTGAAACCGCGAGCGGCCGCTAGTATTAAATAAAAAAATAAAATAAAATTTGTTTACGCTCACAACAATTATCTAGACCAAGATGAGTATTCTTTTGAAACTCGTTAATATGGTACCATAACGGACAAAGAAAAACCATCCAGATCTGATGTCAATTTAGAAAAACAGTTTTTCTCTTTAACCCGACCGGGAATTGTAGCCGGGACCTCAGAGATGGCGCAACGCCACACCCGGCGTGCTAACGACTCGGTCACGGAGGTCGTCAATGTATATACCCAAAATATAGATAGATAACTCTTTAATTGCAAAACCACAAAGATTTACATAGAACTTAAAAAACAAACTTAAAAATAGAACACAATTATTATTACAATAAGACAATACGATAAAAATAAAATAGAGTCACAATTTGGCGGTTTTATCGCTTTAAGCGATCTCTACCAGACAACCAGTCGGATGGAGAGAGAACTTATAAACTTTAAAATCGGAGGTGCAAATGATAAGAGGTTAAAATTGTCAAAAACAAAATAAATGTATACCTTACATAAAAATAAAAAGATAGAGGGGGTGTAATATATATATACTTAAACATAATAGTCTCAGGTAGGAAGCAGCGGACAACGGCAGCTTTGCAGCAGGATATGGTTGAACGGATAGGTAGAACTTTTTCACGAGTTCCTTAAATACGTGAATCGATTTCGCACGCCTGATCGCAACTGGGAGCGAGTTCCAAAGACGATCAGCTTCGACGGTGAAGGAACAATCGTAAAAGGTGGTGTTGTGCTGGGGAGTTTTAAGGGATAGGTTTTCTGATGACCGTAACGAGCGCGAGGAAGAACAATAAAGGAATATAGTAGGTATTAAAACCCATACACAAATGGTACTCTTATCAATGGCTTTGCGCCCGTCATCGTTAGGTACAAGACGTAACATGGTGAATAGCAGGCAATTTTCCGGCGTGACGCCCCGTGCGCAACCAGTGCCCTGGAAAATAGGCCGCGCCATACTGACTTGAAAATTATATGGTGTGTCACCAGGAGGCCAATTCTCATTTTTCGAGATGTAGTCTCGAATCGAGTTTTTATTTCGATCTTTATCTCGACCATAAAATCTCGTTATTAACATTTTGTTCACGAATCTCCTATTCTCAGCGCTAATCGACTTCTAGTTTGATTCGAATTCGAACTTTATCGAGTGGTAATCCAATTTAGTTATTCTGAACATCTCGAACTCGACATTTCTCGAAGAAGAGCCGCCCGAATTGCTTCGAGTGGTCGGCAGTGGTCGAGACGTAATTTCGACTACGAGAAGCTAATTAAACGTCAAATAGCGGCGAAATTACGGTGGATATGGAGGAGTTCATTTCCAATTTTGTCGTGGAAGTGATTTAAAATATTGAGAGAGCTCGCTCTCTTTTTTTTAAAAGGTGGAAGAAAACTTTCCACTCCTTAACTGTATATCGGCTTCCAACATTTGTAGAAGAAGCTGCTTCTGCTGTGGCGTTGGGTATTTTTTGTTGACATTGTGACATTGTGTGTGTCTTGTGAATACTAAAAATGATCGTTTCGTCACCAAACAAGCACACAACCACAAACAAAAACCATAAAATTGATCGACTATACGTCACGTTTTAAACAATACAAGTTGTTTAAGGAAATTAAATTTCATCACAACACATTAAATAGAATGATTTTTCGATACTTATTAAAAATTTACTTTTTTAATTAAAAAGCAAGTTCAATACTTACATTTAAATACCTTTACAGTAAAAATATTTGAGTTACATAGTTGCAACCGGTTTAAAACCGGATGAAACGTGTCAAACGGAACGCATCCCGAGTAGATTGCATTAAAAAGAACGGCAATATTTATCAAAAAAAACTCGAAGTCTATTTCGATTAGCGCTGAGAATAGGAGATTCGTGAACAAAATGTCGATTATCGAGATAGAGATCGAAATCAAAACTCGATTCGAGACTACATCTCGAAAAATGAGAATTGGGGCCCAGCGCGCAAATTAACTATAAGATTCATAAGGTTTGATATTGGAATCGATAGCAAACAGCATGTCATGTTTTTTTATATTAATTCTCTTAATGTCTACATTATTTTATCCTACTAATATTATAAACGCGAAAGTTTGTAAGTATGTATAGATATTTTCTTTCACGTAAAAACTGCTGAATGGATTTGGATGAAATTCGGCATACAGATAGTTTATAACCTGGATTAACACATAGGATACTTTTTATCTCGATATTCCTACGGGAACGGGAACCACGCGGGTGAAACCGCGAGCGGCCGCTTGTTTTAAAGATATTGAACAATGGTTACTATCATTATTTATCGGGTGCCCTTCGGTTCGACTAAAATTGTTAGTTCTAGTTTCATATGGCTGAACTATGTTGGCCTCAACTTTTAACGAACAATAGTTGTCTAGCCTAACAGTTGTACTCGCACTATTGCAGTTTTGCCTCAAAATTGAAAACCCTTTTTTAGAATCCCTAATATTAAATGCACAAAAATGTATCGGCATAACTTTCTTTCGGCATTACGAAGATTACGATGTAGTGTTGAAAGCCCTAATTTATTATTATAATTAGAAAGTTCAAACTTTATATTTTTTATTATTAGACAACAGAAATACTAGCTGCTCTACTCCTGTCACGTGGTAGGTTAGAAATTTAAAGACAATCGCGAAGCGCAGCGTAGCGATTGTCTTGAATTTCGAGGTTATCCTTTTATTAGACAACAGAAACATACCTTACGTTATATTTTGTGCGTTTTAACTTTGTGCGAATTACAATTTAGTAATTGTAAATAGTAGGGATTATGATTGGTACCGCCTAATGTTGTATTTGGGAAGTTTAAATTCGGCGTTAAAGAGTTAGGCGAAGTAAAAATAGGTTTAACACGTTTAGGAAAAGTAAAATTGTGCGAAAAAAATTAAGGCTTATGGTTTGTATGCCACTGACAATTAGAAGTACAAAAAATTCAGCGATCCAATATAGAGCCAGTATTACCATTATCAACAGCGTCATCAGCCTATAAACGTCCCACTGCTGGGCAAAGGCTTTCGTACATGGAGAATTTTAAAGGCCGGCAACGCGTCTGCGATTCCCCTGGTTTTGCGGGTGTCCATGGGCGGCGGTGATTACTCTCCATCAGGTGACCCGCCTGCTCGTTTGCCTCCATGCACATGGGGAGATTGGGCCAGACAATGAACCCGTATTGGGCCAGCGTGGTGGGTACGCTGCCCCAACACCTACGGGTTGATTGTAACAACTGCCATCATACGACAATTATCGGGACTAACAGCTTGACGTGGCTTCCAAAGAACGAAGCAGCTTATGAGCCATATTACATCTCGACTGTGATTTTTGCGTAAAATGGCCAATTTTGGCGTTCTTGATCTCAGAAACAAAAATCAATTGGCAATAAATACTATTGGCATAGTTCGTAGCAGCCTCGGTTTTTGTAAATTTTGCTTAACTTTTTAATTACACCCAAAATTGCAGAGAAAGATTTTCATAAAATGCGCGTAGGCACTTTTTTGAGCTCATCGATTGAACTACTGTTCTAAACAAATGAAATAAAAAATAGAATATTATCTCTCATATAGTCGTATAGTTCGTGGCGGCCTCGAAATTTTTAGATATCATTGATTTTACATAGAAAAAAAATCTTATTGTAAACCAAAAAACTTCGAAAATCGCTTTGAGTTAACTGATAATTTCTCCTATCTACAATAATATTATTAAGCAAAATTTATACTATAATAATTATTACTTCATGATGAGGAATAAAGATTTTTTAATGAATTTGTTATCCTATTTCGATAAAAACGATAAACACAACTCCAAAATTACTACAAAATGCCATGCGCCGGCCGTCCGAACTCGGCTTATTCTCGCAGAGTGGAGATTTGTAATAATAAGCATGAATTTATTATCCTACTTCGATAAAAACGATAAATATAACGGCAAAATTACTACAAAATGCGAAAATGGGCATTTTACGCAAAAAACACAGTCTAGATGTAATAGGCCTCTTAAGATTTTTATTTTATTTGATCACCCATCCAGAGACCACCATTGTTAAAGTTGCTTTATTGGCAAGATCGATCTCCACAAAACAACAACTGTGCAAAATATGTCATCATTTTTTTTATGGAATGTATGGAATGCTTTTCAGGCTTTTTCACGTGTTCTCACTGAACACTGTTAATTGAGTCTGGAATAGTAACAAGTGCGATAACTTTTTACGATGCTATAAAAGGTGACGTCTATTGACTGGGTTTATACCATAAACGTCTTTATTAACTCTCAAATACCATAAACTAGCTATTTTGATTGTAACTCAATAAAAAATTGGATTTCAGTCTAACATCGTATACATATTTTACACATTATTATTCGTACTTTTTTTCGATCATCGATCAGTATATAAGATAGATTTTTTTATATTTTATATAGTTATTTTAATTATAACATCAATTCTTCATTCAGCTGCCTATTCCCAATTTAATTTGAGGTCGGTGCCATATGTCTTGGTCTTCCTTAGTTTTTTAGTTATTTAGTTTTAGTTTATCATGGTTTGTTGTTTATTTTCTGTTTGGTGTAAATAAACATAATAAGCTGGGGGGTTACTCTCGAACGCAAACTCAATATTAATACAATTCCAATGCGATTAATATGTATCGATATTAGGATAAGTAAAGATAATTCCGGAACGCCATCTCGATAATAATTTGTTCAATCAATTTCCACGCAATTTAATTCCAATGTGACGCTATTATCGCTTACGAAAGTACCATTTGACATTATTTAGATTTGTGATTGGAAATTGATTAATGCATTTCTGTTTCAAGAGTAGCCTACCTGGAGCGTCTGCAGAATCTCTGTATTTGATTTATTTATAATTTACGGAAATACGACCATATTTCGAGTTATCGGGCTCAGTTTAACTGGCTCCCAATACGACGGCGTAGGGACTTACACGTTCTTTCCTTTTTATATTCTGTCCTCTTTCTACCAACTTCTCCTCTTTATCTACGAAATTGTGTTTCCTTCCGTACCTCTTCTAGAGAAGTTTGCGCTCTGGTTACTACCTCGCTCTTGTAACTCGTCTTCATTCCACACATTTCCCATCCTACTCCTTTTCGGCGCATGCTGTCCGGCTATGGAATGCACTACCAGTGAGCATCAGGAGTGCTCGCACGTTGGATTCGTTTAAAGGTCAGGTACAGAGTCATTTCTTAAGTATATCCTTATATTTTTATTTATTTCCCATCATAAATATAATATTGCATGATCACTTTTTGTTTCATTTATTTAAGTATGTTGTCTTATTTATCTAATTCTTATTCTGTTTTTTTTTGTTTGTTTCCTTATTCATGCACCAATTTTATTATTCTTTCTTTATTTTTTATCACCCAAGGTTGCCCAGAAGAGATTGCTTGTTAGCAATAAGGCCGCCCGTTTTGTACTTTGTCTCTGCAAAAATGTTTTACTGTGTAATATGTTATTGTATGTAATTAAAGCATATTTTATTATTATTATTAAAACTATATGTCCATGTTGAATTTGCTTTCTCTTTGTTTTTCTTTGTCTGAAAATTTACTTCTTTCTTTGTCAGAATATAATATACTTAGTTATCATCTTTTATACAGTCGCCTATGTGAGAGGCCTATGTCCAGCAGTGGACTGTCACGGGCTGATTATGATGATGACACAGTCACCTATTCTTACTAAAAATTTACGTACGTCCAGCAGTGAACGATGATACGCTGAAGAAGAAGAAGAAAGGTACTTGGTAAAGGCATCCCACGTATACCTTGGTATATTCGACGCGGACGTTTCGACAGACTGGTACCGGTCGTGGTCAATGGTTAATACTTAGTTAACTACTAAGTGTTGAGTTAAGTAACTTCCGCCATATTTTTATTGCAGTCTTAATTACTTAGTATACTTACCATGAAGACCTAATATTGTTATACTAACTGCATTCAATCAATTTCTTAAAATGTCTCTAAGCAAATTCAACGGTACTTTTAATAGAAAGAGACATCTTAAGTAATACGGTAAGAAACCGGTGAGTTTAAAAGTTTTCTATTATCGCTATCGAGAATTATCTTATTTTAGCTTTATTTACTAATGTGTTAGATAAGATAATGTTTTGCCAATCAAAAGGCGTTAACCGGCGGGTATTTTACCATACTATAAACATTGTACGGGATTACTTTTTTATTTAAGTTAAATATGTAATTTAGCACAGGCGTAAGAACGTCTGTGAATTTTAGCCACCACGTGCCTTAGTTTAAGCACGTGTAGGATAATTCCTGAACTTAATCCACTGTTTCGTACAAAAAATACTTTTGTAATTTATGGTGTCTCTCGGGGTCTCATAATAATAATGCTTTAGTTATTATTCTGAGCTCAGGCTTAAGACTACTTACTACTACTGTTTTATTTGTGGCTGCCAATTTCGATTATGAATGTTTGTAAACAAATTATCTAGTGTCATTTCGTTTTGTGTCACTGGTCGTTGTTTCACAAAGGGTACGCATATTAAAGTGCAAGCGCATTAAAAATTAGTGTAAAAAAAAATTGAATAGAAAGAATTTGTGATTACTGCAGTGGCGGAACAAGTATGATTGACGAACGTGACTATGCGACGCTCAGGCACACACACGTGACGTGAGTCCATCGATGCCTGCTTGCGTACAAGGATATATAAGTAGGTAATAGAGCCTAAATAAAGAATGTTGGAAAACAAATTATTCACAATCTATGAGCGAATATCTTTATGTGTCACTCGGACTTACACTGTTTCTTGTGAGAAAGACAGTTGGTAGTGGTTTTCTCGTTTATCTGTCGCAGGAAACAGTTAAAATCCATATTACACTAGACATGTGAAGGTGAATAAATTTGTTTAAATAAACATTTTTCATTAAACTTGGCCATTTTAAGAACAACATTGTAAATCTATCTTTTTCTACATATTAAATAAAAGTCAGTTGCTAAAATGTATGTTCACACATCACTTCAGAACGGCTGCATCTTAGAATAATAAGTAAAGCATTGTTTTATTATTCTATGGGCTGCACCTATTCAGTTTTTGTTGTTTTAGTCGTTTGAATGAATGAAAATTATTAGAAATTAGTCACGGGATGCGTTGTTTTCACGCGGAGAGTAGAAAGAGGCTATGGGTAGGGGGACCTTTGCAAGCCGAGATGTATAGTAATAATAAGTAATAACAATGACATAGTAATAGTTAAATTGGATTTAAACTTTAAAACTCGACGTATTTGACTTCAAGACCAACAATAATTTTACCGATTAGCTACGCTATTATTTATGTCAATAGAAATGTTTTTCTTTTACCAGCCACTAACTTTAAGTAGCTACTTATTTTGTAATTTTACGACAGCATAATATAAAATATCTAGTTATTTAAGTAGGTACGTATGGTAATAGCACTCTAATTACAAATGTCCGTTTACGTGCTAACAAAATGTAAGGCAATAAATTTTAATTACTACACTTATACAAAATTTACTTACTCTAACTGTTCTTTGTATATCCTTGAGGGTAAGAAACTTGTTTATTCGCTATTCACTATTATTTTAATCTCTCTTGGTGCGGTTTACTTCTCTATACAAACTTTCTGCGTCGCCGTAATGTAGGTAAACAATTAATTCACCCAACGCATGTTGAACCAATTTTTACGTTCCATTCACATCACCGGCACAACACGGAATCACTCGATTGAAAAAAGTTTCGATTACAAAATCGCAATCAGTGACGCAACGTCGAAAGTAAAAGTTGGAGTGCGCGATGTTCGAAGTTTGATTCGAATGCGCGTATGCGGCATGCGTGCGCGTGCGCCGAGTCACCTGCCGCGCGGTAGACTGCGCGCGCGCGCGCTTGGTCAAGGACCTGGAGTGCGTTCCGTCGTTCTGGGTGTAGTTGTTTGGTTAAAGTTTAACTCGTTTGAGTTGCAACTGAGCCACGGAACGATCGAGTTGTTTTTATAACCTCTTCTGAAGTATTCTTCTCTTAAACTTTTCTTTTGTCTACATTTTTCCCACTTTTATACAATATTTAAACCTAATTATTAAAAAGTAAAACAATACGAAACAAACAGGCCGAATTTTTCGAGACGTTTTGACATAAATTGTAAAATGTGACACTTTAACAATGATATAAACGTCAAATAGCTGTCAGAGTGAAAAACAACCATCCGATTTGATGGTTGTTTGGTTGCTGCGCTCTAAGCCACAGAACGGATGAAACTACGCTCTGACAGCCGTCAGAGTAAAATTTCACCAAGCCACGGAACGGGTAGAGCGCGCGCCGGAGTGCGCTCGAGTGCATTCGAGTGAAGCCACGGAACGCAGCCCTAGGCGCAACCTGTTTGACCGGATGTGTAGTGTTGCCAACACCCCGGGAAACTATGGACAATTTGACACGCTTTGGTGGACGCCAGCTAGGATACCTAATTGCAGTAACGGGCGGTGAAGCGTGAATTCCATTTGTTAAGGTGGTAATGTAATGGCAATATTACAATTTAACAATTATGATTAAAAAACAGTACAACGGACTATTACAGTATAATTTCATTTAGTGTTTTTCATAACTAAACTGGAAACACCCTAAAACTCCGAAAAACTTAATTCCGACTTTGAATATTCCGAATTTCAAAATTCCAAATTTCATATTTCCGAAAAATTAATTTACTATTATTTAAAATCACGAACTTCAATATTCCAAAAATCATAATACTATTTTTCAGTTTTCCTATTTTCATAAGTCCGAAGAAACAAAACCCCTAAAAGTTCGAAAAACGGAATTCCGATACCAACACCGCCCGTAACATGTCGCTTGTCAAAGTCGACTTAGACTTCATGTTCAAGGGGTATGTTCTTCTAAGGGTATGTTATACAACACAATATTTGCTTTTCAAAGTGACTTACTTAGATTAACTTACTAAGTACTAATCGGCAAATTTATAAATAATTCGGAATTTTGATATTCGGAATTTGTATTTATGAGACTTCGGATTGCAGCTCAAGAATTTTAATTATTAGGAATATTGAAATTCGGCATTTTGATTTTCGTAATTATAAACGTTCGGGATTTTGTAATTTCGGATTTGTAAAAAATAGATTTATGAAATATCAGAATTGGGATATTCGGAATTCTTAACCATCCGGAATTATAAAAATCGGAGTTTTGAAATTTGTGATTAGGTATTACTTTCGGAATTAAGTTTTTCGTACTTATGAAGTGTACCCCTTTTCTTTCTTTACATGTGACATTTTAAGTAGATCGCCTAATACTTTATTAGACCGATAAATTTTATCTGGGGATTAAAAATAAACCCTTAATAAAGAATACAATCACTGTGATAGGTGTAATGCAGCCTTAGTATTCATTTGACAGGTGAGTAATTTTGAGCTCTTACTTCTGACCTTTAAAGCCGTAGATAATTTCATCAAGCAACACAGTCGTTTCTTTGTGCAAAACTAATTTCATAAATTAGTTTAAAACCTTATCAGTTACTTGTTTATATAAAACTAATTACGATTTTACGACTTTCTAGGTACAGTTTTTGTAAAATTACGTGAACGTGTAAAGTAAACTTATAGTAGAGGATCCGAGTATACAACGAGGTTAATGGATGAAAAGTATTTTAAATCAAATTTAATGTGTTAAAAAATATATTGCGAGTGGGTTGGCTGAAAAATTTCAGTCCAGTATATGATTAAATAAATATTTATAAATATATTTTTTTAAATATTGCACTTGTTTCGATAATAGATAAATTACATAGGTACCAATCTAAAGTATGAAGCCTATAGAATATGCAAACGTTAGGTTGACTATTTTTTTCCTGTCATAACATTGGGTAGGCAGGTGTAAACAGGCAAGTCAATATTAGTAATTTGCAACCGTCTGGTTAAATAAATAAAATTTATGTTTATATAAAGATAAGCTCATTACAAACACACACACACCAAACCAGTGCAATGTAATTTATTTTTTTTTAATATTAAATTAATGATTAATGGTACTGGACTGAAATTTTTCAGCCAACCCACTCGCGATATATTATTTAACATATTAAATTTGATATAAAATACTTTTCATCCATTAACCTTCTCGGTGAAGGTCGTTCTATACTCGGATCTTAGACTATTATTTAAGATGAGATCATTTGTCAGTTCACAAGTGAGCTCCGGTATTTTACTACGATTTGTGATCTATCAAAATGTATTTAATAGGGCAAGGATCATAAGACCGCCGGCGATCGCGAAACAATTGATTTTTAATTGTGTCTGGTTTTTCGATCCTCAGGGGGTTAATGGTTTTTTGGCATCAAGCTCAGTATAAATTTAACTATTTCTTAAGAAAAACATGCGATTAAAATGGAAGGTAGGTACTTAATAGATTTTTGTATATTTTTTTTACGTAAACGTGATTTTGGTGGAAAAGACATTCCTGTTTTTCAGTAACGTTTAGTCACCCTACCGGATGAGAGAAATAACTTGCAGCTTACGAGCATAAACACTACGTTTTAATGCTAAGCCACCGCTCAAGTATGCATCTAGTTCTTTAGTAACTAATTTTTTTATATATTTTCTTATAATTGTATAGAAATATAATATATGTCGATGGTTAAAAATAATTCAAATGAATATTGACTAGACATTTTATTTCTTATGTTATCTTACGTAAGCTTTAGTTTTTATACTTACGTGTAGTCTCTTTTACAAATATGCTTTGACTATATACATGTCTAGACGGAGCATCGCGGTACAAACGCTTCTCAAAATCCGCGCGGTTTTGTATTGAATTTGAAGTGTGCGTGACAGCGGCGTATGACTGACACTAGCGCGAATGGTTGCCTAATTCCTAGCAAATGCCTAATTTCCGATAAAGTAAGGAAAAAATATTTATGCACAATACAATTTTAAAATGATTCATAAAATAACATAACTTTTTAAATTAGGTATGTCTATTGTATATGTAGGTATAATGCATCAAAGAAGCTGGTGTGTTTAGAAGAAATGGATGACTGAAGGCGAGGGCGAGTACAATAAAATAATGCGTTAGTGGAAGCCTGCGTGCGTGTGATATGTTTGTAATAGGGACGAAATAAAAGCAACAGGCAGGATGATTCACATGTAGTACTCAATCACAATAGATTTTTTAATTAGAAATTAAAATCAAACAATTAATGGCGTTCTTTTTGTATTTGTTTCTTAAAAAAATATTAAATAATAAAAAATTTAAAAAAAAAAATTAACCGACTCCAAAAAAACACAGAGACTAAAAACAACAAAATAATTGTGTTGTCTTGAATAACTAAATTTAATCCCTATTAAGCCAGTTAAAATTATACTTACATACTTTTGAAGGCTGTGCCCAGCCTTAAAATATTTCCAGCTTTTGCCTACATACAATTTAATTAGGCGGTTTGCTTATGGAAAACACGTAGACTTACAGGTAGATTTAAAGATGTGTTGGAATTGTCTCTTAAATTAGAAGAACACACTAAGGTACGTATTATTTTTGGAATATTTTCTTATTCATTTAATTTGGCTTGGCACCGTCTTCAAAAGTATGTAAGTATAATTTTAACTATGGGGATTAAATTTAGTTATTTAACACAACAAAATTATTTTGTTCTTTTTAGTTTCTCTGTTTTTTGGAGTCGGTTAATTGTTTTTAAAAAAATATATATTATTATATTTGTTTTAGTGTAAACGTACCTACGTTAACACAGAAAAGTAAAAAAATAATAGTTGCAGTAAGTAATAGTATAATATGCATTATTTATTTGTCACGTTTATTGGCTTGGTTAGTATTTTTCATTTACAACATCTTATTGTCAACTGCTTGTCATTTTGTACAAAATATTGTTTTTTCCGATGCAAGGACGTTAACTCTTGGTGGTTTACCTTTAGCTCCACTTGACCATGATGCATTGTGGTAAGCATAAATTGCTTAGCAACCACATCAAAGTTTGTAATCGCATAGCAAACACCTAAAATATTTAGTATTGAGTAGTTCCGGTGGCTGACTGTGGTCTTCATCAACAGTTCCACTTCACCAAATGGTGCTTCCCGAGGACAAGTACCCTGGTTGTTGCAAATAATACCTAAATCGCTATAGGTGTGACTATAATATTTAAAGAGTTCCCTCGACTTCTCCAGGAACCCATCACCAGATATTGACCTGATGACTATGTGACCACCTGGAAGGTATATTATCCTTTCAGATAAAAAAATATATTCCAAATCGGCACAAGCGTCTTTAAGTAATCGAGGAACATACATAAAACATAAAAAATATTTATTTCGACGAATTGAAGACCTTTTTTAAAGTCGGTTAATAACTTTCGTATTAAAATGTTTGCTATGTTGTCGAACAGTTGTAAAGGTTACATAATGTGATGACGGCTCATCAATATCCGTATCCAGTAGTATTTTTTTTTAAATAATTGTTTTAACTTTATGTTCAATTTTGGGGCAAACGTATCCTTATAGCTATAGGTTTTAGTTATTTTAAGTTTTATTTAGTTTTTTAATTTGATATTAGTTTTAAGATTTGTTTAAAGTATTAATAATGTCAGATATTGTTTAACGTAGTGATTTTAAAATTAGTTAAGGTTTAAAATTGGAGAGTTTATAAATTTAGTTTAGTTTTAAAATTGTTTTAAGTTTTAATTATATTTGACATTGTAGAGCAATGATTTTAAAGTTTAATTAAGGTTTTGGTTTAAAAAATTTGTATATTTGGTTTTTATTAGTTTATTTATTTTATTTATATAACTGAGTTATTTAAGGTTTTTAGAAAAATTAAGTTTTAATTTAGTTTTAGTTTAGGCAAATTTGTTAATTTCCGTAGTCGGTCTGGCTCTGCAGACGCAGAACCATCGACCGAATACGGGGGCACTAGGGCATGCTCTCGGGAATTCCCGGTACCGATTTTTCCCGGTATTTCCCGGGAAATTGACTTTTTACGCAGTACCGGTACTGAGAATTCGTTTCTCGGGAAATTCGGTACTTTCGGTACTTTTATTATAACTTAATATTACGCCAATATTAGCCTAGCTTTACCTTCCAAATGACCTCGAAACTGAACGTCACTCGAAATATCGACGCCAAGGATTCCAATAGTCGGATTGGTATCAAGGTGAGCTCTCTCAAAGTTCAGAGGTACGACAAAGGGCAGTTTATTCGCGGTAAATGCGCAAACTTGTGTTTTGGAGGGGTTAAAGTGGACTAGGTTATGTCGGCCCCCATTCGAAACATGACTTAACATGTTCTCGGTGTCAGTCACAAGTTTATTCCGGCTCTCGATGACGCTTTCCAGAGCAATATTAGCTCGTCCGTTGTAGAGCGTTATCCCTGTACTGTCGTCCGCATAGCAATGATTGCTGTTGTTATGCAACATGTTATTGATATGCAGAAGAAACAGAGTAGGGGTTGACACACACCCCTGCGGGACTCCAGCATTCACGGGTTTCATGTTAGAGCACGAACCGTCGACTACGACTCTGATGCTATGCCTAGAAAGAAAGCTGGCAACCCACGAACACAATTTTAGAGAGAAGAGCCCTGTGCCATACCATGTCAAAGGCTTTCGCTTCGTTCAAGCTAACTGCCAGTGCCTCCCCTTTACTCTCGACTGCCTCCGCTCATCGGCGAGTAAGGTACACGAAAACCATACTGGCGATCGCTTAGTAGCTACTTTTCTTCTAGGTACCTTAAGAACTGGCGGTTTGTAATGGACTCCATTACTTTGGAGAGCAAAGAGGTGATGGCTATTGACCTGTAGTTGGATGGTTCTGAGCGATCGCCTTTTTTGAGAATCGGGTGGACAAGGGCTGTCTTCCAAGAGCTCGGGACAACCGGCGCCAACTCAGAAGCACACGTCCGAAGCACATTGGGAGGAACTGCATCAGGCCCACTCGACTTATGGATATAAAGGAAAAAAGAGCCTTACGAACTGACCTTTGTAGGAACTGGGCGTTTGGCATTGAACAAGCGCAATGCGGTATGGTTGGTGGAGAGTTTTCCCCATCATCGCGAAAAGAGTGCCTAAGAGGTCGGCTTTCTTCTTTGTAGTATGGACCAGGCAGTCATCGGTATTGTGCAATGGTGGTAGGGACGGCTGACAAAAATTCCCTAAGGTAGCTTTCGCGAGAGACCAGAACGCACGCGTACCCGAAGGAAGACACACTAGTCTTTCGCCAATTCTACTTATGAATGATGACTTCGCCTTGGCAATGGCCTTAGAGGACCTAGCGGCAAAGTTGTACCTCTTTCTGAGCGCACTGGTGTTTCTATCCTAACACCGCATTAGCCCTGGCTTGGTAATGTTGTCGCTTTTGGCGAGATGCCATTTTGCAGCAACGTCCAAACGATGGTTGGGACTTGCCGCCAATGGGAACCACAGAGTCTGGATTGAAAAGTTCTATTCCCTGCAGTATCACATCAACGACAGAGTCGGCGGCGACATCAAGATCATCCAGCAAGAAACAAACTCGCCACCATGGGTAGGACGCAAAGAAACTTTGCATCCCATCCCAGTCCGCTGACCTATAATGCCAGACTCGACGTTTGTGAAGTTTCTGTGAGAGGCACAGTGCTACGAATCAGAGAGTGGTCTGATGAGGTGCACCAGAAACTTGATAGCCGTCTGGGTGCGGGGTCAGCAGAAGTTCCAATATGGAAGGTGCATGGCCCTCCACCTTTGGAACCCGCGTAGGGACGGTTACCAATTGGGACAGACGGTAGGCCAAAGCGAGGTCATGCACGTTTCTACCCGCGTGGTCAGTTGTGCGTGAATCAAGCCATTCGACGTGGTGGGCATTGAAGTCTCCCAATACCACAATCTCGGCCGGGGGATCCTTTGGAGAAGTGAGTCTGTCGCCGTTTGAACGGTCTAGTGGCCTGATTCACGTATTTCGTAATAGTCGAAATGTCGTTTACGTTTAGAAGTTCTCCTATTGAAAAACAGTCTCAAATCCGTATTCACCTGTCATTTCGCTACAACGATTACTCGATAGGAACGCAACTCAGCAATTTGTCAACTATTTAAACTTAATGTTGCCATTACAGTTCTACCAAATAAATTCAAATACTTTTTGTTAACAAAACATGCAGAAATATTTATTATTTTTTTCCAACGACTTGGAAATTGTCTAATTTGACGTGTAATCGCTGAAATCCGATAAACTAAACATCAAAATAATAGGTGAATACCGCGGAGGCAACGATCGAACTTCGATTAATACACGTGAATACGCTTAAACAAAACCGACTTAAACAAAATCGTGCGATTGATACGTGAATACGAAAAGTGACTTCAGCGATCAAATCGCTTGCATGTCGTTGAAGTTTTGTTACGTGAATTAGGCTACTGGTTTGGACAAAACAATTTTTTTATTATAAACTTTTTATGTAATATTTTGTTTTGCTCAATGATCCATATATTAAACGTTAGTTACATCTGGGTTAAAAAAATCTCAGTACTGAAAAGTACCGAAATTTCCCGGTTTTCCCGGTACCAGAGTTAGCGCAGTACCGGGAATCTAGTTTTCTCCACAGTACCGGGACTGCAACCCCTAGGGGGCACTCGCGGGCATTTGTGGCGTTATGGCCGGTGTCGACCTTTGTGCCCATGCGCAGATTATGAGCCGAGCAGTTATAACACTTTGCCCCAGAGTTCTTATTGGGGCAATCTGGGAACTGATGGCCCGGGCTGGCGCAATGGGCACAGGGTCTCTTCTCGGCCGTGCATTTCGCCTTTGTATGGCCGTACTGCAGGCATTGGTGGCACTGCACGAATCGGGAGAAGTCCTCAACGTGGACCCTACTATGGTCCACGTTGAGTCTCCCGAGAGCGAGAATGGTACTTCGCATCCCGGGAGTGACCTCGATCACCGCATTGTACAGCGCCGGGTTGCTATTCGAGGTTAGGAAACAAATACGGGTGACAGCCACGTCGTTCTGGGTCACAAGGACCTCCGCCAACTCCTCGCGGGCAATATCCTTAGATATGCCCTTTAGGATCATCAGCGGTGGTCGTTGCTTCGCCAGTTCTGCGATGAAGTTAGGGCTCTTGTCATGACGGGCTATTGTCTCCTCGCATTGTCTCCTATCCTCGAACTCCACCCTCAGTTTGCCGTTGGGTATTGGCAGTACTTTGACGGGAGCATATTTGTGCTTCCGGAAGCTAATCTCCTTCTTCCACCGAGAAATAACCTCCGGAGGCTTGAGCGTGCAGTCGTACGCCGAAACGAGGACTGCTGGGTAAGTTTTGGGCGTTAACGGTATAGGCCTAGCAGCAGCGACACTGGCATAGGAAGGGGCCTTCGAGAGTTCGGCTTCTTGGACCGTCTAGACAGTGCGAGCGCCGGCCGGCGGACCCGGGACGGGGGGGTGCTCCTTCAGTGCGGCTGTCACCATGTTACCGGTCAACCGCACAAGGTCTTCGAGACGCGCCTGCTGCACCATCATCTCGTCGACCTTTTGAGCAACCTCCCGCCGGATCTCCGCCGCTGCCTCACTCTGAATAGCGACTACGGCGCTCACACTGTTGTCCAGCTTGTGACCTAATTCCCGAAAGCTTTCCTCGCTAACATGTTCCTGGGTGGAGGAGAACTCCGGTTCGGGGTCGGGTCGCGAGCGGGTCTCTGCTTCAATTGCCTGTTCATAGACACCGAGGGCATACTCAATTTTGGCCGTGGTATCTAGAATTATCTGCTTGTTGGCCTTTGTCACCGACTTGCCCTCCCGAACCGCCTGATTTATCCGTTCAAGGTACTGTTGGAGCGCGCCTCTTAAGGCCCTCCTGTCCTCCACAGCGGATCTTTCAGGGAGACGAGGCGTCTCCGGCTCACTCATATCACCCGATTGCGGGCTTGTAAATGCCACATTATGTGCCATATTGAGTTAGGTTAGGTCCCGCGGTTCAATTCCCCAGGACAGGCCCCGCGGCCTTCACCTGTAATCGGAGTTTGGTCCTCCAGAGGTTTAGTGAGTATTCCCCTCCGTCTCACCCTTCCCAGCCGGGGCTTCCCCCTGGCAGCTGACTGGGGGCAATGACGTCCCCATACAGTCGGCGGGAGGTGGAAAGACGGACGGGCGAGCCTCACATAACCCGGGGCCTCTTCAAGGCCCTGGGTATGCGTAATGCATTCCTCTGGAAAAAAAAAAAAAAAAAAAAAAAAGAAGGTAATTTTCAAAGTTGATATTTAAGAAATTTTTATTAAGATAATTTTTGCGAAAAGTTTATTTTTGTGTGTTTTTAAGTTTATATTATATTAATTTTGAGTTTTGGAATATATAATTTTTTGAAGTTTTGGCCGAAAATTTTCTACTTAAGTAAGTCTTTTTGGACTTTTTTGTTTTTGGGTAAATTTTGAAAATTTTTCGAAAGTAGTCTTTATAATTCTAAAAAAGCTTATATTAGCGATTTGGTGGATATTAGGTTTTTCCTTGAAGGAAATTTAAGAGTTTGTCCAGTAGTTTACATGAGGCGATAAATATTGAACTTTTAGGGGCACAAACATACACCCTTACTTTCTCAAACATCGGCATCATCATTATCAGCCTATAAACGTCCCACTGCTGGGCACAGGCTTCCCACATGGACGTTGCACTTGGGGATATTGAGCCATAACCCACCACGCTGGCTCAATGCGTGTTGTGGTGGGTTTTAACGACTGTCATCTTCCGACATCAAACGGGACCAACGGCTTAACGTGCCTTGCGAAGCACGGAGGAGCTCGATATGTTTTAAATTTGGTCACCCATTCAGCGACCCGGCATTGCAAAAGTTGCTTAGAAGATCGCAAGCCGAACGTGCTAGCCGATACGCCATCGAGCTCTGAAGCATACATACTATCATCCCCCACATACATATACTTCAACACACACTTCTTACATAAATACTTACGTACAT
The DNA here is from genome assembly GCA_963921215.1 of Scoparia ambigualis. NCBI lineage: Eukaryota > Metazoa > Arthropoda > Insecta > Lepidoptera > Crambidae > Scoparia > Scoparia ambigualis. The sequence continues at coordinate 2,279,154 of OY992504.1, read as the reverse complement.
TCCATTCAAACATTATTATTATTTTATTCCTTTCGAAAATCGATACCATACCACAATAACATTTTATAATAATATTATTGTAAAATATTACAGTAGGTATTATATTTTTTCTTGTTTCAGAACGGAACCTATACTCCAGCTAAATTCGATGACGAATGTTTGTAAACAGATTACTGTTATACCTAGTTGCACTAGGATTTTACTTTTTCTTGAGATACATTCACAAGAAAACAGTTCACTATTGTGTCTTTCTTTCAAAAACAGTAAAAATCCTAGTGAAACTTGACATTTGCACAAATGTAAGTAATATGTTTACAAACATTCGGCATCGAATAGGCACCGTGACATTTATTCACGCTCATAAAAATCGGACATCAGTTTTAAAAAAAAGAAAAACTTTGAATGCGTTTCAATAATAATTATATTTAATGTATTTACTTTATTTACAATAAGACCATGTAAACTTACAAGACTGAGTATTTTTATTTACTCGTTATACTTAAACTTACTTTTATATTCTGCCACCAATAATGGCAATTCTACATTTTGATACCAGCAACACTACGCATACATGGCCGTTATTATTGTTAAACTTTAAATTTTCATTAAAATTTATTGATACTTACAAATGGAACGTGACTTTCCTTTTCGAAAAGATTTTTCCTTTGTAGTTTCAACAAAATTTCACTGAGCAAACGGTCATTTTGCGAACAATTTCACCGAAACGCGAGAGTAGAGGTAAACACTGCTTGACGGCACAATGACACTGACCGCCAGGAAGAGCGCGATAGGCCAATACTGGCCCATACATTTTTCTACGTTTTTTTACGGCCAGGGTCTATCTAGACATGTTTATAATCAAAGCAACAACCATCTATTATTTGTAGTGCGCAGTAGTAAAATGTCAAAAGGTCTTATAAAAAAAGTCTGACCGCTACGGCTGTACCGCGCCTTGGGTATGCGAGCGGCGAGGCGGGGGGGCAAAACAGTTGCTGTTGACTGTCTGTGTCAGACGCACATGAGATAAAATATCTAAAAATGGTTTGTGCATTATCTCGAGATATCAAGACTGTCATTTTCAAAGTGGCCGAAAATTTTAAGAAAAGAAAAACAAAAAAAGAAAGTTTATATTATATATTTCCAAGAATTAAAGACTTATATTGGTTCTTTAATTGTACTTATCTAAAAATCATATTGGACATAAACGGATTGGATGTAATTATACTCGTAAATATAAAGCTTCAATAAACAGTGCTTCGATATCGCAAGATCTGTCTGACACTACGAATCTCATGTGAGTTCATGCTCTTTACTTATCCCACTCCCCCTCACCCCGCGCATACCTAAGGCGCGGTACAGCGGTTGTGGTCAGGCTATAGTACCAATATTGAATTAATTTGCTTACATGTCTGTTAATAGAAGTATAATTTATTTTTAAGTGAGAGAATAGTGAATAATTTCAATCAATTTTTGGGGGTTAAGTTACTCGCGTCCGTATGTTTACCCTTGAGACCCTACACGTTACCCCTGGGTGGTGCTAAATGAGTGACACTAACCGAGTGGTAGAGCCACGCTGCGTTGCAGCACGCATTGGGTCGGCTCGCCCGGCGTAATACCACCCCCTCACGAATTTTCGGCGTGAAACAATGGCTCTCCGTGTTGTTGTGTTTCGTCCGGCGAGTGAGGGTTCCGGAGACCCCCTTCCCCCCCCCCCTCACAATTGATATGGCAGCGAACTTTAATCTAGATTTACCCCAGGGGGGTACCGACACATCCAGTGTCGGAGAATCCCCCCCTGAGCGTTCTCGCTCAGGCTGCCCTACGTATTCTGGGGAGGGCAAAAGTTCGCTCGTGTCAAGGCATGCTGCAGGCAGAAGAAAGGCGAGACAATTGGCACCCCCTCCTACGCTTCGCGTGGACTTCAGCAACATCAGGGGAATCCACTCTAACTTGAGCGCCGTCCATTACCACCTCGAGACGGAGAAACCGGCCTTGCTCTTCCTCACTGAGACGCAGATATCCCCCCCTCCTGACATCTCTTACTTGCGCTACCCGGGATACAACCTGGAACATTCATTTGTGCCACGAGCCGGTGTTTGTGCCTATGTCAGGGAGGATATGTGCGTCCGTCGCCTTGGCAATCTTGAAGATAGGGACCTCTCCATCTTATGGCTACACGTCGACTGCGGACGTCATCATCGCGTCTACGCGTGCCTGTATAGGTTCCACAGCGGTAACATCGGAACTGACCAACTTATCGAGACCGTCCAAACAGCGACAGACTCCCTTCTCCAACGGATCCCCTCGGCCGAGATTGTGGTATTGGGAGACTTCAATGCCCACCACGTCGAATAGCTTGGTTCACGCACAACTGACCACGCAGGTAGAGCCGTTCATGACTTCGCTTTGGCCTACAGTCTGTCCCAATTGGTAACCGAGCCAACACGGGTTCCAGATGTGGAGGGCCATGCACCTTCTTTATTGGACCTTCTGCTGACTTCGCACCCAGACGGCTATCAAGTTTCTGGTGCACCTAATCAGACCACTCTCTGATTCGTAGCACTGTGCCTCTCACAAAAACTTCACAAACGTCGCTGGCATTATAGGTCGGCGGACTGGGATGGGATGCGAAGTTTCTTTGCGTCCTACCCGTGGTGGCGAGTTTGCTTCTCGCTGGATGAACCTGATGTCGCCGCTGACTCTGTCGTTGATGTGATACTGCAGGGAATGGCACTTTTCATTCCAAACTCTGTGGTTCCCATTGGCGGCAAGTCCCAACCATGGTTTGGTCGTTGCTGCAAAATGGCGTCTCGCCAAAAGCGTCAACATTACAAAGCCTGGGCTAATGCGGTGTCATCAAAAGATCCAAACACCAGTGCGCTCAAAAAGAAGTACAACTTTGCCGCCAGGTCTTTTAAGAAGGACATTGCCAAGGCGAAGTCATCATTCATAGGTAGAATCGGCGAGAGGCTAGTGCGTCTTCCTTCGGGGACGCCTGCGTTTTGGTCTCTCGCCAAAGCTATCTTAGGGAATTTTTGTAAGCCGTCCCTACCACTATTGCACAAGACAGATGACTGCCTGGCCTACACTGCAAAGGAGAAAGCCGATCTCTTAAGCTCTCTTTTCGCATCAAACTCGACCTTGGACGACGGGGAAAACTCTCCACCAACTATACCGCATTGCGCTTGTACAATGCCAAACGTTTAGTTCCTGCAAAGGTCAGTTCGTAAGGCTCTTTTTTCCCTTGATATCCATAAGTCGAGTGGGCCTGATGCAGTTCCACCCATTGTGCTTCGGACGTGTGCTCCTGAATTGGCACCAGTTCTAACGCGCCTTTTCCGGCTCTCTTACACTACTGGCGTCGTCCCGAGCTCTTGGAAGACAGCCCTTGTCCACCCGATCCCAAAAAAAGGCGATCGCTCAGATCCGTCCAACTACAGGCCAATAGCTATTACCTCTTTACTCTCCAAAGTAATGGATAATAAACCGCCAGCTCTTGGGGTACCTAGAAGAGAACCAGCCACTAAGTGATCGCCAGTATGGTTTTCGTCGCGGTCGTTCGGCTGGTGATCTTTTAGTGTACCTTACTCACCGATGGGCGGAAGCAGTCGAGAGTAAAGGGGAGGCACTAGCAGTTAGCTTGGACGTAGCGAAAGCCTTTGACAAGGTATGGCACAGGGCTCTTCTTTCTAAACTTCCATCATACGGGCTTCCTGAGAAATTGTGTTCATGGGTTGCCAGCTTCCTTACTGGGCGTAGCATCAGAGTCGCAGTCGACGGTTCGTGCTCCGACATGAAGCCCGTGAATGCTGGAGTCCCGCAGGGGTGTGTGTTGTCCCCTACTCTGTTTCTTCTGCATATCAATGACATGTTGCATAACAACAGCATTCATTGCTATGTAGACGATAGTACTGGGGATACGCTCTACACCGGGCGAGCTAATATTTCTCTGAAAAGCGTCATCGAGAGCCGGAATAAACTTGTGACACCGAGAACATGATAAGTCATGTTTCGAATGGGGGCCGACATAACCTAGTCCACTTTAACCCCTCAAAAACACAAGTTTGCGCATTTACCGCATAAAAACATCCCTTTGTCGTACCTCTAAACTTTGAGGGAGCTCCCCTTGATACCAATCCAACTATTGGAATCCTTGGCGTCGATATTTCGAGTGACGTTCAGTTTCGTGGTCATTTGGAAGGTAAAGCTAAATTAGCTTCGAAAAAACTGGGTGTGCTGCTTAATAGAGCGGGTCAGTATTTCACGCCGGCCCACCGCTTACAACAGTATAAAGCACAGGTCAGGCCGCATATGGAATACTGCTCCCATCTTTGGGCTGGAGCACCCCAATACCAACTCCTTCCATTTGACCGCATCCAACGCAGAGCTGCTCGAATTATCGACGACGTGGATATTTCAGGTCGGCTCGATCCACTGGCTCTTCGGAGAGACGTTGCGTCTCTCTGTATATTGTACCGTATATATCATGGGGAGTGTTCTGAGGAATTGTTCGGCTTGATCCCTGCCGCTGATTTCCTTCACCGCACTACACGCAATCGACTGTCATTCCAACCACATCACCTTGATGGATGGCGATCTACTACTGTGCGTTTTTCAAGAAATTTCTTGCCTAGATCTACAGTGTTGTGGAACCAGCTCTCGGCGGCGGTATTACCGGACCGTTACGACTTAAGTGATCTTCAAGAAACGAGCCTATTCCTTCCTTAAAGGCCGGCAACGCGTCTGCGATTCCTCTGGTTTTGTAGGTGTCCATGGGCGGCGGTGATTACTTTCCATCACGTGACCTGCTTGCTCGTTTGCCCCCTTCTGCAATAATAAAAAAAAACAGTTTTTTTATAATTTCTCGATTAGTTTCTGATTTACTCGAAGTGTTTTGTATAACAACATTATACATATATCTGCTCTCCTAGTCTATGTTACATACATTCGCGTACAACTGTGTTTTAAATTTGAATGTACAACTTTAATGAGTGCATGCAAGGTAAATAATGAAATCATCATTATCATCATCAGCCTTTCGCGGTGAAATATAACAAGTAATTTTTAAGCAAAGGAGTAAAATATGTCATGAATTTTTCTAACTCTCCAGATATTTTTGAATTTGCGGAATATTCGTTATTTTTCACTATTTTTTTTTGTTTTGGTAACAATATGAACAAACAAGAACTTGGTGGCCCGGACAAATCCATTTATTGCATGTTTTGCAGAATTTTCAAGCAGAAAGATCACGTGATCCTGGACAATAAGCACATCGTCCACTTTTTCCTGTTCTCTGGACATTCCGATTTGGATCAGTTTCAATAACACCACCTTGCTGTTTGGAAGTATCTGAGCTTTAGCTCTCAGTTCTCGTGGGACTTACTTTTTACTGTAATTGTAAAGATATTATCGTTTGTCTAAGGTCAAAGGCTGCGGTGGCACGGGTCACACGGGCGGCAGAAATGCGGCTAACGCGAACGCTGAAAAGCCTGAAAAGTGAAAAGCCTCATCTGCGGAGCGAAGGCTTTCCACTCAAGGGCAGGCCGGGCGCAGACTACGATAACAAAAACATTGGCAAGTCACTAGAGAACCTAGACAAGTGGCATGAACGCTTGGAGAAAAGAACAATAATGTATAATGTAGATATTTGACGTTAACGATACGTCATTTAGCAAACTTTTATTTGGTAATTCAAAAATATTAAAAAGCTAACTTTTGTAAAACAATTGTTTCATTCAGTTAAGGTTTAAAAATTAACATAACAGGCTTTTATATAAACAAATAAAAATATAAAAGTTTTGGAAGCACTTTAGATTAAGCAACACCGTAAATAGGGGGAAGGGGAGGGGGAAGGCGAGGGAGGGGAAGCCCCCTAACCTAAGGGAGGGGGGCCAAAGTGCGGAAATGCATAGTTTTCAAGATATTTATATTTTGAGGTTATGTAAGGTTATTTTGGTTATTTTTAGATAAAAAAAATATTCTACTAAGTTACCATCACCGTGCCTCCTCCATCCCCGTCCCCACCAAGATATTTTTCACCTCGAAATTCAACACAATCGCTACGCTGCGCTTCGCGATTGTCTTATATTTCTAACCTATCACGTGACCTACAGGAGTAGGGCAGCTAGTTGCTTAAAACTAAACGTTTTAAAATTTTACGTCAAACAACATGTCGATTTTCCTTCAATTCTAGACTACTTTGCAATTTTCAATAAATTCTAGCGTAAAAACTATGCATCTCCGCGCCGTGAAATTTTATAGTACTTAACATAAACTTCATTAGCAAACCTATCTATAAAAAATATGGTGCTAATATCAGGTGTTGACTAATAATAATAATAATAAAATCTTTATTTTCTCTCCAATAGTTACACAAATCTAAAGCTGAGCCAAAGTTTTTTCAAAAAGTTCCTTAGATGGTTGGTTCTTCGGAAATGTGTTCTCCGTGTAATTTCCATGGTACTTTTGAAATCGCTAAATTTTAGTAAATTACACAAACATTTTGAAAGCTTATGCAAATTCTAACAACATATAAAAGTTCGACACGAACGAAGCGAATGTATACTTACGCTAAAAAAAAATTATAAAGAATTTGCGGACCATGGAATTTATAAATAAATCACCTACAATTTTAATTAAATTCGTACATAAGTTTAAAATAGACAAATCATTTTATAAATGATACAATTTTAAATCCCATTGGACAAAAACTTTTGATTTTAAGGACATAAGTAAGTACGGAACACGCCTAACAACATTTACGCTGCGCTCCTTGCGAGGGGCACTGCACTGAACTGCCGTGCGATTCTCTAAGCTAAAGCCTTGATAGCTGCGGCTGCCGCAGCGCTGAGAAATGACTCTGTCTCTTTCATATTCATATAATTGGAAAGAGACAGCAGATCACAGCCATGCGCGCAGCGTCTATGTGTCGCTTAGAGCTGGTTAGGGATAAGTAAATCCTATAAATATTAGCCGTTTGTGTCGCTAGGGGAGAGACAATTGCCCGCTATTTTCGTACCAGGATACGTTTGTTTACACAATTCTATGACCACGGCTTAAATTTCGGTTCGACGCGATTCTGTTTCGGCGTGCAGTGGTACTGGGGGTAGCGATGCGCATTTTGTCTGGCACAGACTATAGCTCGTTAGATTAGTTGTTAAGTCTTAACTATAAGTTAGTTAACTGTTTTTTTTATTATTATTATTATTGACGTCAATAAGTGCCTGTAAAGGTTTACATTGAATAAATAATTTGACTTGACTTGACTTGACGTGATTGGTGTTTGCAAATCGTCAGTTACGGCCGCAGCTTGCAGGTAGGTGGGCTTGTCGCTGTTACCCCGCGCTTTCGGTGCCGAGCAAGTTCTACAATTTTAAAATTTTTGGTTTTCAGTTCTCAGCCATTATTACCATGTCACATTTTTGCAATATAATTGTACTATTTTTGGTAAACGGGTTTTGAAGTGTAATACCTAACTCCCAGATGTAGATAACCAGCAACAAACTAGCTGGTTATATCAGTTCAATGCTGAGGAATTTCAAAATATATGCTTTTTAGTAATTTCCATGGCGTAATTTCCGTGTATAAAACACCATGAAAATAACGTTAAACCCATGGAAATTACCTTGTCTTATTTATATTGTTACTTTTTACCAAATATTTGTTGTTTTATAATTATGTTAATCCACGTGCTTTGTCAAAAAAGCATATATTTTGAAATTCCTCAGCATTGAAATGATATAACCTGCTAGTTTGTTGTTGGTTATCTACATCCGGGAGATAAGTAAGTATTACACTTCAAAACGTGGGTGATTTAAAAAATATCCGCGATTGCACAAAAGACGGCGAACGTGCAAAATTAACCGGATTTAAGGTTCTTAGGGTAAGTTACTTCGATGTACGTGGTTTGATCATATAATGAAATCTATATGACACGATGCATATGGAATGTATAAACATGTAATAGTAATTTTATTCATAATTCTTTGTTGATAAGGGATAAATGAGTGTGTTACGCTCAAAAATTGCTCTCCCAAGAACCACCCACATACGGTTTATTTTTCCTGTTCCTACACATTTTTTAGGTACTAAACTCAATTTCCAAAATCGGGCAAAGTGTGTTTCGCCCAGGTCTATGATCACCATTAATCCGAAGGAACAAGTCTAGCAATTAGCAAGCCAATAGCCATCAATTGTAGCGTAGACTTGATTTCAATGATGCCTTAATGCTTAGCAGCAGGGGACAGTATACAGACTATGCTTTACTTTGATAAAGATGCCGAAGAGGTGGCGAGTCGATCTAGATGCACACCAGACTGACTGGCATATGATAGCTCAGAATAGAGATAGATGGCGGGACTTAAGGTAGGCTTTTACTATCGTCCTTATTACCTAGCAGTAGGAGAGAATAGGCTAGGAATAAAAAGATGCAGAAGTTTCGTGCTCGGTGCCCCTAACCAGCCAGCCCATTGGCGCGGGAAACTGGAACACCTGCACACACCAGCCCTTTGTTCGGCTGACAGCTAATCAGGGAGTTCCTACAAGGAATCTTAATGATGCGCTTGCCTCCAAAACAAGGCTTCGTATTTGGAAGTACCCTTTGTTAGGATCATGAGTTGACACTGTTCGTAATTCTTTAGATAGGTAGGTTATTAAATGTAGTTTCTACTACTCCAGTGTAATAAAAAAGTAGGTAAGTTAAAGAATGTAAGTATGTGTATTTTTTGCTGAAAACATTATTTTAAAATAGATCGTAAGACGTGCGTCGCGTAAACAAGCGTTATACCACAGACATATAATAGAAGCGTTATACTTAGTATAAAGTAACTAAAAGTTGTGTTCTCTGTTTACCCCAACGAGAAAATGGCGTAATGTAAAAAAAGTAAAAAAATAATATTTATACCACAGACATAAAGATTTATATAACAAGTCCACAACACTTTAGTGACCTACTTAAAAGAAACCTCATTTCCAGGTTGCTAACTGAACGCTGTTACCTTAGCAACCAGAAGCGACAGTTTATGGTCTATCGACAAAGTACACCAGACATTTCGTAACAATTTATATTGAAAAGCATTATAAAAAGAGAAAAAAATGTTAATTTAAGTGTTGGAAGCTATCTTTCCCAGCATGAAGTTGTTGAAGTTCCATTTAAGGTACCACCCGCCGGGAATAATACTGGAATATCTCCAAAAGGGGGTCACTAAAAATAAGGACATCGATCTTTTGGAACTCAACTGCAAGTAAGTATATATTTCTTATTTTAGTAGCTTTTGCAAGTGTTTCCAGTGGGTTGTAAAAGTAAATAAAATAAAAAGGCCAAAAATTCAAACTAGTAATAAAAATGCGAAAATGAGTTTGTTTTATTTGTTACGCTTTCACGCATGGACCGCTAAACCGATTTTGATGAATTTTGGTATAGAAATATATGGGGCCCTTTACTATTTACTTACTTTACTACATTTTCCTGCGAAAACTAACTCGAACGAAGCCGCATGCAAAAGCTAGTGTTACAATAAATCTTTCTAATTATCAAATCGGAACCTCTAACAGTACCACCACCGTACCACGCCGAAGCGATGGGATGTAGTTTGGTCTTAAAGGTTTTGCCAGTGCAGATACGGAAAGCAAAGATTTTGTATTACAAAAACTAAAAAAAGCTAGATATTTAATGTGATTTTTGCGTTAATAAAGAGCAAATAAACGCTGTAGATACTCCTTCCCACCTGAGTGAGGACGTAGATTTTTTCAACGTTTCGTTATCTTAAAAAAACTGGCTTTTTCTTGTCCAGTCCAGACTTGTTTCTCTTGTCCAGTTCCGACATCAAAGAAATAGCCAATCGCCTGTACCAGAAGGAGGTGCTACTAACAGAGGAGGTGTACGACCAGCTGGTGCAGTGCCTGGACACGCTGAAGAAGAGGATCGAGCACGAGGGGCCCACCGGCAAGCGGTTCTACATCTACAAGACGCTGCAGACGCACGTGCTGCCGCTCACCAACGTCGCCTTCGACAAGACTGGCAAAAGGTCATCAGCTAACTAGAAACATACCACTGCTAGGCTCAAACTTTTCAACATTTTGTTGTTGCTTTCCTTTCAAAAGCATCTAATCTTAATAATAATAATGAAGGTTTCTTAATAGCGCGTCCGGAGATGTCATTGTTAGGAAGACTTAAAGCTAACGGAACGACGGACGCACCACGTAGACTACAAGCCTAATAAACAGGCTTCTCATTTTTTTTATTGGTCATTCAAACCTTAACCTATCCACCAGATGCATTACGGGCAGCTACGACCGCACCTGCAAACTCTGGGACGTGGACTCTGGCAAGGAGCTGAAGACATTTAACGGCCACCAGAACGTTGTCTACTCCGTCGCCTTCAACTTCCCAACATGGTACTTAAGATTTAACATGTTTCTATTGTTCTGTGTCTCAAAACCGTCTCGCGTAGCGGTGAAAGAATACTACCACCCCCGTCTCTTCTCTTTGGTGTCGTAAAAGTTGATTAACGGACCAAAGACTGCACATACATCCAACAACATAGAGTGGCGATGGGCTCACTACCTGTCACGCTGAGCAAATTTGCAGTCGGTACTTATTTGGTGAAAAGTTGACTATGGCAGAGGACTGTTTTTGCATTTCTCATTGCCTATTAGCCTCTGACTATCCCTTCGGGGATAATACTTGTGATTTATCACATTTTTAACGATATCGACTTGTATACATCGCTGAATTTGCCTTTTTTCTGCATCTTTCTAAGTGTCGTCACTCTAGAACAAATTTTTTGTCGGTTAAGCGGTTGGTAAATGAAGGTTCGGAACCTAAATTTTACGTCGTAAACGCCCGATATTTTAGTGTCTTTTTCAATCTGGTGGTTAAAAAAATCATATTTCGAAATACTTACTTACGTAATTTTAGCTTTCATAATGTTATCTAGCTGGAAGTTTAACCCTTTTTGGCTCGAAAACAATGAAAAGCAAAATTACTTAATACAAAATAAGGGTTTATGCGATACTTAAAAGTGTCGCTTAATATATTTGGGCCGCGATTTCCAAACATATGTTTGACGCTTACAGTTATTTTTTTTGTCATTTTCAGAATGTTGGAAGGCGCTTAGGACGAATTGTCCTAGCGGATATCACTATTCATAGTGGCGCTTATCCTTTTTTCCCTGCAGATATTAAGAGTAGGGTGGCATATACCGCAGCCTCCCATCGATGTTTTATCCGTTTCTACCGCAAAATAAACATTTAGGGCGTTCGTTGGCGACTGTTGCCCAAGCGCCACGCGCGCATACAATCCATTCGCATACGCAGTTTCTTTGAGCTCGCATTGAAAAAAGGAAGTAAGATTTCATATTTCTTTTGTGATCTTCGATGAAGATTTATAAGAGTAGTTTATTTCTATTCTGCGAATAATGATAACCTAAATTATTAAGTTTTGAAGAAGTGGATGAATGTAGTATTATCTTGACTAAATGACAAATGTAACTGGTTCCAATATTCATTATGAAGAGTACATAATTATCTTTGTCATGTGTCTGGTTTTTGATATGTATTTATGTGAATGTTTGTAGTACCTTCGTTGATTTTGTATATCACAACACAGGTTATAGCTCGCTTTTATTACTATTTTTGGAATCAGATTAATGTTTAACTGCCGTGCTCAAAGCCGTCAATTAAGTTTTAATGACAATTAAATGTCTTTCCTTTCTCTATTTAGCACTATACATATGAAAGTGACAACAAGAGACTTAATTGTCATTAAAACTTAATTGAAGTCTCTGAGTAAATGTCTTATACGTACTTAAACATTTATATTTAAAAATCGTCGTTACACAGATCGACTACCGAAGTATACAGACCAGAAGGTCTGTCGGCAGTTATTTCCTTTAGTTACATACATAATACATATCACGACTATTATCCCCGAAGGGCTAATCAGAGATTAAGCTCTGAGGACAGCAAAAGCAGTCCACTTTTAACCAAATAGCAATATTTCCCTTGAATATATATTTTTTTGTTTTTCCAATATCATGCAATCAGTCCTTTTAGGAGTAGTCAGGCAGGTGAAGCCTGTTCCACAGCGGAACTGCTCAATATTAATCTAAAAGCTTAAATTATGTCATTCAACTCCAGAATGTGGCGTCTCCTTAATCGTCTTAACTGGTTAAGAATAGTAAACTGTACTGCCAGCTGGTTAGCGTGACGTTCCAAACGGGCTTTGTAAGATTTAGTATGAGGATCTATTCTTAACTGTGATTAGTTGTAGGTATTCATGGACCTCGGATTTTTTTATAAACCAGGGTGCATTCACTATCTGTTTTAGGATAGAGTCTTCAGCTCTCTGTATCATGTTAATACTGGACTGGTAAGTAGATCTCCACAACTGAATCCCATATGTCCAAATAGGTATTGTAGATTAGCAATTTATTGTCAATAGACAGTGCTGTGCTCCTACACTTCCCACCAAGCAGCCAATAGAGTATTTTATGTTAAGTTGATCTCTCTTAGCTTGAATATGGTTTCATCAGATCAGTCTGCCATCGAGATGCATCTCCAGATATTTGACGCAGTCAAAAGTGTGGGAGCAGTTGGTCACACAATTTCACAGGTGGGCAGTCCCTTCTTCTCAAAGTGAATGTGATGTGTGTATATTTAAATTAGCTGACCTTAATTCTTCACTGTCTTACCCACTTCTCTATTGTTTCGAGTCCCATTTGTAGAATCTGTGAGGGTTCTTTACACTTCGTACTTGACGCTAGAATGGCTTTGTCATCCGAAAATGTTGCTATTGTTACCCTATTACTCTAAGGTAAATCGTATGTATATATGGGATATAGTATGGGGCCCAGTACAGAACCTTGGGGTACTCCCGCGTGTATTTCGTATAAAAAGGATGTGTATTCTTTTTCCCAGACTTGAAACAGTCTCCTAGATAGATATGACTTATGAAGCAAAAACAATCTCTGCGGTAGGTTTGTTTTCATTTTATAAAGGAGGCCCTCGTACTGTCGAAAGCACCCCTGTCGAAAGCCTGATGAATGTCCAGGAAAGCGGTCGAACAATAATCATAATCATAATAATCATAATCATTTATTTGCATTTGATAAGGGTACACTGGAGGTCATAGAATACAAAAGTTTTGCCTATTCAACCCATTACATCTAGACTGTGATTTTTGCGTAAAATGGCCAATTTCGGCGTTCTTGATCTCAGAAACAAAAATACATTAACAAATTTTACTTATTGATTAGTGTAGAAAAGCTATTGGCATAATTCGTAGCGACTTCGCTTTTTGTAAATTTTGCATAATTTTTTATTTAAACCCAAAATTGCAGAGAAAGATTTCCATAAAATGCGTGAAAGCACTTTTTTGAGCTCCTAGATTTGTCTACTGTTTTAAACAAATTAACTTTAAAAAAAAATAGATCATTATCTTTTATATAGTCGTATAGTACGTAGCAGCCTCGAAATTTTTAGATATCATTGATTTTAAATAGAAAAAAAATCTTATTCTAAACCAAAAAACTTTGAAAAATCGCTTTAAGTTAACTGTGAATTTCTCCTATCTATGATAATATTATTGAGCAAAATGTATATCAGAATAATTGTTACTTCATGAGGAATAAAGATTTTATAATGAATTTATTATCCTATTTCGATAAAAACGATAAATACAACTACAAAATTAATACAAATAGCGATGCGCCAGCCGTCCGAACGCCGCTTATTCTCGCAGAGTGGATATTTGTAATATTAAGCATGAATTTATTATCCTATTTCGATAAAAACGATAAATACAACTGCAAAATTACTACAAAATGCGAAAATGGCCATTTTACACAAAAAGCACAGTCGAAATGTAATAGGCCTCTTATCAATAGCATGCGAATATTATCTTTAATTTAAATTAACAAGTACTGTGTACTTTGTTTTTTATTGTAACATTTATATTGCAGATGTCAAATACTGTTTTTACAATTTACAATTTATAAATTACTAGCGGCCCGCCCGCGCTTACTTAGAAACATCGCCATGCTTCAGCCATTTTGCACAAATTATCTACAAATTTTAAACAAAAACCATCCTCAGTTAACGCTCTATCTTTTAGTGAAAACCGCATAAAAATCCATTTCATGGTTTAGGAGAATAGTGCGGTGCCATAGACAGAGGAAAACTGCGACTTTACTTTATAATATGTAATGATTATCAATGTGATAAATGTTAATAAGAATCAGAATAATAATACAACACAACACGAACATAAACAACAATAAGTAAACACTGACTATTATTGATAAGCATTATGCTTTAAAATTTGCTAGAATATTCATTAGTTACCTATTCCTTCTTTTTCAGGGCATTTCTGATTACCTGGAAAACCCTATGGATTTGTTCTATTGTAGCGTAGTCTTGCCTGAAGCCAAATTGATGTTCTAGTATCATTATGTTCTACTGTTCTGAAATTGCTGACACTAGTCGTTTTAGGAGGATTCTTTCAAATAACTTTGACAAGGTTAGAAGTAGACTAATAGGTCTATGAGGTCACTTCATTTCTCGGTTTGCCTGGCTTTTGGATCATGATGATTTGGAACACTTTCCACAAGGATGGAAAGCATCCTGTCCTCAATACGCCATTGAAGAGCATGGTAAAGTACACAAACCCTTTATGAGGCAATTCGCTTAATACCTTTTCGTCAATGAGGTCAAATCCCGTAGCCTTTTTGTGGTATAGATCCTTAATTGATCTTACAACTTTAAAAGGGGAAGCGGACTTCATGGGATAATCTAGTTGCAGGTCATCATTTAAAACTCGGTCGATATTCAGAACTGTCTCGGGGTCAGGCTGATAAATCCCAGAATGTGACATCGAAGAAGATGTCACATTCTGGGAGATTATAGTAACGATTAAAAAGGTACCTAACGAATATTTTTAATTACCTACTGTAAAATGTTGATTACTTCATACCTCAGACTATACCCATCATTAAGAAACCTTACGCTCAGGAAAGCAGGTATTGATACTAGAAACTTACAAAAAGTAAATAATAGAAACTTATTTAGTCTTTTAAAAAGCTGTGTTTACTTGATCCATTAGCTTAACATATTTTTTTTTATATTATTTTGTTAACACTAAGTCTATATAGCCCATCACCACTTAAGTTGTAGTGCCTCAACTTTAGGTAAAACTTAATGTCGGTTAAGGTGTTTGAATAAAAATAAAGATGCAGTAAAGTAATTTAGGCTTACATGTGAATTTTTGGCGTAAGACTTTACGACAGTTTCCTGTTCTAAATAGTAGTCCATTTGGGCATAAGCGCCAAAAATGCTATTAGACGAATGATTTATAGTAATTTTGTGAGAAATCACTTAAGGGGGTGCTGCGCGATCGCAAAAACTGACTAAGTCTCCTAAAGAACTTTAAAGCAATATCAATCATATTGATAATTATAATTAGAACAATTCTACTTTAAAGTTTCAGACCTAGTAATTTGATTAGAGCAATTTTTTAATTCTGCGAAATGTAGAAAACCATCACGCGCTTGTGTTTAAAAATTAAAATTTACTTTTGAATGATGGGGTGATGGACTTTTTAATGAAGAGGGGGTGCCCTGCGGAATATCAATACAAATATTTTCATGTAAGAATTATTGTTTCATGCGTAAAATTAAGAAAGTTGTCTAAAAAAAAGTTTTTAGGAGTCATAAGATTTATGTGTTGTTTGTTATTGTTTAAAGAATTTGTTTCAAATTTCAACAAGGCCACGACCTTGTGCAATGATTAGGCTAACTTCGTAAGTTCTTTTAATGTATTTAACAAATTCAGCGCATAGTACAAGTAACTTAAAAATACGTAAATTTTCGCAATTTCGTGCAGGATCCTCTTAAAACTATATAGCTTTTAGGAGTCTATTAAGAAGCAAAAACATACTTTTTATGTTTTTTTTTTCTAAACTTTGCAACTTTAAACCTCTCTCCTGTAAAGTTTGTAAAGTGGCGGTTATCCCTTTTTGGCTGTTAGGAATCGATAAGTATGTATGTATGTTACCAATGGTAACAGTTATCATATCAAATAGAATCCTCTCAACATAATTCGAAATCCTATCCGTCAGAGGCGCTCCTGTAGTTTTGGCTCTCGATATTTGATTCGAAAACCTCGGAGCATTTAGTAAGGACGTAAGCCCTTGTTAAGTGCTCGCGTAGGTACTCCTCAACACCTCCGGAGTTTGATCAATTACTTACCAAGGACAATCATTTTATTGTCTATGATTGATGACTAATTAAAAAATTTACTTTCTTCTTTTCCTTATACGTGGCGACTTATGTTCGCTGCGTTGTATCGCTCGCACCTATCAACTACTTACCTCCCAAGTGTCAGTGTTCGTGCAATAGGGTAGGAAATACATTAAAACTCTGACACAAGAGACACGTTGACCACGGGTCCACGGCAGAGTAACTGCAGTTGCCGTCACGTGTGGCCGGGTAGAGGGTGCCGGCTAGCGCTCTATATTATGTCAATGCATAGCCGCCGCCTAATGACGGCGGCTGCAGTTACTTAGGTTGTCGACAACCTGCAAAAGAATAATGTAACCTCCTTAAATTTTCATGGTCACAACTATTACTTTTATGAAAAAACGGAATTTTTACCATGTTTGAATTGTTGTTTTTGAGTCCCCGATATTTCGGCGGATGTAACTCTGGATCATGGTGCATGCAACTGCGCCGAAAAATCCGAGGACTCAAAAACAACAACTCAAACATAGTAAAGATCCCGTTTTTATATAAAAATAAACGTAACCTCTGTCCAGCGACCGTGTGATAACTGGTTCGTTCGACAAGTCGGCTCGCGTGTGGGAGCCTGCCACCGGCGAGTGCCTGGCGACGCTGTGGGGCCACCGCGGCGAGGTGGTGGCGGCGCAGTTCAACGCCAGGGGGGACCTGGCAGCCACGGGATCTATGGACCATGTTGCCAGGCTGTTTGACGTCACCACAGGTGGGCAATGCCTTGGACAAAAGTAAGCTTATTGGAGTAAGATATTGTCGCGTTCAGGAATAAATCAGAGATGATTATGTCAAATATCATCGTCCTACGTCCTACAGTGCTGTGCTCAGGACTCCCCACATGGACAAACAATACATGAGGAGATAGGGCCGTGACCCGTCACGCTGCTCTAATGCGGGTTGGTGGGTTTTAACGACTGTCACCTTAAGACAACAAAGCAACAAAACTAAAAAAATATGTTTTCACCTCACAACCTCGGAAAGATTCTTTTTGTCATTAGAAATCTGAGTGCAAAAGTGCATTTTGTCCGCTAGCATGGAAAGAGTTTTTAAAATTCTAACCTTCCTATCCATACTTTTCTATACCGCAAGTCCACTGAAAATGCATTAAATACTTATTTCATGTCAGCGCGCCAACCTCATTTCTTTGAATAATTTGGAGCACTGGTCATAGCACTGGATTGAATGAAAAAAATAAAAACATTTTATAATTTTCTTCTCTTTATTCAATTCACCTTTTATAAATTGTTTTGAAAACACTAATTTAATAACTAGGTAACTTAGATGAATGATTGGTCTCGCTGCGTTTCAGTGAGACCAATCATTAATCTAAGCTAGGTAAGCTGTTTTTTTGCACCTAGCGTTTTCCTCGCTGTAGTGATGTGAAAAATTGTGTGTTTCACTCGGTAGCAAAGTTATTTGCATCTCGTACCTTTGAAACCCTCGCTACACTCAGGATTCAATACAAGTACATACTCGCACCAAAAACCAACTTTGCAGCCATTGAGTTATAATGTACTAATGTTTGCAGCCTAGCATAACAAATAACTATTTTTTTTTCTTTTTTCTAACATTTAGACATCTTTATTTTAAATCACATAAATCTCCCGGTCCATGTTATATCGATAACTGTCGCGCCTACGATCTTCTGACACTTGAGGAGCGCAGAACTATGCTAGATATGTGTCTTCTTTTCGACGTGATCAGTGGTCGTCTTGATTGTCCCGAGCTGATTGAACGAATATCTATCAAAACTCCTAAGCGTAGAACTCGAGTGACTCCTCTATTTCATGTACCGTCTCATTCCACAAATTACGGCAAAAACTCTGTTCACTAGGATGACGAGCACTTACAACAACAAATTTCAGGAAATAGACATCTTTACAAACTTTAAAGTCACCTTTAGGAATAGTGTTAGGTCGAAGTTGTGTACGGCACAACTTTAATATTATGTTGAACTAGATGTTATCATCAGTTTATCTGGTGCACTGATTTGAGTTTATGTACTTAGGTGTGTTCTCTGTGTGTATGCATTATTATTGTATATGTGTATTTATGTATGTAATTAATATGTATACCTACGTGTTTATTTATAGGTGTGTATTTGTGTGTATTTATGTAAGATATGGTGTATTCAATTCATATTACTTATATCTAAACATATATTATCCCCTCGTAAACATAGCGTTTGAAACTAATTGTAACTACATGATATTATTGTGTTCCGAAAGAGTTCTTTTTATGTTAAGTAGTTACCTACCTAGTAGATATTTTTTCTAAATTGTAAAATGTGGATAGCCATCTAATTGGCCAATGTTACCATCATTTATTCTTGGCTGTTGTTATGCCTAATAAAAATAAATAAAATAATTTATAAGGTAGCAAGCTGGCTTTAGCATGTCTGATGGTAAAGCTGTTACCGTAGCCTGTGAATGTTTTGCAACACCTTATTGATCTAAGTATTTACACATTACCAAGAGGCTATGGCCCGTCCATGTTACTAGAGTCTGGCCAACGAAAGTTGAACCTCGTAGTTATTTGATTGGCAACACTTTGTCTCTTTGTGTGTCTATCTGAGGTGTAATGTCGTATGTCAAACTTAAATTTTATCTAAGAAAATTGCGGCTGTGTGAGTGACCTGTATTTCCCTATCATAATTTTTTGAAATTGCCGCGTTTTTTCTGGTTCTGCTTTCGTTGGCCAGTTTTTTTGCAATCTACCTCCAACCTATTTCTTCTCTTGGGTGACGTAAAAGGCGACTAACGGACTAAAGACTGATCATATATCTAACTGCATAAAGCGGCGATGGTCTCAGTGTCTCACCGACTATCACGCTGAGCACGTGTGCAGTTTTCATTTTCTAAAACGTGTACTGTGGCAGTACCACAGAATAATATTACTTGGCAGTACACTGCTTTTGCGACCGTCATTGCCTAGTCTCTGAAGGGTTAGCCCGTTGGGGGTAATAGTTGTGAGTGTGTGCAATAGTATGTATGTTGGCAGGCGCCGAGCTGCTCGCCTACGAAGGTCACACGGCGGAGGTGATCACGCTCCAGTTCGATCCCAACGAGGGTCAGCGGCTCATCACCGGCTCCTTCGACAGCACTATCTCGGTGTGGGACACAAGGGTCAAGGAGTAAGTCACCCATGTTGGGACATAGGAAAACAAAGCGAGTAGTACCTACTTTACAAAATGTACCATTTTATAGAGAGAGACAAAACTATTATTGTGCGGTCATTACCTGCTGTAACCTGTATCTGTTTACATGGAGCGCAAAGTTCTCCTTCAAGCCTGAAACGTATACTAATCAAAATTCTAGAAACAGATAGTTTGTCCAAGATAAACTTAAACCGACCCGCCAAATTAAATTTAGTTTTATTAGATGTAAGGAATTAAATCTAATCATCTTATAAGTACAATTTTGCCAGGTAAATGCAAAAAAAAGGTCAAATTAACGAATAGGAGATATTGCAAAACATAATGTTGTAGGCGTTCGTTCTTTTTACCATAGAATTTGTTTGTTGTATTGTTGTTGTATTATTGCCAAAGTTTAATAATAAATATAAACCTTATTGTGTTATTGTGGAATCTGTACAGATAACAAAATACTATACTTGTGCAAGGGGTCGTAGCACACATCAACTCCGAAAGGGATCGTCACCGTATCAACTTGAGCCGTTCAGTATTCTTTGTATGAAACTCCCTATTGCAACGCACACTAATCGGAATCGTCACGTAAACTTGCCTTGCCTCGGGACAAGCTGACGAACCGCGGTGCGGGGCGCGGTCTACTTGCAGTTCCCGCGTGTACGTCTTTCCGTAGGTACCCCAGTTTACGTCTTTCCGTAGGTACCCTAGTTTACGTCTTTCCGTAGGTATCCTAGTTTACGTCTTTCCGTAGGTACCCTAGTTTACGTCTTACCGTAGGTACCCCAGTTTACGTCTTTCCGTAGGTACCCTAGTTTACGTCTTTCCAAAGCCTAGTTTACATCTGTTCGTTTACGCCCCAGCATTGCCGAAGCCGAACGCACTTCCATTCACAAGGCAACTTCAACCGTAAGCGCGGCATCGCCTAGCACACCACAACACATGAGTAACTCATGAGGCCTTTGAAAAAAACTAATTATTGTTATTGTCCTGTTGTGATTAGTAATTATTATAAATCGGTACTTCCAACGTGATATGGTACCTATTAAAATAAATAAATGTAGGGGAGCGGAGGGGGTCTACGTACACTTAAGATTGAAGGCACAAAAACTCACAATTGAAATGTATTGTCGATTAATATTATACATTAATACAGTGTGAAAATAGTCCTCTTACACATATTTAAAAATAAAACGCGGCAGTTAATCACAACTAATTTATTTTAATAATTTTCAAAAATTAGGAAAGTACGAAATCACCCGAAGGGTTCGGGTAATTCCGTACAAAAATTATAGGTAAGATGAAAATATTATTTTGCACAGCAAAATCCGCAAATATAATTTTCAGGTGAATCTCTGTCGCTGCATAGTGCATGAACCCATTGGCCACATAATATGCATCGGTACCAGAGCTCTTTGCCTTTGCCAAATTCACCACAAATTAAACAGAGCTCATTAGTGATGCCAGTTTCACCTTCATAAAAGGCGTGATCATCGTCATCGCTCGCCGTGATCACATCTACCAGACTCAAAGTATCTTCGTCGGAACTTGAAGAGTTCAATATTGTTCTTTGGTGTGCTGGTTTCACGACTTTTGTTTTGTACTGACTTAGAAGTCTTTCCTTTTCCTTTTAGCTTTTCTTTTCCATTATCTTTAGTTTTTGCTTCTCTCAAAGTTTTTTGAATGATTAATGTTTCCTTAATTGGAGTAGAAGTAAGAATTTCCGAGTGCTGTTTCCTACTCTTTTTGCCCTGTCCCTTTCCTTTCACTGTACGTACCACTATTTTCTTCTGTGGAGCTGGTGAACAGTTGGAAAATGGCACATATTGTGCTTCATCATTTTCATCCGTAGATTCGACCATGACGTGTGGTGGCGAATGAGGTACGGTTGTAGTTTGTCTAATGCCACTTGTTGATGGGATAGGCTCAACATTCTCGTGATCCATAACTTCAAGCGGTATTGCGCACTCATCTCCAATAAGTGGTTCTTCAGGTGCATCGCAAAAATCGGAGAATTTGTCAGGATTTACTGGTACAATTCCAGCAGCAGCAAATCCATTAACTGCTTTCTCAGGACAGGCAGTCTTCAAGTAGGCTTTGGTGAAGAGAGGCGCAATATCATATGGTGTTAATTTCTCGTAAGCGTTAGTTTTCATATATAAATCGCATTCTTTATGATATTGCCGCTTCAACGGACCATAAAACGTCAGGTCCAAAGGCTGTGTACGATGAGAGGTATGGGGAGGGATTGACAGCATTATGATTCCATTTTTGCGACAAAATTCAAAAATATCGAAAAAATATCAATAGAAATGTGACTTGAATGATTGTCTAAAATTAAAAGCACAACGTCTTCTAGAGATGGTTTAGTATTCTCGCGAAAATGGCGTAGCCAGTCCAAGAACAGATGCTCCATCATCATCCATCCCGATTTTGAGCACCTGTAAATAGATCCTGTAGGACCACCTCGCTCTAACGCCGGTGTCATCCTCATACGCGGATAAATAAATAAAGGGGAAATAAATTGACCTGTGGCGCTCATGCAGCAACATACTGTAATATTTTTTCCCCTCTCCCAGCTGGTAGCTGCACCTACTTGCTTTTGGCCCTTAGGTGCAAGTATTTTGCTTGGTTTATGCACCGTAGTGACACCTGTCTCGTCAACGTTGAATATTCTTCGAGGAGGAATGGAATACTTCTCTTGCAACGAAACGAGGTTATTAAAAAATATCGTCATCTCTTTTTCGTTAAAAGCTGATATTCTGTGCAGGCTTGTGGCTTCAGGTACCCTTACACTGACCTCTGGATTACGCTTAAGAAATCCGTAAAACCAATCCTTACCAGCTTCCTGCTTTTCTTTATTAAATGGATGCTTGATTTTATTTTTCTCTGCATACTCGTACACAGCTTTACGCAACGCTTGTGGTGTAAGTCCATAAAATATTTTGGATAACTTAAGCAGTTCATCCCGAATTTCTGCTTCTTGTTCGGTAATGAAAACAGGCTTACCTCCCACTCTTGGTTGGTAGTCAGATACTTTTTTAATGTGATCGTAAAGTGACATTACTGGCACTCCAAATTTAGTAGCAGCTTTACGTAATTTTTCTTCGGAAGATACTTCTGCTACAGCCAGCCTCATTTTGCGCGGAGACCAAGTAAGCTTTTTTCCACGTGGCATCTATAGCAATCAAAATTGTGAAGCATTAACACCTTGAACCTCAAAAACAAAGCTTGCGGGTCATTCCGTACCTTCGGTTGATACCGTACAAAAATGTACGTATCTACCCGAAACCACCAGTTTGAAAAAAACGTTACGACAAACACAAACAACACCACATTTTAAAGAAATATCACACTATATCAACTCCCAAAGCATTGTAATACAACATTAGTATGCAAATTTTATAGTAAAACATAAAAAACAATACTTACTGTGCAAATTCTTCGTATGAAAATATGTAAAAACGGGTGCGAAAACTTGACACATGCTCTCGCTGCGTTGCCGGACGGCTGACTGTCGCGGCGCGCAGGGGCCCACGCACATACAACCTCGTAGGGGCCTCCGGAACCCTCACTGGTCGGACGAAACACAACAGCACCAAGTGCAATTATTTCACGCCGAATATTAGAGAGAGGGTGGTATTACGCCGGGCGAGCCGGCCCAACGTGTGCTGCAACGCAGCGTGGCTCTACCACTCAGTTGGTGTCACTCATTTAGCACCACCCAGGGATCACGTGTAGGGTCTCAAGGGTAAACCTACGGACGCGAGCAACTTTGACCCCCAAAATTAAGAAGATTTGTAAATCTAAAAAGAAAATAGTAATTTGTGGGGATTTTATTGTAAATTTATTAGACAGTCATACAACTAGTGTAAGATTAACCTCGTTATTTAAATCATTTGATTTGGATTACCAATTTAGAGAACCGACTAGAATTACAGCAACCTGCTTAGACAATTTTTTTTGTAACTTTGCTCCTGAGTCTAAGTCCATACTAACTAATTTATCTTCAGATCACTGTGGGCAAAAAATAGATTTTACTGAATATGGACACCTTAACTCAGAAGAAATATCTTGTAGGCCAGTGACAGAGAAGCGGGTTAAAATTTTCAAGCATAACGTAACTGCAAAACTTGCATGTTTACCATTTATACAGGGAAATTCAGATGCTCTTTACAAGCATTTTTTTGATCCTATAAACGGTGAATTTAATTAAACTTTCTCTAGTAAAAAGTTTAAAACTAATATTTCAATGAAATTGGGGATTGGGCTACAGCTGGTTTGCATAAAAGTAGGGCTAAGTTATATGACTTATATGAGCAGATAAAATATAATAATAGTCCAAGTTTTCTAGAGTATATCAAAAAGTATTCGAAAACTTTTAGGAAGGCTTGTGCATGTACCAAGTCATTATTTATTAGTGAAAAAATTAAAAAATCTGATAACAAAATAAAGGCAACATGGAACTGTATTATTTGCGAAACTGGTAAAATAAAGCCACGTGATACTAAGTTTTCTTTAAGAATAGGCAATAGCATTTTAAGTGAAGACAATAAAGTTGCTGATGCTTTTGAACAGTTTTTTACAAATATACCAATTGCCACAACTATGTTACTCAACTCTTCACCGAGCAATGCAGAAATTCTGTTAAAAAATATGTACCCATGTGTAATGAAGTGTTCAAATTTAAACACGTAAACTGTAAAGACGTACTTAAATCCTTTAAATCTTTAAAAATAAAAAACACTTGTGATTTGTGGAATATTTCAACAAAAATTATTAATAATATTATCGAGTCCATTGCGCCTTTTCTTGTAGTCATATTCAATAGCTGTGTTGACGAAGGAGTTTTCCCAGATCTCATGAAGCATAGCAAAGTTCTGCTACTTTTCAAATCGGGTTGTAAAGATGACCCGAGCAATTTCAGACCTATTTCGATTTTACCTACTACCATAGACAAATAAATAATAATCTTCAAATTAAACGCGAAGTAAACCAAATGTATACATTTTACTCTACCTAACGTAAAGAATATTATAGTAAATAAAATTAAACTGAATGGTGAACTGTTGGACCTTGTTGATTTAACAGTTTTCTTAGGTATTACCTTAGATTCAAAAATACAGTGGTACTCTCATATTAGCACCCTTGCGGGAAGACTTAGTTCAGCTGCTTACGCTGTTAGAAAAATCAAGCATTTTACAGACATGGACACTGCTCGATTAGTCTATTTTAGTTACTTTCACAGTGTTATGTCCTATGGTATTCTACTTTGGGGTAAAGCAGCAGATATAGAAACCATTTTCATTTTACAGAAAAGAGCAATAAGGTCCATATATAACCTAGGATCACGTGACTCCCTTAAGGAGCTGTATAAAGAAATAAATATTCTTACAGTTGCATCACAATTTATTTATAACTGTATTATTTACGTGCGTCAAAACATTTCTTATTTAAAAAAAAAATTGCGATATACACAAACTAAATACTAGAAATAAGTATAAACTTGTAATTCCTAAATTTCGACTTCAGAAAGTCTATGGATCATTTATGGGACAAAGTGTCATAATTTACAATAAAATCCCGAACGATGTTATAATTTTGCCCTTTGAGAAATTTAAGACACATGTTAAGGACAGACTTTTAGAAAAGGGCTATTACACTGTAAGCGATTACATCAATGACAAAAATGCATGGAATTAACATTCCTCTAGTTTCGCACACATTTTTCTAATGCGTTCATAGTGCCCGAGTAAAACGAGTATAAACGATTCACTTTTGTTTTTATCTTTTATTTTATTATATAATTGTTTTATGATTATTGATTGTATAATTTGGTAACGACATATTGTTTTGTAAATGTCGTTACTTCTATATTATTATAAAGCTGTGGAGTTTCTTGTGCCCGTTCTTCTCCACAGCTAAAAGACTTTCTGAATGGGTGGGGTGGGTGGGTGGGTTCCTGTGCCTATCCAGCCATTCATAAAAAAAAAATTTTGACGATTCAAAATGCTTAATTTAAGCTTACTGAATAAAGATATTTTGATTCATTATATTATGAACATGAGATCAACTTAAACAAAGATTTAAAAGCTAATTGTAAATTAACAAATAAAAAATGGAGACTCTTCATGGAACTTAAATCTGTGGGTGATTCTTCGAGGTCGTGATTTTTGTCTTATTCCTCTGTCGTATTTTTTTGCTTATTTTTGTAATAAATGTATTCTTCAATGAAAGAAGATTTATTTAGAAACATGAATATGGTTTAGGCACTAATTTTAATGGAATCGATAAGAAAATAATTAACTGTTTAATTTTTGTGCCCAGAGGAATAAGAAATTGACGATAGAGGAGTAAGAATAGGTTTAAAATATTAAAAAATGAGTGAATTTTCTCGGTATTTAAATTACTTAAAAATAAAACAATGTGCAACTATTAATTGTAGTTTTATCAATTCAATAAATCACAACATTCTTATAATCAGCCTTATTTTTTTTATATAAAAAGCTAAAGTAAGTACACAAGTCCGCATAATTCGAGTAATTAAAAAAACTAATTAATCTTTTAGGAAATAAATAAATAAATAACTACATCGAAAGTGAAAAAAACTATGAAAACTAATGATTTTCTTATTCCGCTGTCCATAACTCCAAAGTAAAAGTAAAATTTTTCACGACTCACTTATAAAATACAAAACTAAAATACTGGAATCATTTTCATCTTCAAATGTTGAAGATGAAAATGATTGTAAGCAGCACTGTCGCTTGGTGTTGATTGCGTTATTTGTACTTACATATTACTTTTGGTGAATTATTTTTTGTTCTATTTTGCTTACCAATGTTTATAGCTTTTTTTTTTTGTTTTTAATTTTTACGCTATGTTAACTGTAATTAATTGTGACATGTGAATGCTGTACACGCCTATCATTGGTGTTCGCATCAGATACTTTTTTTGCACGTTTTTCCCTGTAATTTATTCACTGTTGGTGTGTCATAATAAATAAATAAAAATAAATAATAAGGGAAAGAGGAGTATTGAAAACATGCTGATGGTTTATAATACAAACATACTGGAAGGCTACCGTTAATGCTACTGTAAGATAGCACGTAAAGCAGTTAATCAAGCACAACTTAATTTTTTTAAGGGTTACACAAGTTTTTAAATAACTAACAGAGTAATAAGAATGTTACGTAAACCAAGGACAGAGAAATGGTATATTTACCTTCGTAATTCCGGAATGATGAGCATCAGCCGACACGGCCACCACCTGACACGTTCAAAGCACGACTAAAAACCAGCCCGCGTGGGAGATGTCGCTAGATTCTTATATGTCTTTATGATACAGCTGATTGAAGCCCGCTCCAGAGTAATAAGAATTTTACGGCGGACAAATCGTATATCCTCAGATATAAGAATAATATTGCACGTAAAAATTATTTGTTGTATTTTGTTTATGTAACAACTAATCTTCTTTGTATGTGGTCACTCAAAATATTGATAAAGTTGACTAAATTTAATTTATTATTATAAGTTTTCAATCAAATGGAGAACGGACACGACAGAGTAGTAAGAATAATGTTTTTTTTTGTAATTGCTTAGAATCATTTACACAAAAATCGACCAATGTTCCAGTTAAATAGAATATCAGTCACCTCTGAAAAAAACCAACCTTTTAAACCAAGAGTTCATTCCCCGGACGTCAAAAATCAGGGGCCCGAAGAATCACCCCTATCTGTTACGAAAATTTAAAATTTTGCCTTTTATTCTAGGCGAGTGGTCTCTTTATCACAAGGGTGAGAAATAATTAAAATATAAGTAAAGTTCATCAAGTTCACGAGTGCGTGGACGACTTTTGGTCTCCTTAAAATTGTGTTTCAGGAATGTGGCCTTACTTCTTCTGTTACCTCGCTTTAGTATCTCGTCCAGGTCTAGATTATTGTTTTTCCAGATAGAACTATTTACCACGGATTCAAAGCTGGCGGGTGAGTCATAGATCTCAGCACTTTTGAAAATAGTGCGTATCCATCCCGCTATGACGGTGCTTGAAGCAGGCCCGACTTTGCCTCGTGTTGTTATAGAGAGGCGCGTCAGACTGTTTCTACTAGATTTCCGGGATTCGGATTTAGTAATCAACGTTTGAGTCCGCAATATACTTCTTATGAGGCTTAGATTAAAACAAAAAGGGAAGATACGGCATAAGCGTCTCGTGAGTGAGCCGCCAAAATTAGGCCTAAAGGCACAATTTCACTTCAGTCACAATTTGCCGAGCGAACAGGCTACATCGCCCTATTGCAGATATTCTACTGTGTGAAAAAGAGAAAGACGCTATTCCGCAGTGGCGTCGGAATCGGTCATACGTACTGTTGCGAAGCGACCGAGACGTCAACGCGCTACTCGCTGACTCCCTCGCGCTGGAGTGCGTTCCGTCGTTCTGGGTATAGTTGTTTGGTTAAGGTTTAACTCGTTTGAGTTGCAACTGAGCCACGGAACGATCGAGTTGTTTTTATAACCTCTTCTGAAGTATTCCTGTCCAAAACGAGAGAAAACTCTTCTTTTGTCTACATTTTTTCCACTTTTATACAATATTTAAACCTAATTATTAAAAAGTAAAACAATACGAAACAAACAGGCCGAATTTTTCGAGACGTTTTGACATAAATTGCAAAATTTGACACTATAACAATGATATAAACGTCAAATAGCTGTCAGAGTGAAAAACAACCATCCGATTTGATGGTTGTTTGGTTGCTGTGCTCTGAGCCACAGAACGGATGAAACTACGCTCTGACAGCCGTCAGAGTAAAATTTCACCAAGCCACAGAACGGGTAGATCGCGCGCCGGAGTGCGCTCGAGTGCACTCGAGTGAAGCCACGGAACGCAGCCCTGTGAAGTTGAAACTTACCGCTTTGTCTCGCTCGCTCGATTTACACTTTGTAGGTGTGCGTGTGTGAGTGTTTGCTTAAGTAGTTGAGTAGGACTATATTTTGAATGACTACAAGTAGGAGCATGCCGTATCTTCCCTTTTTGTTTTAATCTAAGTAATGAGGCCTTTGATGGCCAAAAGCTTTACTCATGTGGCCACAATATATATATTTTTTTCGATTTATTTAAAACAAAGAATACAATTTAGGTACCTAAAGACCGCACCACGAAAACCTCGTAGGGTTTATCTGCGTAGGTACGTTAAGTAGACTCCTGGCTACGGTAGCCTGGGATACGGTGACTATTCCTTTCCGAGTTGATAGGTATGTGTGCTACGACCTTAAGCATAAGTAATACATAAGACTTCTTGAGCTGTACTCGTACTTAAGTAATTTCGTATACTCGTACGTCATACTGGAATATGGCAACGATAATAAACGGGGTTACTCTTTCATTCTTATATACTAAAAATAATAAATAAACACACCTTTCAAATTGAGATGGACATAGCTTGGCCTACCAGTGTTGATACCTGATTGATTGATTCATTGATACTTTTATTGTGAAAACTGTGTACTTACATAAAGTTCTTAAAAATGAGTAATTAGTATACATCCATCAGTTTACTCAAAATTTAGTGTACAATAGAATAATATTCAAAAATTAACATAAATTATTAAAAAAATAATATTAGTATTTTGTGAAGTCATTAATACCCATAAAATAAAAAATAAAATTTAAATTAATTTAAAGATTCCTAGTAATTAAAATTACAATAAAAACAAGCAATTCAGACATTTATCTACCTATCCTTATAGTATTCGTGAAGGCAATAATTTTTTTTATCAAATAACCAAGATTTTAGTTTATTCTTAAATTGTTTGCCTTCAAGTACTTTAAATTCAAGAGGTAGGTTATTAAAAATTCTTACAGCTGAGGCAAAAACGCTTTTATACATTACTGCTCCATTACATCTGGGAATACAAAAGTCATGACAATAATTACTACGTAAATTGTTTCTATATGATTATTTCTTGATAAAATGCTCACTATTGGTTTTCAAAAATACACAGGTTTCCAAAACATAATTACAAGTCAAAGTGAGTAAACCATTCCTTTTGAAAACATTTCGCAAAAATTGCCTTTTGAAAAATTTAAAAATATACCTAACACAATAAATTATGCATAATAAATGTGGGGTGGACATTCACCGAGTTGCCCCAAAAAATTACACCGTACGTTAATAATGGGAATACACTACCATAATAAGCACTCTTAGAAACCTCAACCGATGCTACGTTTGCTAAAATCGATAAAGCATAACAACAAATAGATAATCGTTTATTAAGTTTACTTAAGTGTGCTTTGCAATTTAGATTGGAATCAATGGTTAAGCCTACAAATATTGTATCAGACACTTCTTCGATCGTTTGTCCATTGTTTAAAATATTTAAACTTTTTGTATTGGTGTTGTTATTTTTAAATGTTAATATTTTTGTTTTATTTGTATTTATCTGTAAGTTAATAGAAGCTAACCAATCTTTCACTTTGTTCAATGCGTTACCAACTTCGATTTCAAACTCAGGGTGGTTTAAAGGATAGTGGGCAAACTTATATGGACCTTGGTCCAAAAAAAAAGTATTGCAGCCATTTCTCGAAGTCACAGTAAAATTAAGTGGTTATTACGTACTATGAGACAAAACAATTAATATATTGATATTGCTGTTCAGTTTTTAGATATGATTTTTTTAAATTATTAGATTTTCACTTATAAAAAATCAATTCTTATAAGAATAAAACAATGTTGGTTTAGGTTTCTTATTTTTATATTATTATGTACTTAAAAAATATACATTCAACATACAAAAACCTCATACATACCTACAATTAAAAAATAAGGATTTACACAACCGATTATTGCTCATCGAGAATGATTGAGTCCAAAAATTGCGCAGGCATTCGTATGGTGACGAGCCCATTCCAGGTACCATACTACGCTCATGACATGCGCACAGCAGCCAAGTGTTCTTCTTCCTGAGACACATGATGATAATTAAATAAATGCACCCCAGATACCGAACAAACATTTGTTCCGAGTGGGAATCGAACCCGTAGCCTCGAACGCAGTAAACACTACCGAGCGTCTGCGCTGACTGGCCTGTCATACGATGAGTAGGTGTCGCTTCGTGGATATTATTATGAGAAAAACATCTATACTGAACCAGATTTGTAAA
The DNA here is from genome assembly GCA_963921215.1 of Scoparia ambigualis. Taxonomy (NCBI): domain Eukaryota; kingdom Metazoa; phylum Arthropoda; class Insecta; order Lepidoptera; family Crambidae; genus Scoparia; species Scoparia ambigualis. The sequence continues at coordinate 2,248,566 of OY992504.1, read as the reverse complement.
AAAAAGTTTAACAAAAAGATAAAATGATACTTACTTCTCGTTGCAGCATTCGGTTAATATATTGCGCAACAGCAGGATTAGCGACAAGGACCTCTCTAGTTCTTAAATAATGTCTTCTTCGTCGTCGAGTATTACAAAGAAACAATCTTGACTTGCCATTGTCGTAAAGGTCCAACTCACTTGGTAATCAGTGTCCAGTCAAAAATAGCACAAGTCGTATGTATACACCGAAAATTAAGTCCGAAGTGAATAGCCAAAACGTCGAAAATCAAAAGGAACTATGGAAAATAACGCACGCGCACAGTATGATACGAACAGCCCGAGAGTAGTCGCAACACTGTGATGGATGGATGGAGCACCTTTTTTTGTTATCAGGCTCGCTCGCTACCTGTGTCCCTCGGTGAAACCGGTTCTCCTTGATAACGCAGACACAAACAAAAATGATCTTTCTGGCCTGGAATTGGGCTGTATTTTAAATAAAAATTGCCTGCAGGCAGAACAGAACTAACCACACAACAATCATCATATTGAACAAGAATCATAATACGTATACTATAAACGTTTTTGAGTAGTTATTGTGCATGAATATTTTTTTTTACAAGTTTTCCATTGATTGTTAATTAATTTATTTTAAAATAAGAATATCTCAAAATCTAACGAGAACTTGGGTTAACTCGCCTATTATTAATTGAAGTACACATTAAAACCTTTAAGTTAAAATTGCACATTGTTGTGCTACTTGCACATTGTTGTTTGATTCGGTCTTGGAAATGCAAACTTTCTTCGTTAGGCATGGGAGAGCTGTATTCATCCTGGTCTAACCTAATTTAGTTCTAGTTGAGCTTCTTATTGTTTTACTTGGAGTTTTTTTCTTAGGGGTTGATCGGCATATTATCTTCAGATGTTCAACTCTGTTGTCAAAACCAAGAATTTGTTTTTTTAGAGCACAGTTTTTAAATAGAAGGTTAATTATTTTATTGTCGGCTATATTTAATCGCTCGTTTGGATTTCATAGTTTTTTCCATCTTTTGAATCTTCATTTCCAAAAGACTTAATCTTAAATCAGGGCAGCTCCTTTGCAGCTTTCGATTCCCTGACTGTACCTCATCTTCCAAATCTGAGTCTTCTACGATCGATAAAGTGTTCAAAGAATTCTAAACTGAAACGTTTGGCTTATAATTTCTTCTTTGTGTTACAAAATTATTACTGAATGTAGTGTTCAGAGGTGTATTTTGAGTATTAGTACAGTGCATGGATTTCCAGCTAAGTTTCTTTTTTTCCCATTAAGTAGAATAATTTTTCAGGCATATTTATGCATGGTTCTAGATGATAAGATTTTATGCATATTGAGCAAGTTAGATGCCGACGATCGGTAATAGATCTCTTGCATTTCGAACAGGATTTATCTATTCTATTGGTTGCGCTTCCTGTCGTTAGTCGTGTCGTAGCAATCGTAGCACTCTTCTCGCAGCACACGTAGCGTACGTAGCAGTGCCGGCCGTGCCGCGCGTAGTAGGCGAGTGTTTTTTCGGTGCCACGCGTCAAGCGTCCGTAGCCCAGCGGCTAAGAGGTCGACTATTACCTCAAGTGTCTGTGGTTCAAATCCAGCAATTTGCAAAAACTACGAAAATTAAAGTCTCTCACCGCTCTGGGGACTCCGAAGACGGCAAAGGCGAAGTCTCGGCGATAAGCAAGGCGAAGACCGGGGCTCCCGCACAAATTAAAATACATAATAATTAAATAAATTCACCGAAACCAGTAGCACGTCCAGTCGCTGCAGAGATCAGTCGCCGATCCCTATACCTATACCGAGATCGCCGATACCGAGGAGAACCCCTAAGAAATTGGGCAAAGGCTATTCCTTTCTCTGACTTTATGTCACAATATAAAATACAACTTCGAGATTGCCAATGCCCCAATTAAGAGAAAAAGCATTTATTCTTATATTTTACCTTAAAGCGAAGGTAAAATAAATGGAAAGGTCGACACAATGCTTCGAACGCCGCGCCACGCCGTGTGTGTAATGTTAAGTATTACCACATTTACCTGAATTTGTGATAGATATGTTACTTTAGAAAATAGTCAAAGAAAAACCATCTCAAACACCAGAGCTAACGAAGGGGTAGAACTTGAAAGGAGAGAAAATACTAAAATTTCGAAAAAAATAACCAACCATAAAGTAGAGACACACTCAGACGTCGACACTATTTGGCGAAGTCTTAGCAAATCCATCACAACACAACAGCTACTAATATTACTCTTGATCGAACAAAGGGAGGGAGAAGATCAAACAAAGAAACGTGGTAGTGTATAGAGGAAGTAAAACGTGCAATACTATAATAAATCAAATGAAGTATGTAATAAAATACAATAATAAATCAAATGAAGGTAGAGAGAAGTACAAGAAAGTAAAGAGGGAAACTTAGAAAGTTGAATGAGCCAATTCTCAATAAGAGATATAGGTACCAGCAATTGGACACTAAGGAAGGTCAGAAATGTATCTATAAGCTCGCAAAGCAACGTAATCAGAGCACAATGGACCCTATGAAGTGTAAAACCGTCAAAGGCCCAAATGGATACTTGTTGTATAAAGATAAGGATGTCTTAACAGCCTGGCATTAATACTACCAGCAGCTATTGAAACCTAACCAAGCCGCTACACAACTGCCGGAAATGCCTGAAAATGTAGGTCTTATTCCTCCAATAAATCCTGACGAGGTGAAGAAAGCAGTACAAAGATGTCCAACAAGAAAGCTATGTGTCCAGACGGTATTCCGTATACCTGTGGGAATGCCTAGGCGAACAAAGAATAATACTGCTAACCGATTTCCTTAATTGTTTACTGCTATCCTCAAAAACGCCAGAGGAATACAACGCCAACGACATACAAAGGAAAAGGTAGCAAATTCGAATGTAACATCTATCGCGGAATCAAGCTATTGAGTCATACTATGAAACTGTACGAAAGAGTGATTCACAGTCGCCTCAGAGTGCTCATTATGAACCAAACACTATGGCTTTTTACCAGGCTTATCCACCATCGACCCCATGTTTGCTCTGAACACATATCATGGTAATGTGATGCAAAGCTCTGGGAACTTGGAAAACAACATCCAACATAAAATAGCCGCAGCGTGGCTAAAATGGCGAGAAGTGACTGGTGTTACCTGCGACAAAAGAATGCCGGTGAAACTCAAAGGTTTAGTGTAGGTTACAAGTCCATAATAGACCAGTCCTGTTGTATGGCAGCAAAACGTGGGCTCTGACCAAGAAGAACGTCCACACCATTCAAGTTGCCGAAATGAAAATGCTGAGATGGATGTGTGGCGTAACCAGGCTCGATTAAATTCGCAATGAGTACGTGCGAGGAAGCCTTGGCGTACGTCACATTGCCGGCAAGATGCAGGAAAGTAGGCTGCGATGGTATGGGCACGTAAAGAGGAGGCCACCTGACTACGTCGGAAATCGGGCACTGCATCTTTCACTCCCTCAAGACAAGATCGAAAGATCTAGTGTCAAAGAATATGAGGGACCATCAAGCATCCGATTCTGACATCGAGGACAGAGCGAAGTGGAAAAGGAAATTTATGAAAGCTGACCCCACCACCATGTGGGATATGAAGCTTGGAAAAGAGAGACATTTACCTGAATTTACCTTGAAAATTATCGCGAATCATCGTCATACCTTTTTTTTGCGCTAACCATATAAATGACAAAGCGTACGCGTAACATTATAATTTGAATCAACTTTGCATCTGATACTTTACGCGACGTGTTCATCTAGACACAGTCCATTTTAAAGAGGGGAATGCTGGTAATGTTTTTCAAGAAACAATCAAATCAGATGATACGGTATGTTCTTTTGTATTTGCAAGAACAATGATACCATAAATTTATGATTTGTCGTTTTCTATTGTGGTGTCATTTTCATAATTTAACGATACTTACTTTCACTATTTAGACGTGTATCGGTGCTACGAGGCCACGACGGTGAGATCTCTAGCGTGCAGTTCAACTGGGACAGCTCGCTGGTGGGCTCCGCGTCTCTGGACGGGAGCGCCAAGCTGTGGGACGCGCGCTCCACCGCCTGCCTCGCCACAGTGGCTTCACATACAGACGAGGTACTTACATATAAAACTGGGGCGAGCTGTTCAAGTGGGGCAGCTCTGCCACGCCTGTCCCAAACTGTGGGACGCGCGCTCCACCGCCTGCCTCGCAGTCACCACAGTCGCTACTCACACAGACGAGGTATTACAACAGCTAGGGCTAGCAGTTCTACTGGGACAGGTCGCTTTTAGGTCAGCTTTGCAGGACGGCAACAAATAGCTGTGGTAAGCGCGCCCCACCGCCTGCCTTGCCACAGTCGCTTCACATACAGATGTGGTATAACAACAGAGACGAGCGGTTCAACTGACAGATAGCTAGTGGGATCGGGCTTGCTGTACGGCAGCACCCAGCTGTGTGACACGCGCTCCACCGCCTACCCGCCAGTTCGCCACAGTGGCTTCACATACAGACAAGGTATGAAAACTCGGGCAAGCAGCTTAACTGGAACAGCTCGCTGGAACGCAGCACTAAACTGAGACATACGTACCCATGGCGCAACTTGTTTGACTACGAAACGATGAACGCGTTTGGTATAGTAACAATGAAAAGAGGTAGGAGCCATGTGGTATATTTAGCGCCATTTGGCACAGACAAGGTGACTTAACTATGAATGCAATCTGCAGAAATGTTTCACTAATTCGTGTCTTAAAGATTTATCGATAGATGGCACTAGACTCGCTGTTGCACTGTAGTTTCTGTATTTACCGTAGACAACGCCAGTCTTTTTTGACGGCTGCAAGGCAACACAATACATGTACCTATTTATAATTACCACGCCCACTAAGCTTGTTCGTCCTGCCAGTGTTACTGACTCAATTTCGCCTATAATAAGATTACAACGCTGTGAAGTCTTGTGTTTAGGCGTAGATGGTTAATCTGTTTCCACGCATCTAAAATACCCATTAATGACGAAGATCTTAGGGTCAGACAGGTAAGGTAGGCAGGTAGGACAGGTAGGTAGGTAGCCTCACCAAGTCATTTATACGTCTAAAGCATGATTCTACTGTCTCCAGGTGCTCGACATCAGCTTCGACTGGGCAGGCCAGCGCATGGCCACGTCCTCCAGCGACTGCTCGGCGCGCATCTACGACGTGCGCGCCGACTTCAAGGAGCTGGCCGTAATGAAGGGCCACCGGGAGGAGGTCTCCAAGGTCCACGGCTTTTAAATCAACAACTTGTAAACTTTCACTGCTAGGCCACACTACCACATGAACAATAGCACATGAGGAGATATCGTGCAACCTCTAAATACTCCAGCCCAATGTAGTGAGCCTAACAATGAGATGTTTATAGACTGATGATTATATTTATTTATATTTTATTTTTTATTTATTTATTTAATTCAGACATATGTCCATAGAATTTGTTAGTAACAATGCACTTAAGAACTATGTTAGTAATGTAGAATATAGGGCAACATAATTACTCTAAATCCGGTACCTACTTCATGCACCAAGGACATGAAGCCGGATCCAATGCTTCAGCATATGGCAGTCCACTCGACCAGCCAGAACTCTTAGAATGCTGTTATTGCTGCCGCGCACTCTATGGAGCAGGGAAGCCACTCGCTTCCTCATTATGGCCGGGAACCCGTCCGTGCGCGCCTCCGCGAACATCCCGGATGCGCTACACCACCTCGGCAGCCCCAACAGCATTCTAAAGCTGTTATTATACTGAACGCGAAGGGCGTTGTATGCCTTCTGCGTGTATTTGACCCATAGACTGCACGTATACAAATTCTGGCAGTAGGCTTTAAAAAGAGTTATTTTAACTTCTTTACTGCAACGGGCAAATCTATGGGCCAACATGTTGCATCTTACAGCCAACGCCCTCCGCTCCCTTTCGATGTCGTGAGCGTCTGTGAGACCAGCCGAGACCCAGTGGCCCAGGTACTTAAACCGATTCACTCTGTTGAGCTCTGCACCACACAATCGAACAGGGGGAACATTTAAAATCTTTGCACCTATTGGTTGGAAAACTAGAAGTTCGCTTTTTTTCGTGTTGTTTTTTTTTTTTTTATAAAAGAGGGAGGCAAACGAGCAGGCGGGTCACCTGATGGAAAGTAATCACCGCCGCCCATGGACACCCGCAAAACCAGAGGAATCGCAGATGCGTTGCCGGCCTTTAAGGGAGGAATAGGTTTAAGGAAGGAATAGGAATTGGGGGGGGGGGGAGGAAAGGGGCCTCCGGAAACCTCACTGGTCGGACGAAACACAACAGCACCAAGTGCCGTTATTTCACGCCGAATATTCGTGAGAGGGTGGTATTACGCCGGGCGAGCCGGCCCAATGCGTGCTGCAACGCAGCGTGGCTCTACCACTCAGTCAGTGTTACTCATTTAGCACCACCCAGGGATCACGTGTAGGGTCTCAAGGGTAAACCTACGGACGCGAGCAACTTTAACCTCCGAAACCGGGGGTTAAAGTTGCTCGCGTCCGATGCGTCCGTTGTACCGCGGTACAAATTGGTCATATAAAAACTGTGCTATGCGACTTTCGGTTATATAACTGTTGAATTGATGTTATTAGACAACTACAACGTTGTGTAACCGTTATTCCTACAACGATTTAGTCCCGTAACTAAATGGTCCACTAAATAAGTTAAGTAAACGTTTCTACGACTACTTTATACAACGTCGTATAATGGTACAAAAATATAGGTTAAGTAAACGTTTTTACGACTGTATTTTACAACGTTGTATAGTGGTGTCTGTGTATAGGTTAGGTAGACGTTTATACGACTGATTTATACAACGTTGTATAGTGGTGCCTGTGTATAGGTTAGGTAACGTTTTTACGACTGATTCATACAGCGTCGTATAGTGGTGCTTGTGTATAGGTTAGGTAGACGTTTTTACGACTGATTTATACAACGTCGTATAGTGGTGCCCGTGTATAGGTTAAGTAGACGTTTTTACGACTGATTCATACAACGTCAAATAGTGGTACCTGTGTATAGATTAGGTAGACGTTTTTACGACTTATTCCTACAGCGTCGTATAGTGGTGCCTGTGTATAGGTTAGGTAGACGTTTTTACGACTGATTCATACAACGTCGAATAGTGGTGTTGGAGTATAGGTTACGTGAACGTTTTTACGACTGCTTTATTATATCGTCGTATTATGAAGCCAGGTTGTAGGTCGGATAAATAAAAAAAATATGACACCATGTATAAAGGTTTTATTTATATTAAAGGTTATCTGTTCATGTTTATTATCTCACGGAACTCTAAAATAATTTATCATGGCCGACCATCTTGGTCGCAAGAAACCACATTATGCGACCTATTCATTCTATAATTGATGTATAGAAGTCGTTTCTTAACTTAGACAAGATGGCTGCTATTTTATTATGTTAAAAAATTTTAAGCAATTGTCTACAATAATATAATTTCAAGAAATTCGAAGGGGGCGTAAAAAAATTCACAACAACACACCTATATTTCACCACAAAACTAAACGCCCCATAAGAACTAGGTGCACTGGACACATTTATCCTTACACTCTGTTCGTGTATAATATTGTTAAAGTAAATGTAAAAATAAATAAGTAAACTATAACTTATAAACCGTTTAAATTTTGTATTTGATAACTCGCACTTTTCCAGCAAACATCACAGGAACTAATGAATGGAAGGAACTTCAGTTTATTCCATTGTGTACAATAAAAGACGATGTTAAACACTTAACCGATATTACAGTCATCTTCTAATGTCTATGCAATTGTTATAGGACTTCAGTGGTTCGATAACAGTCGGTCAAAAACTTTTATGTAACATTTAAAAGTTCTTGACTGACGTTTATTTAACTTTTAAATAACAATAATGTCGTTTAATATGGGCCTATTTCGCGTTGTATAAACGTCTACGACACGTTTATATGACCCACTTTATAGAACCAAAAGGAAATGTAAAACGTTTTCTCAACTATTATGCAACAATAATTTGTTACTTGGGGCGGAGCCCATGCGACCCGGCGTAGTTCTCACAGACACTGACCAATTTCCTCAAGGCACTGATGGAGGGACTCAATAGGACCATATCATCAGCGTAACTAATGTTGTTAATAAAAGTTCCGTCTATCGAGCAGCCTACTTTAGTCCTATTCAGTCCCTCAATAAGTCCATTTACATAAAAATTAAAAAGACGAGGAGAGCTTAGCCCACCCTGTCTCACCCCACATTTCAATTTATAGGCATCAGACAGTGCCCCCTCCCAGCGTACAACGTTAACTTGGTTTTTGTACCAATAATCAAGAATGTTAGTTACTTCGTTAGGCACATCTGTCTCATTTTTTAACTTCTTCCTCAGCAAGTCATAGGACACCATATCGAAAGCTTTAGAAAGATCAAGGAAGCATGCATAGACAGGAGTCTTCCTGTCAGTGTAGTACCGAACGGTGTGCTTGAGACAATATATAGCTGTATCTGTTGACAATCCAGTCCGAAAACCGAACTGTGAGTCATGGAGGTGTACATGTGTTTTTAATATGTCATGAAGCAAACCGTCCAGCACCTTAGCTATTATAGTGGCTAACGATATGGGCCTATAATTACCCTTGTCCGAAGAGTCGCCCGTTTTGTTCTTGATTATTGGCACAACAACCGTCCTCATACAGTCTTCCGGCAGGAAAGTACGTATGTCTAATACAAAATGTGTACAACATACTTAACACCCTAGGCAAGTGAACACCCGCGTGGCGAAGATGCTCAACGCTGAGACCATCATGCCCCGGGGACTTTCCCCTAGTCATATTTCTTATAACGTTAGCTACATCTCTAGCAGAAAACCGTACCTGCGACTTGCAAGGCAGGCGGACATCAGCATCGGGCATCACCGCCGCAGAGCAATCACCCCCTACTAACGGCTCAACAAAGAAATGGTTTTTAAAGTTTTTAAAAACGTTGGCAATTTGACTCGGTTCGCTAACACCATCAACATTCAATGGAGCACTTTGCTTTGGATTAACTTTTTTTGTACTTTGCCAGAAATTTTTAAACTCGTTCTTTGAGTGGTGGCTAGCTAGAATATCCATCCGGATCTGCTCTGCATTATTTTGACACCATTTTGTTTTCCGGGAATTTTTCATGTTTTCAAAATATGGACCACACGTTGGCTTACCATATAACAACCATAATTTAAAATGTGATCGAGCAGTGTCATGTGCAGACCGTACATGAATATTCCAGCCTACAACACTCTTCTTTTTTAAATTAGGCCGTCTATTCATGCCACCCGAGCTAGCAAAAGCAGACTCGCTTAGTATCTCTACAATTTCTTTGTACATATTTCTTATAATATCCCTATGTTCTACATTTGTACACATATTATCACAACAATTTGAGGATAACGAAAATCTATTGATAATTCTGTCATGGTTGTCGGTGGTGAGCAGGTGTGCTTCAGCCCGGCGGGTGGCTGCCTGCTGACGGCTTCAGCGGATCGCAGCGCCCGCGTATGGAACACCAACACCGGCAACTGCATACAGGTATACACTTTCCCCCTTCTACGGTTATTGGGTAGGAGGGGCTTATTCACAGTTTTGCCGTATGCAGGTGGACGGCTGGTGCATGGTACTCGGCCTCCGAAAAATATTGAAACTAAGGGAACAGATAATATTATCTTATAATAAAAATCATCGTCATCATCAGCCAGAGGACGACCACTGCCGGACAAAGGCGTCCCCCAAGGATCTACACCACGACCGGTCTTGTGCTGCTCGCATCTAGCGGCTACCCGCGACCTTCACCAGATCGTAAGACCACCTTGTTGGAGGCCTGCCCACACTGCGTCTTCCGGTGCGCGGTCGCCACTTGAGAACAGTTCTGCCCCAACTGCCATCGGTACTACGGGCGATGTGCACTGCCCATTGCCACTTGAGCTTGGCGACTCTTTGGTTCGTCAGTTACCTTAGTTTTTCTACGATTCTCGTCTTTTCTGATTCGTTCACGTAGAGAAACCCCGAGGATAGCCCTCTCCATTGCTCTTTACGTGACTTTGAGCCTCCCTTCCTATAAGCTCATAGTGTGCGACCACTTTTCGGTTCGTATGTCATCACTGGCAAGCTAAGCTTTAAAGCCAAGTGCCCAAGTGGATGTGTATAGCTGTTCATAGAACTTCTTGACCTCTCCCATAACTTCTGACCTGGCCGTGACAGTTCTGCCGTCATCGGTTTTCAGCGTCGTCAGTTGGCTCTGCCCGATACCCAAATCTCTTGCGAACACTTTTAATCTGTTTCGCTCGGTAGCCTCTATAACGGTGAGTGTCACGAGTCAAAGACTTCAAGATCTGCCTATTGAGCCGCCGAAGATGAGACGAATTATTCGAAGAACGCAGAACCATCACGCGCCGCTCTTCCATCAGTTAGAGACCCAACCGCATGGACAGTTTTCACAAACCTGTTACTGTCTACGCAATCCTTAAGGCACTCGAAACGATTTTGCAGTTCGAGCTGGAAGCTGTCGGGGTGCAGGACGGAGCGTAGACTGAAGTCTTTCTGATTAATTTAGATTAATGAATTAATCGACGTCTTTCCAGCTTGATAATGATGTTCAATGTGCCTCTTACCAACCGGTGATCACAGCCAGTTTTGAACGCGTTGATCACAGAGATATCATTGAATATTTGCTTCCTCGTCGACATGATGAAAACAATCTCATTTTTTTGTTGCACCATCAGGACTTATCCAGGTCTACTTGCGGTGTTCAGCTTTCCTAAAAAAGGATTCATCATGAAGAGCCCTCCCTTTCCAGAAAATCCGCCAGCAGTTGGTTCCGGTGGTTCCGAATTCCAACTCCAAATCATCCCACTTTCAGCTCGTCGCCGCATCGTTTGCCCAGTTTTGCGTTAAAGTCTCCCATGACAACGTAATGAGTTTTGGAGACTTGTATGACTCTAGAGATGTCCTGACCTCATACATAGCCTACACCTCATCGTCGGGGTGTGTCGTAGTCGGAGCGTATACCTGCATAACCTTCAACGAATACCGTTTGGTTATTCTGAGTATGAGGTACGCACGCAACCCTCGATGACACACTTCCGGTCTTGACAACGTTGTTCGCGAGAGAGCTGTGGACGATAAACCTGACACCGCCCTAGGATTGTTGTTTACCCTCCCGGAAATAGAGCAAGTTACCAGACTTCAAGATTATCGAGTCCTCCCCTTCTCTTCGGACCTCAGATAATCCCACAATGCCCCACCGTATCTTGCTCAATTCTTCCTCTAGTTCGCAAACCTTCTTGTCAGTCCGCAGTATACGTGTGTTGTAGGTTGCCAGGGCCAAAGTTCGTTGTTGGCAGTAGCCAGGTCTTTACCGGAGATTCTTAGCACACCCCCTGCCCCGTCGCTGCCTTGGCCGCTATACCGTAGAACCGCTACCGTAGCGAGCGGCGCCGCCACCCGGGGACTTAGGGGCCAGAGTTTAGTGCGGTCGTTCATTAGGGGGAAAGTTGCCATAATCGCCACGCGCATAATATCCATAAGTAGGTACTAGTTTAAGTATATCTTTTCAAATACTGGAACGTTTCGATTAAGTTATTTATTCATTAAGAACGTGTTGTAATTGTAATGTCCCAGGTGCTGTCCGGCCACCAGGGCGAGATATTCTCGTGCGCGTACTCGTACGCCGGCGACGCCATCGTCACCGCTTCCAAGGACAACACCTGCCGCATCTGGAGGTGATTTGACTGGTGGCTGTAGACCAGCCGGCGCGATACACCACCGTCACCACCCACCGTACATCATTACAGCTCGCTCTTACACACGGACGGCAGTTTGCCGACGACGACGTAAGCAACTGCAGCTGCCGTCATGCCGCCGTTGCTCCGTCGCTGTCACCTGCCGTCTCAGCGGCTGCTGCCGGTTGATGACGACGCTTGTAGTCGTGGCGTGACTCAACCAAAGTGACTTGTGGCTAGTGGATGGCTGCCGTCGACGGCGACGTGACAGGTGACAGTAGCTGCAATTACTCTGCTGCTGTCGTCAACGCGCCGCTCGTGTGTCAGTACCATCGGTCAACTGGAATAGAACATCGTTGATCTTTCTGAACATAATTTCACTGTGCGTCTTCTGCTGCAGTAAAGTGCAGATACGATTTTAGACTAATTCTTGTACTTAGTTACAAAATGTTACAACTGTGAAACTGTGCCCCTGGTCTGTGTAACGACCATACTTAGACGGACTTTCGATCGGTACCTATGTAGAGTATTATGGTAAGCCATCTGTTCTATAATATGGTTTATGCACGCCTACTGCTTCCTAAGCTTAGCAAATTGTCCGACAGATCTCAGAGACTTGAATCTAATTACAACTTCTATTACTTATATATTTAGAGATCTTTTAATATTTCTGCCTGTCGCAACAGACTTCTTCCTTTGACTTAAACTTCGATGTATCGCTAATTGATTAGCGTACTGTAATTAAGACACCCATTAATATTATTGTTCAAATTAATTTGACTGTGCCGTGGATCGGCAATCCAAATTTACTTAGCTGCTCTAGTATTACTTATTATATAAGGGAGGTCAGCTAAGAGCGGCCACCTTAACTTTGACTTCAAAAAAATACCACTATAAAATCGATTTTGAAAAAGTTTTTTATATCAAAAGAAAGGGAATTTTTCTCATTTTGCAAAAACTTAAACGGTTTATTTTAATTTTGTAAATTACGATAACCAGTCAAAAAACCGCTTTGCCCGTGTTGGATGCCTAAAGCGACAAACGGGGGGTTAGGGCAAAGTGGTCATGCCTAAATATTACAAGAAATTATAAAAATTAATTTCTTGTAATATTTAGGCATGACCACTTTGCCCTAACCCCCCGAAAACAAAAACTTAATTTTTTTTTTTAAATAAAATCAAAAAGTAACCAATAAAGTTTTAAATGAAACAATAATTTCAGTCTTTATACTTTCTTACTAAAATCCATGAACCAAAAGTTCCCCCTGCGTAGTTTTTCTTTTATAGTTGTGGTCAACAACTAATACTTAAATATAAAAAATAATAATACATTCTAATCATAATACACAAAAACATAAATTATTATAAGCGGCCAAAGGACAATGTTCTGCGCCCATACATTGTTAGCCTAAGAACCAACAATTATGAAATATTCTTTTCTAGGTTCGAAATTGCATGTAAATAATTGTAAAAACAAAGATTTTCGACGGACACTCCTGAGAACCTAAATATTAAGAAATCTTATAATTATTTTATGGTTATGTTTAATTAAAGAATTTGAGAAGTGTTGTTGCACTGTTTTGTTTTATTTGCCAACACTCATGCACGTTCACTAACACTTAAATAATTCATCATTATTTCACATTAATATTCGACAAAACACAAATTATAGAAAAGTAAACAAAACTGCAGACATGACGCTTCACTTTCCCGCCAAGAAGTCCAGAACGTCAATTTTTTTTTCTTGACCATGGATACTAGTCCTTCAGTCGTATTATTAGAGTTCATTGATTATGCTAACTGATGATAATGATGAGTGATGATACATATGAACGTTAATTGCTAAATGATATTCCCCCCAAAACCCCTTGAGTAAAGATGTGGGACTTTACTGAGATCTCGCACGGACTTCTTGAGAGAATTTGAAAAGTGATGTTACACTGTTTTGTTTTATTTGCCAAAGAAACTGCACAACCAGTGTTGCCAGATCTTAGAGCCAGTATTCCGTAATAAGTACCAATTCCGTATAAAATCCGTATGGGAAGTTTTATTTTATTGTAATGCACAAAACAAGTTAAAGACATGTAAAATACAAACAAAAAATATTTTATCTTAAGGTCTAAGTTGAAACTCTAAGGTATGTATGTACATACTTACAACTATATATAACTATATCAATGAAAGTAATAAGATAATTAATAACGGCAAAAACACACTAAAACCATATGGATGTCAGACAGACACAAATTATTCCTATCAAAGTGTTTTACGTCTTGTTTGCACTAACACTAAATCACACCATTAACTCTCACTGGCTCTCATTCTCAAATTAGCCGACCAAGAAAATACTTACATATATCTCAATGGGAATCCTCAAAGCCATAATTTTTACTACGCAGTAATTGCTGGTTCAGTTCTGTAAAAATGTATGAACATTAAATAAGACTCGCTAGTTTACGCAGAATCATATAAAATGTAACATATTTCTTAGGAATAATAAAAGCTATTAGCAGGTACTACTCATTAAAAGCATTTGCCTGAAATCTCCGTATAAAAATCCGTGTGCATTTATTGTCCGGTTTGAACATTGACATTATTTTACGGACAAATCCGTTTAAATGGCAACACTGTGTATAGCAGACTACAGTAACGTCAGTCAGTGAGTGACACAGCAGCGCAGGTTAGTTAAATTCTCCTCATTGGAAAAGCAAAGGAATTTTAAGTCGACTAACGTTTTCAGTTTGAAATAAAATGCGATGTATCATATTATGATGCTTGGAGTGTTTGGCACTAAGTATATCGAGTCAGCCATGCATGCCATGCATAATATTATTAGGTTTGTTTGTACATATTATAAATATTTTGGTCACAAAGCTTTAATTCACTGGCTGAATGCACTGAACTCTCAATTACCCAACCCATAGTAAAAAAATGATACTCAATATTAAAGTCCAAAAATTCTTTTTAATAATGGTTACTTATCTAAAAGTGTCCGCTAAAATCTAAATACTATTATATGTCGTAAAAAAAGATAAGAATTATCATGTATGTCATGTTTGTGTTGGTTCTTAGGCTAACTTCAACAATGTCCTTTGCCCTTATTCATTGGCCACTTTGCTGGGACCGTTTTGCCTTTTTCCACCATTTTTTGTTTTATAAATAAACTCACATAACATTATATAATCTATGTCGGAACAAATGTTACTCATTCAAAGCCAAATAGGTAAGTAAATAGACGTGTAATAAAAAGATTAAATTCTAAAGAGGTTTGATCAAAACAGGTCCTTGTCAAATCATATCCTTGCACATGTCGCCGCGGCCACGCGTTTACTCTAATCGCCACCGAACGACTGCTTGGTGCGGGGTAGGAGGTGGCTATATGGCACAAAGGCAACATCGCGCTATCGTTTTTAGTTACCGAAAAATTGGGTGTGGCCCATTGTGAGGTACAATAACTAGAGAAGACACCGCGAAGCAAGTTTATTGTACCTCAATGGTATGGCCGCTTTGCCTTTTAAGGCCGCTTTGAGCTGACTTCCCTATAGTAGTTTGTGGTATGCTAGTAGCAAAAAAAATAGGTATAAAATCAACTAAACATTCATGAACCTAATGATTTAATAGCATAAGAAAGTGTAGGTATATTTATAGATATTGTAGCTCTTCAAGCTAGTAAGTACTAGTAGTGGGTACCTAGTAGGTGTACATAAAATAAGGACTATTCTCGAATTATGAGGCCAATGTCTTTTCACTTATTACAATTGCGTTTTATAGATAAAGTACCTCTTATTGTCTCTAACATTACAGAAAGTTAAAAGATTGATTAAATTTAAATATTTATGTACTTACCATAACTTAATGTGGTTTTTAGCTTTGCTATATTATAATAATAATTAAGTGCTACAAATCATTTGTTTTAATGTCCACTAATAATAATTATGTCTCCTTTTATTTGAAAAATTATGTAGTCTTTTAAATAAAAGGAAACATTATTATTATTTTAATTATTTTATAAACTTATTAAGATGACAATTATACTGATTTTTGGCCTATTGAAATTATTAATAAATAATCAATGTTATACAAACATGCAGCTTGCCTTTATTTTATTTCAATTGCTAATTTTGATATTAAGTAGTTTATAATCAACACAACTCTTCTCACACAAACGAAAGAAGACATGGAACACCTGCTGACACGTTTAGAAACAACAAGCCTCTCCTTCGGACTTGCGATCAACAAAGACAAGACCAAGATGATGATAGTGGACCGAGCTGAACTAAACCATCCTGAAATCTCTACGATTGGCAACTGTGAGGTTGTCCAATCCTATGTATACCTCGGTTCCACTATAACAAACACTGGAGGATCTGAAGACGAGATTCGAAGGAGATGTGCTATCACACGATCTGCCGTTGATAAGCTGAAAAGAGTATGGTGCAACCGTAATATCACCAAAGCCACGAAAGTCCGCCTAATGAGAAGCTTAGTCTTCCCGATATTCCTTTATGGCGCAGAAACGTGGACGGTTCGCCTTAAAGACCGGCTGAAAATCGATGCACTTGAGATGTGGTGCTGGCGGCGACTGCTGCGGATTCCTTGGACTGCGTTTAGGACCAACGTCTCGGTCCTGGCAGAATTAAAAATCAAACAGAGATTATCGTCGACTGTGCAAACACGAATCCTCAAGTATTTCGGACACGTTGTTAGAAACAGACACTCCATGGAGCGACTCGTTGTCCAGGGACGGGTGGAGGGCAAGTGGTCACGCGGTCGATCACCAACGCGTTGGACAGACGCCATCAAAGCAACGACGCAAACCTCGATAGTTCAGAGTTCACGAGACGCTGAAGACCGCAACAAGTGGAGGCGCATCGCGAGGGTTGTTTTAGCCAATGAAAATGCAACGTCATCAACCACGACCACTCTGTCAAGAGTGAACGACTAAGGAGAGAGAGAGTTTATAATAGTAGTTAGTACATTACAATACAGTTTTGATCAAAACAAAAGCAATACGGTGAAAGGACTTAATTAAGCCGACCGACCCATACATGGTAATGAGAATTAAAAAATCTACGATAATTAATTCAATAAATTTTAAACTGGCAATTCATATTTTTAGAAACTTTAGGGGTACCTACTTGTTAGTTGTAATGACAGGAAATGTAGTAAATTGAAACATTTTTTTTTGCGTTTGGAAAAGTGTTACGAATAAAAAAACATGTCCTCAAAAAGGTAAGCATAAATCACATTTACGTTATTTTTGTAAAATTATTAGCCTGACACTTAAAAATGTAAAACATAATAGTATTCAAACTGAAAAGAAAAATGAAATTGAAATTAAATGAAAATGAAAATATATTTATTGGAACTAAATACGTGCTAAAACTATAATGCGCGTTAACAGCTGTATTAGTTTCATAACTGAGTTACAGCCAGCGCCCATCTCCGGACTTGGAGACAGCAGCGTTCCATAACTTAACATTATTTATAACAATAATATAAAATGTAGAAAATATAACACAAAATCAAACAAAATCCGGATAAGCATGGGTGTGGGTGTGTGCGAGGGTGTGTGAAGGTGTGTGTGAGGGTGTGTTTGAGGGTGTGTGTGAGGGTGTGTGTGTGAGCGTGTGTGTGAGGGTGTGTGTGGGGGTATGTGTGTATGAGGGTGTGTGTCGTTTTTCCGCGTAATATTTAGTGGTATATTCCATGGACCCATACATGGGTCCGTCGGCACAACCACAGTACAATGAATCATAGAATGAATAAGTTTTTTTTAAATATTTGAGATCAAAAATTTTATCATTGTACTTATACGAAATTTTTGAATAATTGCAGAACAGTATACGGTTCCAGAATGCATCACATTTAAACCACCAGATAAGGTGAACTCTGAGGTTACTGACGAAGTTTCTGAAGATTAGGATGCTAATAATTTACAAAATTTACCAGGTTCTGTTCTAGTGTACCTACCGAGGCAATTTATACTAAAAGGACTAGTCATTCTTCTGATTTGGTAAATGAACACCATTCCTTTGGCATGTTTCCAGAAGAGAGCTTGTAAGGAAGTGCAGCATCCAATTCCATCTACATTTACTTGAACTAGCACAAATAAAGACGTCATTTTGACTCGACATCCATCTGGGAAGAACCTAACAATGGAGGAATCGACACACTTCAAATGATTTTCCTGCTTTCAATCTTAGAAAGACCAAAAATTAACAGCTACAGACAATTTTCACCGATTACTCAATGAGACAAAATGTAAATTACATTTACATCTTACAGACCGTTTTTTATGCATATCGTTTCTCACGCTTTCGAGTTGATGATTATTTTTTTGATTACTTAAGAATAAAATATATATTTTTTTTAAATTATTCGCATGATTCGATAGTACTACTAAAAGTAAATCGTTCTGCCGCGGGAAAACAACCACTAAAATGTCTCGGTGTATATTTTTAATAAATAACTGTTTCGTGCACGTGAGTGAAACAGCCGGCTTACGCCGACCGACCCATACATGGGTCGCCATTTTCCACCTTTTCCAAGCGTGACTTTATTTTTTCATTATTTTTCCTAAGGTACTAGGGGTACAATAAAGCATACTTATATCCAAAAATTATACTAAAAATCTAAGAAAAAAATAGTATTTTTTTTATACAAAGCCCGGCAAATGACCCTGCTCCACCTGATGTTAAGTGGAAATGAAGTCCGGCGCGAGGACAACTGGCGCAGCGTAAGAGACGTAGCATCAGTCACCCTCACTCTGCCGGTCCACAAAGTGCCTCTTCACGCCTCGTTTGAAGGACCCTATATCATAGGTATATAGGTTACACGTGTGCTGGTAGACTATTCCATCTTTTGGAAGTGCGACAAAGAAACGAGTCACCAAATTTCTTTGTGCGTGATTGAATATTAGAGACTGTAAATTGGTGACTCCGGAGAGCAGCACGCGAACTCCTATGGAGAAAGGGAGAAGGAGGGATGAGGTCAAAGAGTTCTTCAGAGCACTCGCCATGGTATAAACGGTAAAAGACGCTGAGTGACGCAATGTCTCTACGCAATCGCAAAGGCTCGAGAGTGTTAGTGACCTCTGCATTGCCAATAATGCACACAGCGCGGCGCTGCAATCTGTCTAAGACATCGAGAGGGTATTTTGCGGAGCCGTCCCAAAGGTGAGAGCAATACTCCACGCAAGACCGCACCTGTGTCTTGTATAATAGACACAACTGATCAGGCGTGAAGAATCGCTGCACCTTGTTCTGGACACCGAGTTCACGTGAGGCATTTTTAATCACGGTTTCGATGTAGTCCTTTTGGTTCAGATCGCAGCGGATATCCATACCGAGCATGTTAATACTGGTCTGCAGGCCTAGAGATGTACCCTGAAGAGAGGGAAGGGGAAGGAATGGCGACTTTTTTGCTGTGAACGCGCACACCGTGTTTTCTTGGCATTGAACTCCACCAGATTATCGGAGCCCCATTTAGAAATAAGGTCCAATACCCGATCGAGCTCAATGACAAGATGTGCTCGCTTCATTTCAGTGTCTACCCGCCCAGCCGTTGGGTGACCGTTATATCCCCCATGCACTGTGCTATCATCTGCATAGCAATGAATGTTTCCAAGAGGAAGCATGTCATTGATATGCAGAAGGAACAGCGTGGGGGATTGAACGGAGCCTTGAGGAACATCAGCGTTCACTGACATGAATCGCGAAGCGCATCCATCCGAAAGGA
Organism: Scoparia ambigualis; assembly: GCA_963921215.1. Lineage (NCBI taxonomy): Eukaryota > Metazoa > Arthropoda > Insecta > Lepidoptera > Crambidae > Scoparia > Scoparia ambigualis. The sequence goes on along the minus strand of OY992504.1, from coordinate 2,229,046 downwards.
CATGGATTCTACGCTCATGCAGGAAGCTAGCAATCCAGGTACAGAACTGAGCGGGCAAACCGTATGCCGGGAGCTTGGAGAGAATAGCTTTGTGCCAGACCCGATCAAAAGCCTTGGCTATGTCAAGGCTAACTGCCAGTGACTCGCCACGCTTGTCAATAGCCTCACCCCAGAGATGTGTAACGTACGCTAAAAGATCACCCGTTGACCGTTTTGGCCGAAACCCATATTGACGATCGTGAATTAGGGAGTGATCTTCTAGGTATCGAATAAGCTATTTGTTCATTATTCGTTCTAGGATCTTGCACGATACTGAAGTTACGGCTATAGAGCGGTAATTAGTCTGATCTGACCGATCTCCTTTTTTAGGGATCGGTTGGACATTAGCTTCTCTCCAAGATTCCGGCACACAACCCGTATCTTTTATCGCGATCACTCAATGCTCAATATTATTTGCAATCATCATGTACAAGACTCCGGTGCGATCGAGTATTGAGTATTGCTTCCATCAATAGGACGACTCCACTAAATACCTCCTCGATGCACTTGCAAAGGCATTATTGGAGATGCTGAGGTTACAGCCTCTCTTGAGGACCTCCAGCTGCGTTTGCTACATTGCTTCTCTCAGTGTCTTCTACCGGAACTACTACGGAGAGTGTTCTAAAGAACTTTTTGAACTAATTCGCCCTCTTCTTTCCTCTCCCGGTCTACACGTTCTGGTCTTGCGACACATAGACGCTATTACACCATCATACTGTGCGGACTATCAGCACTCGTACCAAAAAAATTGGCAAATTGTTCCCATGTAAGACGATTCGGCTCTGGAATTCTTTTCCGGCGCCGGCGCATGTGTTTCCCAGCTCCTATAGTCCCGGGTCTTTTAAGCGGGGCGTGAAACGGCATTTATGCAGGCCGTCAGGAATGGGTGCGCTTGTCACCGTGCTTGTTTCACGGTGAGGAGCGCTCTCGTTATTTTGGACTGCATCGGCTGCTTATCATCAGGTAGGACGTAGTCACTAGGACGAGTCACGTTAAAAAAATCGTAACTATTAATAAGTATTATTATTTGATGTAACGGTACTTACATACACAATACAAAATTTTCCTTAAAACCAACGCTTTATTACAATAATATAATGCAAACGCAAATACCTAATGACAATCAATAATAGACGTAGATTCGTCATCTATTAAGACGTTTTTATTTGTGCTGCAAATAAGTATTTTCTTTACAGATTTCTCTGTCTTTGTCACACTTTAAATGACGTGAGAGACCAACAGAATAAAAACCAAGTTAGTACGAGTACGACTCAAACACTCGTCATTTCGGTATACTTAAAGGATAGACATAGCAATCGTTTGAAATAGATCCGTTAGAACACGGTACAGAGATGGTCGGTTTCATCAATATCGGTAAACAAAGTGCGATCACCGGGCTAATCGGAGCATCCTGCGGGCGGGGGTCAAACGAGCACGCGCAGATAAGCGGCGGCTGCGCGCGCGCACAAGTTCTAGCGGCAAATGGCGTGCGGCCTTGGCGGGTGCGCGGTGGACTGTAGGTAATAGTTTAATAATAAATAATGATTTATGTAATACTTGGTAAAAGTATAGAAAATTTTGTTTCTAGTGGAAACGTCAAACACAGGTATTTTTAATCAAACTATCTAGTCGGGCAAAATTATCTATTTAGGGTTTAAATTCGATCGACAACATTTAATTTCAATGTTTTAAAATTAATTTAGAAAACCAATGATTTTTAGCTGATATAGACCACATGTAATGTACAAAAATAGCATAACATAAAGAAAATGCATATAACAACACAATATTGTGTTTATACTAAATAAAATGTATTTAATACTTACATTTAGGTAAGTAGGTAAGTATACTTATTCCTATAATACTCCATTGCATGGTTAGCCATCATCGCTTTAGTTCCGACCTAATAATGAAAAACTTATTTCTTTCTCATACAAATCCAACGAATACCTAAATAATATAAATAAATAATTTTCGGCATGTTATAGGGACATATTATATTGTTACTATATTTTGAACTTTAGTCAATTGAGATAAGGTCGAAAACCAATGAAAAATTTGAACATGCTGTGCCCGTAGTTAACCTACTTGACTTTAAATACGGTTGTAAATTTAAGTTTATTTAAGTTAGAAATACGAAGTCTTGCGTCGCGCTGGTGTTTGTGGTATGGAGGCCTGTCTAATACAGCGGCAGCTGCGCTGGTGTGGTCACGTGGCGAGGATGCCCGACGAGAGACTAGCAAAGTGCATCCTCTTTTCAGAACTCGAAGTTGGGAAAAGAAAATCTGACGGCCAGTTCCTCAGATATAAAGATGTTCTGAAAAGACATATGAAGCGATGCAACGTAGACCATTTTCGATGGGAAAGTTTGGCTGAACAACGGACACAATGGAGGCATACAGTGCAGCAGCATGTGAAATTATTTGAGGAACAGAGGAGGCTAGAACTAGACAACAAAAGGGACTTATTAAAAAATAAAGTACCCTCCTCAATAACCTATAATTACATAAACGGTACCCTAACATGTCCTCATTGCGGACAGACTTTTACTGCTAAAATAGGATACATTGGTCACCTAAGGGTCCACCGTAGTTAAACTTATAGATGAGCAATGGTCACCGTAGCCGAAATCGGCCAAGGAAGGATTATTATTATTATAAATACAAAAATACTTGGATATTAATGGTAATTTCTCATTAATGGCAATATATGTCCCTCTACCTTATAAAGTAAAAAGCAAAAATCGTATATTTTACAGGAGTTTTTATTATTAGGACTTTCTTACATAAGGAGCATACCTATGCCTAGGCATACAATAATGTAAGTAAGTAAGATTGAACATGATAAAATACGTACTTGACCTGTGCGTCGGTAAAAATATATGGGTTTTTTACTGCTTTGAGGGTACTTTCTCTTGGAACTTCCTTCCTTTTAAGTTGTGGGTTACTTACATCTTAATTCACTTAAATACCTACCCTACATTAAGAAATCTAAAGAACATTACCTATACCTACAATATAATTAACGTCAAGCTACAAAATCATTGATGATGTCGTACGTCCACATATAGATTTAAACGTATAAAAGCCATAATAAGTAATGCGTAATCTCTTTTATAAGCAACTGTCTTATATCTAGCTATTTAGCACTTGGCAGGCATATGCCACTTTTGCTGAGAACTGTACGTACATAAACATTACATAAGCATTCGGCCGGCTAACGTTATAGGTACTTATTAACACTTTGGACGCCAACCAGTGAACCCGCGTGCGGTGGGCGGTATGAGCAAAAGTGATTTATTAGTGATAATAATAGGTCTAATTATTTTATTAAACGGGCACTGAGACGATGTGGGGGAAACTGTGCGCGTTGACATTGTTGCTGGCATTTGCAAAGTGCGAATATAAGTATGAGACAAAGTACTTCAAAGTGCCCGTAGATCATTTCAGTTATCGAAAGGAGGAGTGGTTCCAGATCAAATATTTGGAGAATGAAGACTACTGGGACAGGGGGTCTGGGCCCATATTCTTCTACACTGGAAATGAGGTAAGAAAGTATTAAATAAAAAAAATTATATACCTATATTCGGTGCAACAAGAGAAATTGAAAATAATTATCTACCTAGTTTATGCTCCTGAACTCTTACTCATTTTTAAATTTTGAAGGGTTGTTATTCTTAGATTGTTCACTTTTGACGCATCTGCGTATTTCATGCCTGCTTTATGAACTTAGATTTGGGTAAAAAACGTAGATACGACTTATTGACGATTCCCTGAAATCTTAACGTTTAATGTCTTTGAATCCTAACAACATTCCGTTTCAAGTGATGCGTCGTTATTAGCTGAAATTAGATAAAATCGTATCGAAAAGCTTTATCAAAGCAATGAGCAATTCATCATCTAATTCATCAATCATACATCTTATGTTATGACTATGAGATTTAATGAAATGTTTAATTTTAATTTGATTGTTTTGTCTAATAAGTGTTAATTACTGTAATTGATATTAGCCGTACTGATTAAATAAATACAAAATAATCTTCATCAAAATAGCATTTTTTTTTTTAATAGTTTTTTTTCCCGACGGTCGTAGTCGCTGAACAGTTTAGCCGTTGTGCTTCGATGTGGACTGTAGGTTCTTCAATAAAAACTCGGTTCTTGATTAGTGCTTCTTTATTCTTCAAGGTAAGCCCTAACGATATGTAAATCAATTCAAGTGGGATCTATTAAGGCGTTCTTTTCCCGTTTTTAACATTGATTGTACCGCCACCAATATAAATCATACAGTTCTAAAATTCATATATAATATAGTTGAACATAATTATCTAATGACTCTTATAGACAGAAACATGGATGGTAATATTTCACTCGATAGAAAAAAAATCAAAGATAGCTCTTTCAACATTTTAAAAGAGCTGTAAGTCATATTATACATTAATTAATTACTTAATTTTTTTACCAATAGAAGAAACTTTTCACTATCTAGTGAATGCAAAAAGCACATATTTTTATTTCACTGGTTTTTTCCTATATAGGCAAAAAAGCGATTGCTTAGTGTTCGTTTATATTTTGTCAACTTTTATTGACAATGAGCCATTCACACGGAAATCACCATTCGTGTGGCATTTCACAAACAACATTGTCTTGTGACAATGTGGTGATGGTGAGATGGTGAGGCGCTGAACAAAGGACGCTTTCGCACATTGACAGCTTGGACATCGAAATCCGAATGCGGGCACAGGGATAATCTCCTCATCCGTGAATATTTCGATTCATTGACTACCGTCAATCATAATTGGATGCTTGTACAAGGAAAAGTTGATGTAGGTTTTGAAGAACAACAACTATTAATAACTACCTCATTAAAACGTTAGGTATTGAATTAGATACCTATGAGTGTTTTATTTTAAATCAAATAAATGTCCTTTGAGCACAGTCACTTTGTTTGTTCATAGTCCTTCCGCGAATTACGATGAAGGTCTACGTAATGAAGGTTTTTTTTATAATAATAAAGATACTTTATTATTAAAATTTATACAATTACTAGAGCCAAATTAGATGAAGAATGTATAAATTTACAAATTACTCACAATTCTTTGTGCCAGAGTGTCACTCGGATTTTCACTGTTTCTTGAAAAAAGTGGTTTTCTTTCTCAAGAAACAGTTAAATTTCAATTGACACGAGACAATGAATAATTAACTATGAATTCCTCCGTATTATGGCTGCTCGTGCAACCGTAGGTACCGAAATACCGGAGAGGCGGCGAATCAACACGAACAAATTACATAGTAAAAATCCCGTTTTTATACATAGTTTGACATCTAGTAGCTATACGATATTCACAACTGCATAGATTGCAATACATATACCTACTTCACCTCACGTCATCCGACCGACTTGCTTGTTACTTCGAGGAAGACGTTAGCCGCGTAGGTGCGCGTCGTGTGCGGGTCAAATGCGAGATTCGTCATAGAATACATACCTAACAGTACAAGTGATTCGTGTTATTCATTTCTATATTGCATTCCAGGGTCAAATCGAACTTTTCGCTAAACACACTGGCTTCATGTGGGAGGCAGCTCAGGAATTTAATGCCAAGATCGTCTTTGCGGAACACAGGTGAATTAACCCAGATACTACACTTAACTAAAAGGGACAACTAAATCAATATAAAATACTAATTATTATTATTATTATTTATTGTCAGCCCATTCTGTCCCACTGCAGGGCAAAGGCCTACGAAATACTAATTATTAAAGATTATTAAACACTTAAGAATCCTAATCATAATCATCAGCTTTACGTTTAATAGCAGATGTTTTATGGTGCAATATCTGACAGACAACGTTTTTGATAGCTAAATAGAGATCGATGCGAAAGCGGCATGATCTACCTACAGTTTGCGGCAGCTGGTGCTCCAAATCAACGAATCGAATGACACTGACAAAGTTGATAGAATTTTGGGTAAGAACCCTCAGACACAGCCAAGAAAAAGATTTAAATTAGAACATAACTACAATGACTTAGCGTGGCAAACTTCAAGTTTTTTGCCAAAGGCGTTCATCGCTACATTGCCATTCGAAACTACGTATAGATAATTATACTGATCTCGTAAGAGACTGAATAGACCATGTGATGAGTCCTCCCGTCCCCAGGTACTACGGCTCGTCGATGCCATACGGTAACCAGTCGCTGGACAACGAGCATATCGGCTACCTGACGTCGGCGCAGGCGCTGGCCGACTACGCGGACCTGGTGGACTACCTGCAGGGCAGGGCCGTCACACCCGTGTACCCAGTCATTGCTTTTGGAGGTAACTGATTAACTTCTTTTTCGAAGGCGCGCTTGGCCTTCATCTCACCTGATGGTAGTGATGATGAGGCCGAAGGATGGAAGCGCGCTTAACCAGGAATCCCCAACCACTGAGGAAAGGCTATCTTATCTCTAAACTGCCGGAACACCACAATACTAAGTATTAACAATATTGTTATGGCGCCAGACTTTAGATACGATGGTGGTAGCTAACCAGACGGACTTAACAAGCCCTACCACCAACCAAAGCAAGTACACCGAGCATCTGCTGGAAATCGAACCCGGAACCTCTGAGTCTAAAAGCGATGGCTTAGCCATTAGAACACAGAGGCGGTTCAATCTCATGTTTACAAAAGGAACCTAGGCACCTACTTCTGCTTAAGAGGCCTTAAACAGTAGTTCAATCGATGAGCTCAAAAAAATGCCTTCGCGCATTTTATGAAAATCTTTCTCTGCAATTTTGGATTTAATTAAAAATTTACTATAAGTGAGGCCGCTACGCACTATTCCAATAGCTATTCTACACTATCCAATAAGTCAAAACTGTTAATGTATTTTTGTTTCTGAGATCCATAACGCCAAAGTTGGCCATTTTACGCAAAAATCACAGTCGAGATGTAATAGGCCTCTTAAGTACAACCTAAGGCAGTACTATTATTTATTCTGTGCTAAGGCCGTAATCTGAAAGCCAGCGGTATCGGCGGCGTTTAGCATTGATTTTGTGTAGAGCTGTTAGCTGTTCTTTACAAAATACCTCAGATGATAAGATAAATTTCGCCGAGCTTTGGATTGGAATGGAATAAATTTGCAATATAACGTTGCAGGATCGTACGGCGGCATGCTGGCGGCGTACTTCCGCGAGAAGTACCCGCACCTGGTGGCGGGCGCCATCGCCGCCTCCGCGCCCGTGCACATGTTCCCGGGCATGACGCCCTGCGACGCCTACTACCGGATCGTCACCTCCGCCTTCAAGATCGACGGCAGCCTGCAGTGCGTGAACAACGTGCGAAGCTCTTGGAGCACTCTCAGGTTGGTCATTGAGAAATACAATACCTAAATACATGTACAACATGCTTATTTATAATAAAAATTTCCTCGAGATTGTCATTTCTCAGAGAGGTAGGTAAAGACCACTAAATAGTGATAGTATGTTGTGATAGCACATAATACTTATATACTGTAAAAAAAAATATTTTGTCTCCTAGGACATTCGCATCGAACGCAACCAACGCCGAGTGGCTGCACAAAAACTGGAACCTATGCGACCCCCTGAAGAATGCCACCGACGTGCAGCAGCTCCTCGACTTCCTGCAGTCCATGTACGAGACCCTGGCGATGGTCAACTACCCGTTCGCGTCGGACTTCCTCGTCCCGCTGCCCGCATACCCCGTGAGGGTCGTCTGCCAATATTTGAACGATGCGTTGAACGGGACTAAGCTTATACAGGTGAGTCATGTATGACCACAAGCCCCAACGATATGCTCTAAGTATCCGTTAGAATATTTTGTCACTATTCACTTTGAAATAAAATACTTTTTACGGATCTAACTCGTTAGGACTAAAACAAAACCCTAAAAATGTACTAATAAACGCGAGTTAGATCTGTAAAAAAAGGTTTCATTTAAAAGTTTAGCGTTCGCGTAAACCTTAGAAAACACTAAGTACTTATATTCACTTGACTATTTGATTAAGGTCCAATTTTTCATTAATTGAAACAGATAACACTTAATTTGACTGTTAAAGTGATACACAACCATTTTAAAAAAGTATTGTCATTTATGTCTTTTCTTTCTTTACAGGTGACATTTTAGTTTGATCATATAACATACTTTATAACACATTTGCTCGTAAAGCGGCTCTTATTACACCAATTTCAGCATCGTAATGTAGCTTATTACGCACTAGTGCGGTAATGTAATTTAAAAATTAGTAATCATTTGAATCTATGGACAATATAGGCCTTTAGCCTGTTTGTATATTTATTCTGTGCCGTTAGTAGCTTTTACGACACCCAAGGGAAGAGAGGGGTTGGTATGGTAGTATTATTTTGATGAGCCCATCGCTGTTCTATGCTGTTGGATGTATAAGCAGTCTTTAGTCCGTTAGTCGCCTTTTACGACAACCAAGGGAAGAAAGGGGTTGGTAGAATTATTTTGATGAGCCGATTGCCGCTCTATGCTGTTGGATGTATATGCAGTCTTTAGTCCGTTAGTCGCCTTTTACGACAACCAAGGGAAGAAAGGGGTTGGTAGAATTATTTTGATGAGCCCATCGCCGTTCTATGCTGTTGGATGTATGTGCAGTCTTTAGTCCGTTAGTCGCCTTTTACGATACCCAAGGGAAGAGAGGGGTTGGTAGTATTTTTTGATGAGCCCATGGCCGCTCTATGCTGTTGGATGTATGTGCAGTTTTTAGTCCGTTAGTCGCCTTTTACGACACCCGAGGGAAGAGAGGGGATGGTGGTATTATTTTGATGAGCCCATTTCCGCTCTATGCTGTTGGATGTATAAGTAGACTTTAGTCCGTTAGTCGCCTTTTACGACAACCGAGGGAAGAAAGGGGTTGGTAGAATTATTTTGTTGAGCCCATCGCCGCTCTTTGCTGTTGGATGTATGTGCAGTCTTTAGTCCGTTAGTCGCCTTTTACGACGCCCAAGGGAAGAGAGGGGTTGGTAGTATTATTTTGATGAGCCCATCGCCGCTCTATGCTGTTGGATGTTTGTGCAGTCTTTAGTCCGTTAGTCGCCTTTTACGACACCCAAGGGAAGAGAGGGGTTGGTGTTATTATTTTGATGAGCCCATCTACGCTCTATGCTGTTGGACAAAGAAAAATATATGTTGGCTTACCAAAGACTCATGCACTAGAAAAACAACAAAAACACGCAGTTTATTTCAGAAAATGTGTTTTCCTCGCAAATATGTTATAAAACGTCGTATGGCATACGTGCGCTTTGATAATTACAGCCTCTGCTTTCTTGTAGCCCTCGCCTACGGCTCGGGCTAGCAATATCGCCTCGGCTGTAATTTTCAACTTACCGCACTCATATCATAATGTACTATTATCAGACGGATAAGTTTTATCCGAGGACCGACGAATCAGCCCTAAGTTTATAAAATTTGTCACGTCAAAGTAAGGTTGATATAACTGTTACAGGGATCACACAACAAAGACTTATTATTTACATTCCTTTTCATTGCAGGGTATCGGAACAGTTTTGGACACTTTCACAAACTACGAGAAAAAGGGAAAGTGTGTGGATTACAAGAAAGGAAGTGACTACGGGAACTTAGACGCGAGCGGGTGGGACTATCAGGTAGGTACCTATGGAAATAAGGCCCATGTTGTAATTTAATGATAGCGCAGGGCTAACAACCAATCAGGGACAAATTGTCTAGCTTTAACACCTATCGCAATACCTTTCAAGGATGAGTACATTGCTTTTCTAGTTCGTTTATTTAAAACTAATTTTTAAATAATCAAACTACCGAAGCAATGTACTTACTTCTCCTTGAAAGGTATTGTGCTAGATGTTGAAGTTAGACAATAAGCTCCCAGGTTGACTCCGTTGTACCCGTGTAAGAATATAATTAACACGAATTATATTCTTAACCCAAGCCAAGAACACCTCAATAGCCACTAATGACATCGCATACTTACATCATCATCATGCCCGTTTCCTGGAGGAGCAGGCAGAGACGCACGCACGGCTTTCCATTCACTCAAACGATCCCGGCGCACTTATTTTGCTTCATTTAATCCCATAACATATTTATACCACGGACCTGACCTTGGACCGTAAAATGTATTCATCTGCAGGAGGCTGCTCGTATACCGTGAGTAATCCTGGCTTATGCAGCCAATGGGTGGGGTCCGTGATTTATACATGCTCTTTGGTTTGATGGTTACTAGGTTCTCTTGACTTGGTATTGAAAAGGTATGGAGCGTTTGTTTATTTTTATACATCGTTTTTACAAAGCTATTTTACAACATAAATGAAAAACCCATGGCAAGTCTACTACCCATGTTGGCACTTCAGAATTTCAGATCCATCTCCCTAACTTGACGTTTTACCTTGTCATTTCAAATTATACGTTTTATTCTATTACTTTCTACGTAGAACCGGCCAGTGCCACAACATAGCATAATCTCCACAGTACCTAGGAACTTTTGACCTGACTGAATGACTACCTATATCCCTTTATCTGATTGCTCCGTCTACCACCCAGGCATGCACGGAGATGGTGATGCCGATGTGCACGGGCGGCGTGCACGACATGTTCGAGCCGCGGCCCTGGAACCTGACCGAGTACGCGGCGCGCTGCCGGCGGCGCTACGGCGCGGGCCCGGCGCCCGACGCCGCGCGCGTGGCCTACGGCGGCGACCGCCTGCAGGCCGCCTCCAACATCGTGTTCAGCAACGGCCTGAAGGACCCTTGGACGGGAGGTATACACAACACCCACTTCAGACCCCCTTGTATTTCTGTTATTTGTCAATTTGTTCATTTTTTTTATACAGAGTAAATTATTGTATTGATTGATTAATTCATGCAATTGGTAATGTAGGTAACGTTTTAATTAATAAATAAATAATAAATAAATAGACAATTAGTAGCAAGGCAACGCTCACCAGTCACCAGCTGTCTATTTGTAAATTTGTAATTCGTCGTACAATGCGCGCGCTGCAGTATTTTTTAATAGCAATTGGTACAGTACACCGCAGTGTACGACGAATTTTGAAAAGACAGAGGGTCAGCGTTACAGCGCCACTATGGCCATGTTGGCTATACAAAAGTGACAAATTACTAGATGATGCGTCTTCCAATAGATTTTCAGCTTTAGGTGTATGGTGTTGACTTCAAAATCGATTGCAGTATTTTGACGTTTTGCGATGGTAGTGTGACGTGCTGTTGTCCGCAACAGTTCATAATAATGAATTTTCATCAGCCTTTAAACGGCCCATACAGCAAAATGGGAAGATTGGACCATAACCCACCACACTGGCCCAATGTGGGTTTGTGAATATAAACGACTGCCATCTTACGACAACAACCGGGACCAACGGCTTTACGTCTCTTTGGAAGCTCGATATCTTTTTTTATTTGTTTACCCATCCAGTGACCCAGTGTTGCAAAAGTTCCTTAACGGGAACGATGGCAAACTGTGGCAAACCGAGTGATTGCAGCAGCGCCATCTAGCTCAACAGAAATTCAGAGTGCTTCAGGCTCTACATGACATAACTGTCAAACTTCTAGTACTTCTACGAATAATAAAATATGTTTTTCTGTGAGCAGAATTAATTTAGTTTACGTGTTTATGAATGGCGTTTCAGGTGGCGTGTTCGACACGGTGAACGAGTCCGTGGAGGTGGTGCTGATCATCGACGGCGCGCACCACCTGGACCTGATGCCCAGCAACCCCGCGGACCCCTCCTCGGTGCGGATGGCACGCGACTTCCACAAGCGCCACATCCGACGCTGGATACAGAAATTCAAGAAATAACTGCAGGAGTGACTGACCTGACCATGTGATCAATAATTATACTAAGTACATTTTGACAAAATAGTTATGTCGTTTTATTTTCCTTTGGTACCTACCTACCTAGTGACATCGCAATATAGGTTCTTAAAGATAAATTTATAGGCATATTCTGTTGCAAGTTGCAACGCAAACAAATAAAAAGTCGAAATAGTTCTACAAGCTGGATTCAAAGCTTTCGATAGAGTGTGGCATCGTTCCCTTCTTTCTAAGTTGCCGGCCTTCGGTGTGCGCCCCGTTTGTGCGCCTGGGTTGCAGACTTTCTAGAAGGGCGGAGGATTCGTGTCCTTTGCCACGGTAGTTCCTCCGCGTTCTACAAAGTCAATGCCGGAGTGCCGCAGGGTTTTGTGCTCTCACCTACTCTATTTCTTCTGCATATTAATGACTTACTGTCCTTGGGCAATATTCATTGTTATGCGGATGACAGTACGGTGCATGAGCGGTACTTGGGACATCCTGCGGCAAAGCAAGCCGATATCATGGTGAAAAGGCAAGAACTGGTTACCAAACTGAACCTGACTCTCGATCGTGTCTCTAAGTGGGGATCTAAAAACCTGGTCGAGTTTAATGCTAGCAAAACCCAGGTTTGTGCATTCTTGTCCAAGGTAACTCCCTTCCTTACTCCTCCCTCTCTTCAGAACTCTCCGTTACCCATTTCGGTGAACCTCAGCATTCTTGGCATGGACATCGGCCAAAATGCTACATTGAGAGTGCTATTTTAACTGCCTCCCGGAAGTTGGGTATTCTCAATAAGGTGAGGCGGTTTTTCACTCCCGAGCAGCGCTGTTTGCTGTACAAAACTCAGGTGCGATCGAGTATGGAGTATTGTTCCCATCTATTGGACGGCTCTGCTAAATACCTCCTCGATGCACTTGATAGACTGCAAAGGCAAGCGGTACGCATTATTGGAGATGCTGAGGTTACAGCCTCGCTTGAGGACCTCCAGCTGCGTAGAGACATTGCTTCTCTCAGTGTCTTCTACCGGAACTACTACGGAGAGTGTTCTGAAGAACTTTTTGATCTTATCCCGCCCTCTTCTTTCCTCTCCCAGACTGCACGTGCTAGTCTTAGGAACCACCATCATACTGTACAGACTATCAGTACCTACTCGTACCAAAAAAATTGGCAAGTCGTTCCTCTGTAAGACTATTCGGCTTTGGTATTCTTTGCCGGCGCATGTGTTTCCCAGCTCCTACAGTCCCGGGTCTTTTAAGCGGGGCGTGAAACGGCATTTATGCAGGCCGTCATGAATGGGTGCGCTCGTTATCGTGCTTATTCCACGGTAGGGAGCGCTCTCATTATTTTGGACTGCATCGGCTGCTTACCATCAGGCAGGATGCAGACAATATGACGAGTCATTATAAAAAAAAATCGCACCTGCATTTCTGACGTAGGTAAGTATGTACATGATCAGGTGCACTACCAACAATGCTATCGTGGGTCTATCCGAAGACCCGTGCAATATAATGTCAACACTATCTCGAGCTCTATTATGTACGCAGCGGCTAAAACCGTGTCGCGGCCTCAGACGCCGCATAAAAGTTACTTTGTGGATGCCTGCCCCGCGTCGGTACTTATGGCAAGCTTCGAGTAAGTAATTGTACTTCCCTAATTCTGTAGCTAACAGATAAAAATTATTATTCGGAAAAATACGAGAAAAAGCTAAAGCTTTGGCTGTACGTTCTTCGATCCCTTTGATGTGAAAAGAAGTAAGAACAGCTGACGCCTCTTTGACATTGACAGTTCTCTAGGTCAAATTGTTTTATTTTCGATTCGGCAATTCTTATTTTTATTTTAGAGCTATGTTTTGTTTACGACTTTACGTTACCAAATAACTCAGTTATTTAGAAACGTAAATGGTTAATAAAAGTGTACCTACTGGATAAAACATGGATACAACTTGCAAATACTGCAACCAACCTGAAAACAAGCAGGATAGGCCCGGCTTGATTTGTGAGACTTGTATTTGCTTCGTCCACTTGGCTTGCTTGCGTAGACCCGGCACTCCTGGTGATTTCTCATGCGATGTCTTCTTCGACTACACGTGTGGAGACTGTTCCGAGGACAAGAAGGAGTCCTTCACACGCAATAAGTTTCCATGGTAAAGTTAAATTAGGAGTTAATATTGAAATCACCCTGACCCATTCCTTCATATAAATCACTTAGTTACCAATTTATTAGCAATAAGCAAGCAATTTAAATCAAAGAATACTTAATTGTCTTGAGATTGGTTCATCTGGCAATGCTGCATAGACTATACATCACACTAAAATAAATATAATTTATTAATTGTATGCAAAGATGTTCTCATCCTTCCCATAAAGTATAAGTTGTTTTTGATGCTTCCTTTACATACTAAGGAACACTTTTTAAAATATCTATGATAATTGAAATAAAAGACAGAAACACACCTGGCGGTAGCTTATAATTTCATATAATAAATCAAAGAAAGGGGAATTAAAATTAAGATAAGTTAAAATGCTAAATACATAACATGATTTCAATATTTATTAATTATGTTTTGAGTTTCTATCTAGACCATTAACATAAAATGTTATTAATTTCCAGGGTAAATGTAATTCTTCTGACACTCCATCATTTGAGCACACATTCGTATGGCCTCAGTAATAATGGCTACTTCCACTACAAAACTCACATCTGCTCTTTCATTGATAGGTCTTGGTGCCACCTTTTTGGACAACGGACGTAAGTACAACAATTTGTTTTCCATACCTACAACAACTTTTACATGTATTAAATGAACATAATGTATTAACAGTAAACCTAATTAACCGTGTTGCATAACTTTGAAAGAATACAACCACCCATTCTCTTCCCTTGGGTGTTGTAAAAGGCGACTAAGGGACTAAAGACTGCACATACATCCAACAAAAAGCAGCGATGGGCTCACTACCTGTCATGCTGTAATAGAGGACTGCTTTTGAGACTAACCCTTCGGGGATAATAGTCGTGATTATGTATATTGTGATGTGTATGTATGTAAATGAACCTAATGCAATTCCGGGTGAAGTGTGTTTCCTTATCTTCTTTATCTACCTTATCGATCTTCAACTTAACATTACTCAACATGAGGTGAGATGAAGACCAGTGCTCATCCTTAATAGAATTTTAAAAAAACTATATTTTGGTCAAGTTGTCTATGTCAAATATTTTGTTTCAAAATTAATGTTGTGTTACTGTTTCAATGAATTTGTAAATATTTTTGTAGGAAACAGAAAAAGAATTGGGTGGGCACTATAGCGGGAGTGCTGTCCATATACAACAACCTGGTGTTCCGCTCCGGGTCCATGGTGCTCGGGGAGACGGGCTGGTGGAAGCTGATGCATGGCTTCTCGCCCGCCGTCGCTGCTCACATAAGTAAGAAAGTGTCACTTAATAATAAAATAAAACTTATAATATTTCTGTTATTTACACATAAAATACAGACATGAATAGAAATGACAGAACATCAGCAAATTGAGAAATAGTTACACAACCGAAAGTTTATTTATTATTCCTCAATTAACTGATTTATGTACTTTATTTGATAACTCTCTTGTATTTTAATAACCCGTTTGGAATAGTTCACCAAAATAATGGTTTTATTTATTTAAAACACATGCTAGTTTACAGAAAGCTTCCAACACACTAGCCAGTCACAATAATAATAATATACAGTACTAGCGGCCGCTTGCGTTTTTATCCGCGTGGTTCCCGTTCCCGTGGGAATATCGGGATAAAAAGTATTCTATGTGTTAATCCAGGTTATAAACTATCTGTATGCCGAATTTCATCCAAATCCATTCTGTAGTTTTTACGTGAAAGAGTAACAAACATCCATCCATACTTACAAACTTTCGCGTTTATAATATTAGTAGGATAACATTTTAGCTGGTACAAATCAAATTATATTATATAATGTCCTAATGTTATTGAGTATTAATTTTAAGAATTTAAAAACGTATGTCAAGTTTTTACATTATGTCAACATGTTAATACATTAGGTATGCCAATTTCAATCAAAATTCAAAATACAAACAATAATAATCTTAATAACAATACAATTATTAAACTAGAATTATATAGGTACACATGGAGAGACAATATTTTTTATTTCATAAGGTATTCTAACTTTAAATATTTATGAGCCTCTCTACAAATATAGTCAACATTATCAGTGAATTATTTTAGTTGAACATTGATTGCTTTTTTGTTATTTTTTTATAAATCCTGTTATTTGCAGTTCAAGAGTTAGCAAGAGACAAGCCCAAAGGCAGGCCGCGAAACCAGCTGGCATTGGACAAGGTTCTCTTCATTGGAAAAGTTACAGAAATGGGTAAGTAATAAAACTTTATAGGGATCTTGCATTATATTATTTTGAACTAATGCTTTGAACCTAATCTTTTGATAGTATCTTTATTATTTAGTAACTTGCTACAGTCAACTCCTCAATGTTTCGGTAGCCATGTAAAGCCATTGGTCCTGGTTGTTGTTGTGAGATGACACTCGCTAAAATCTACATATATCATTGTGGAAGTTGCTTAGCGGGCAAGATCGCAAGCTCCTCGTGCATGTACATATTCACGACTAATATCCCCGAAGGGTTAGTCAGAGACCTGTAGGCCTAGCACGCGCAACACGAGATATGTCACGGACGAGGGACGACAAATCATTTTAAGTTGTCACGATAAGGCTTGTAGACAAAAATACCACAGTTTATGCAAAAACTACTATTAAGTCTATTTTTGACATATTATATAATAAAATATTATACATAATATATAATAAAATATTAAACAAATATTTGACATATTATATTATATAATAAAATCTAAGCGCATCCATGTGTCTATACTCTCGATAGACATTAGAGATAAATGAATAAAACACGATAAAACGGTTCGAGAAGAGTTCTCGTGTTGCGCATGCTAGGCCGGCTGGCAAAAAGGACGGCAAAAGCAGGCCCTAGACACCTGTCTATCTGTCTACCTGTCATCACCTGATGAGCCCATCGTTTCTTTATGCTGCTGGATGTATGTGTAGTGTTTGGTTCATTAGTCGCCTTTTACGACTCCCAAGGGAAGAGACGCGGTAGTATTCTATTAACACATTAAGCGCCAAGTGTATCATCCCTTGGACAGGAGCACAGTGGTGTATACCAGATGATACACTTGGCGTTTAACGTGTTAATGAGCCCCACCAGCACAGCGCAAATACGAGTTTCTTAAAAACTCCCGTCCGTGCCAGGCTACCAGCACCTGATACACAGCGACGACGACGTGTTGCTGGCCAGCCCCGAGCCCGCGCCCAAGAAGCGGCGCGCCGAGCACCACGACTCGCTCAGCAGCGGCGCCTCGCTCGCGGACCAGCTCGACTCCGACAGCAGGCGAGTGCACGCGGAGAGGCTCCCACCACTTTACAGGGATATTCGCGCGACTGTTATGCCCCAAAAGGCTATGGTCGGTGCCAAATAAATGTGCTATCTAAAAGGTCATTTACCCCACTTGTACCAAACATTTGTATATTTTTTTATTTTATTCTTTAAGGCACAAAGAAAAACAAAATTATTTTTATGATAAAACGGGACTTTTACCATGTTTGCGTTGTTGTTTTTGAGTAGCTCTTATATAGGCCAAACAAAACGTACTGTACGCCTGTCGCGTAAAGGAGCACATTAAAGCAGTCAAGAATAACGACACTCAGATATCAGCCATTGCAGAACATCTCATTCACTCAGGCCCGAATTACTGGATGGAGTTTTATAACCTTCAGATTATTTCGACAGAACGCCACTATGTACCTAGACTGGTCAGAGAAGCTATTGAAATAAAAAGCATAAAAATAATTTCAATCGTGAAAACGGGTTTAAATTGTCGAATGTCTGGAATCCAGTGATTCAGTTATGTAAAAACCGCAAGAATCAAAACGGTGGCGTTTCCCGGAGTGATAGTATGTCGTGAACAAGTTCGAGTTGACAGTGCGATCCAGAAAAGTGGTACGGTTGTCGAGCGCAGTGAACGAATGAGAAAGAGGGTAGACCGTTTCGTCTGCTCCTAATATCCTACCGCATTAGCTGCAGTTACTCCGTGATCATGATGCATGCAACTGCGCCGAAATATCGGGGACTCAAAAACAACAACTCGAACATGGTAAAAAGTAGAAAATAGTGACCATGAAAGTTTAAAATGTTAGAAAAACAAAATGTACAAAAAGCGGACTTAATGCCAAATGACATTCTCTACCAGTCAATAGGGCTAGGCAGAAAGAGTTGTACTATAATAGGTACTTATTTATTATGTACGTATTAAAAGTCAAAAGGTACCTAAGCACTTGTATAGAAAAAAAAATGTTTGTGATATATGCCAAGTCTCCGGATCAAGGACGTCTCGTACCAAGATACGTTAGTTTACACAGAATTCTGTCGCTACGGCTTATATTTAGGTTCGACGCTATCCTGTTTCGGCGTGCAGTGGTACAGGGGTAGCGATGACCTTTTATGCACGTATATCTGGCACCGACTATAGTCACAGGGAGGGCTGCAGACGAAGAGCACTGCTACAGTCTCTGTTTCACCAGATAACAACAGCACACGTGTTCAGCGTTATAGCTGGTAAGCCTATCGCCGCTTTATGCTGCAGGACACCGATGAGAAGGGATGGGTTGGTAGTATTCTTGTAATAAATGAGTCGCTACTTCACTATACGGGTCAGTTTATTTACAACACACAAAATTATAGATGTGTTGTATTTCGGAAGAGTAAAGCCGTTGGTCCTGGTTGTTGTATGATGGCAGTCTATCAAGTGATCCGGGGGCTTATTGTATATCTCCAGAAGCTATCGAAATACTTTTCAAGTAGAAGTATATTGCTTCGCTAGTTCAATTATTTTACATAATAATGTACTTTTGTACTTGTATTGCGATTGGTGTTGAAGTTTACACAATTAGCCCCCCGGTATTGCGAAAGTCGCTTAAGGGGAGGTATTTCGAGCACTTCCCTCTCGCTCTCTCGGCGGTACGACGGTAAGGGACGGGTATAACAGCGAAGCGGCAAGAATAATCGCGTTTTATATTTTAAAAAATTGATAGATGTCATAAATAAAAAACGATCGGTTATAATTCCTCAAGTTATCTATGAACTTCATTTTGGTAAATGATTCATAATATCAAATCACTTATTTTAAGAATAAAACTTGGAAAAGAAGATAAAATGACACAAAAATATGTAACTTTGTGAATTTATTCTATCGAGCCAACTTTATCAAATCGTGTTTCCATCGGGTGTATTTCACAGAATAAAGCCTCAACAATATTTCATAATTTTCGCAGATTTTAATTTTACTGTTTACTACTTTAAAAAGTAATTCTAAGAACGTGTTATTTTAATTTTTCACTAACACCTAGCCTTAACTAACAAGATCGCAAACCTTTGCCTTAGCCGCTGCACCATCGAGCTCCTGACTGCAACTAAATAAAACATTTGTATTACAATTGCGCAGGACCGAGCTGTGCGAGTACGGGGGCGGCTCGCAATCCGACTCGGACGGCGCCTTCCGGGGGTTCCACTTCGCGCCCTCACTCGCCGCGCCGCTGCCCTTCCAAGTCAGTACGCTGCTTACTGGCCGCAGAACCCCTGTTGGGAAAGCTTTATCTTACCTGTGTTAAAACTAAAACAATATGTTAATAGGTTTATAAGAAGACTAATGACGGCATTAAAAACTTTTTATTAACAAAAAATGCTAAATACAAAATTAATTTATCTTCTCATTAAGCAGTGCAAGGGTTGGGAATCTCCTTTTATTAAGTTATTAAGAACTATGGGAAGTTAATGCAGAAATGAAGTTTTTTTTGTTTCAAGTAAATATGTTGAAATAAAAGATGTCATTGTAAAAAAACACAGATTCATACTGTTTTATTAACATAATATGCCAAAATAATAATTTACACATTGAAATCAAACAATTTATTCGGCTCCTTACTACTCGAGTATGCTCCAAGTTGTCTTTCTGTGACCACAGGACTCTTCAAGGGTTAAAACGTCACGATATTAAATGTGTAAAATATACGTCGATAACAATGCTTTACGCAAAACAATATTAAATAATGTTTTCGATATAAAATAAGCCAAAGAGACATACCTAACCTGAATAAAGTTCAAAGTCGTTCGTCTGAACAGGCTTTTTGTTTACCACAGAGCGATTCATCGAGCATAAACTCCCTCCACCAAGTGATGTACTACGAGTCCGACTCCCACAGCGTCTCCCCGAACCCACCGGCGCCGCCAGAAGCCCAGGCTGAGGCGAAACCCAAGAAAACGGCGCCAGAGGAAAAACCGTTTGTCAAACGCGAATCTCTCTTCTCCACAGAGTTAAACTCTGTAGACTTGCCGTGGGTGGATACTACCCCTAAGAATAGTGATAAGTTGGTCGAAATGACTCAGTACGAGGAGATACAGCTCTTGAAACAGGTAGAAGGGATGATACCGAAAATCAAGGATCCGAAGAAAAAGGCCTATCTGTGCAAGTTGAGAGCAAAGCTGGCGCTAAGGAGGCTGAAGAGGCACAAACACCTGCCGTTATTCGATTTGGACAAGTGAGTATCGTTACAACTGATATTAAAACCTGTATATTTAGTTTGTAACACAAGTCCGTAAAAAAAAGTGATCAGAGTACGAGACTTCTTCAATATTCGATCGAGTTATACTTAACTATAGGTAATATGTAGGTATTGTATGCGATCAAACCATCTTTAAATATAACAGTAACGGCGACAGTGACAGTTGATTTTACAATTTCGTCACAAGATGGCACTGCTTTAATCTTAAACAAATATACTACTTTAAACTTTATTGAATAGTAAAAAAATCTCTCATTCCAAAGTCCGCACCGTGATTCTATGGACACACTCTTCTGAGAAATATTACGAATTATGTCCTATCTGCTTTTTCTTACAAATGAACAAAATAGAAATGAAAAAAAAAAACTTTATTTATGTACCTACTTACTTTATAATTGCGCTGTAGGATCGTGAAACTCTTGGGAGGATATCGGACAGAAGACCCGAGAGAAGTGATGAATACTGACAGAGTGCTGGACAGATTCCAGAGATCGGTGAGTGTTCAAACTTGATTTATCATGCTATGTTTTTTTAATATGTATATTTATAGTCTAGTTTAAATTTTTTTACTAATTAAAACGTGGTTCATAGGTTGATAGCAATTACGGAAAATTTTAAACACTAGTGTTAGTAGCGAAGAAACAAAAGCATGCCTAATTAAAACAAAACTTTATACAGAATGTGTTCATATACCTCTCCTAATGCATACCACAGCTCGATCTTCGGCTCTTCTGATCCTAATCTAAACTAAACTCTTCTGGTCCTAGTCAGAAATTAGATCTTGATAAATTTAAAATCAAAATCAAAGAAAAGCTTTATAAAAAGGCTTATTACTTGTAAAGTGTCAGATTACACAGAAGACAAAACAGCTTGGGTCTGTACTGAAATGCTCCAGTACTCCAACAGCTATTTCTAATTGTCTATAATAAATTGATAAAGAGTGCCGTATTTATATTTTACATTCAAATTCTTATTTTGTATTTTATGACCTGGCAACGACATATTTTTTTTATTTGTAAATGTCGTTGCTTCTGTGCGCTGTGGTTTCTTGAGCCCGTTCTTTGCCACAGTGAAAAAATTACGTCCTGAATGGGTGGTAGGTTAAAAAAAATGTAGACGATTCAAAGTACTTATTAATTGAGTTTATTGAATAAATATATTTTGACTTTGACTTTGACTATGTTCTCAATCTACTAGCAAAAACCAAACAACATTTTGAATGAAACATTCACATACATTCACGTTCGTAAATGTAAC
This sequence comes from Scoparia ambigualis, assembly GCA_963921215.1. Lineage (NCBI taxonomy): Eukaryota > Metazoa > Arthropoda > Insecta > Lepidoptera > Crambidae > Scoparia > Scoparia ambigualis. The sequence goes on along the minus strand of OY992504.1, from coordinate 2,207,291 downwards.
ATAACGTTAAACAAACCGTCACCCCGTTCAGTACCTGATCGACAACCTGTGCGGCACGATATCCAGCACCAGCTACGCCGCCCGGCTGGTGCCGCGGCCGGAGCCCTGCGGCGCGCGCTCCGCCTACTCGGGCGCGCTGCTCAAGCCCTACATCCGCCGCGACGCCACGGCCGCGCCGCCCTGGCTGCAGCTGCACGACGAGCTGCTCAGGAAGACGCACAAGTACGTACCAGCAGGCTAGTAGCGAGGAACTGCTCTTGCGGAAATTTTGCAATTTATGTTTGACGTTGTAAAGGAAATTTCCTTGCTGAGTTTCTTGCCTGATCTTCTTAGTACAAAGCTCCCACCCCATAGATAGATTTACGAACCGATGGCATAGCGACATTCATAAGGCATTGTTCACACCAAACGGATTGTCGCCGCGGACTGTGAGTATGCTCACTGTCAGCCCCAGTGTGAATGTGGACTCAGTCTGCAGTGTGCGTTCACACCAAACCGACAATACGCTATAGCGTACAATTTCGGTGTCGAATATCGCGACCTTCGCGAGATACACGTCTGTACTCATTGAAGTTTCTCAATTGAATTGTGCCCGCGGCGCAGCAATCTAATACGTGCAAACACGTTATATTACGTTCGGCTACGTAGCCAATCCGCGTCCACCGTGCATAGACGCGTAGTTCAAAAATCGGCCACCGAGAGTCAGCGACTACGCACTACGTAATAGCGTATAGTCCGTTCGGTGTGAACGAGAAGTTAAATATATATGGAAAAGCGATAAACTGCGTAACGCGCGCTCACAGTCCGCGGCGGATAATCCGTTTGGTGTGAACAATGCCTTAGTGCTCAATTATTTTAGCCTAAACTGAATGAATGAAATTGAAAATTTAAAATAAAAAATTGCTGATCAAGACACACAAGTACGTGCCCCTGGACGCACAGTACTTATCCTTACCCTAGGCGAGAGGCGAACGTTTCATGTCGATTCGTTAACGTGCCTCACTGCTGGGCACAGGCCTTTCCTCATGGATAATGAGGATTGGTGTTGTTGGTAAAGCTTGGTATAGCTACTATACCAACAAGACCTTTGTGTACTCGACACAAAGATGTTCGAAACTTTGAGTCTAACACTGGTGGCTTAAACCACTAGACTATAGAGGCGGTTATTATGTGACGTAAGTATTCATTTTTTATAATGTTGCCAGACTCGTCAAACATGTCTTAACTTTTTCTTTTCTAGGTTCCATATTATTACAACGTTACTCAGTATGGACGTTGTACCTACATAGTTAAGATGATGAGTAAATAAGGATGTCATGATAACGTATAAACGACCAGACGCCCTGGCACCATACCGCTTTTTCTATGATTCGTCATTTATAAATGACGAATCTATCTGTATGACAACATTCCAACAAAACTTGTAATATATATATTTGGCCACTCCAGTAGTTTCCGGTGAGTGGAGATGACTCATTTGACATCCATACATTTACTCTTAAATAAAATGGTTTCCTGTTCGTGAATCAACCGGTTACCTACAAGGGGGGATACTTTTGATTTAAGTGTATTTATTAGGTATATACAGTTGTGGTCATAGAATTAAGAATGGCTCGTACCGAAAACAATGTATAAAATTAAAACTATTTTAACGGGACCTAACACGATAAATTTTTGTAAGTAAGTACATATCTACTTACTGCTTGACGTTTCGGTCGCGATGCTGCGGCCGTGGTCACAAGCGAACTAGTTTGCTTGTGCTAATGCAACGCGATAGTTTATAAAATGTATAAAATCTTTTTATATAAGTATAAATAATTTAATAATCTAATTTTTTATTATTTATTAACGCCATGAACTACTACTCACGTACCAACATACTCAGGTGAGTATGTTATGACGTGTAGGGTAGGTACCCGACTTACTAAACCATATGACATTTTAATTTTTTTTTATGTAATAAAAAGTTCGATAACTCATGTTGTACTAATACGTTTAACGTTAATATAGGAGGTATCACTTTAGTTTATAAAAACAAATATTTGGTAGGATAACCATTGTTTGCAATTACCGCACTGCATCGACGAGGCATCGAGGCCATTAGAGTTTGGCATGTTTATAATTATTTAAGTAATAGAAATGATTCCACAAACGCAGCGTAAAGCCCGTTTAGATTACTTGTCTTTCTAGCGGATATGCTCCTCTTCACTTCACGCCACAAATCATCTGGCATCGAAACTGGTTGCTCCCTAAGAATTGTTTAACAGAATGGGCAGTGTGAATAGGGTCATTATCATGTTGAAATATCCAGGTTACTGGTTGGTTACTGGTTATCGTCTCTGCCAAAAACTTCCCTTCTTATCGTTTCTAAACCCCTAAAAAGGGATCAGCCTTTGCTGCCCGAACAACCATAGAATCCTCTCGAGATGTCGTTTTGCGAGATTTAGCTTTTCGAGATGTTGTTGGTAGTGTGAAATTTCTTAATTTTTTTTATTTATTTATTTGTGGTCAGGCAAAGCAGGCCAATAGATAAATACCTTACAGACTCACATTAAAGTGATTGACCGCGTTAAAAACTTTAGTTTTTGAACATTTTATATGGTCATCAATCTTTTTGTAAGACCAATCACGTTCGTAAAGAGCAATTAAGTTATTTTATTATATTTTTTCTTGTCGAAGAACGCAACTTTTTTGCTTTCCCATGTTATGTAATAAATAATATTTAACAACTTGTAATTAGGGATGATCGATATTCATCGATGTTAAGCAGCAAAACATCGATGTTTTAACATCGATATTAAGTCCTTAAAAACATCGATACATCGATGATATGAGAATAATATCGATAAGTACGCACGGCGTCAGATCAACCTACCCTAAACTGTCAAATTTCTCCAATAAATATTGATCCTAAGAACCAAACTATAAAGTTCAAAATTGATTGTAGAAATTTGACAGTTTTGGGTAGGTTGATCTGACGCCATGTGTACATCGATGTTATGAGAAAAATATTTCAAAATATTAAGGCCACCTATCTTATATTACGCGTATTACATGAAAACTGCTGATCTGTGGGGTAATTCCGTGGACGTCGCTAAATCTGTAATTATGACAATAGCTCCAGTTTTAGCTTGCATATTTAATGAATGCATTGACTGTGGTGTTTTTCCTGACCTCATGAAATATAGTAAAATAATTCCATTATTTAAATCAGGTAGCACTTCTGAGCCCTCTAATTTTAGACCTATATCTGTGCTACCCACATTTAGTAAAATTTTTGAAAAGTTGATGCTAGACCAAATGCAAATTCATTTTTATAAAAATAAACTTTTACATTGTAAACAGTATGGTTTTACTAGGGGTCGCTCTACAACTGACGCCGGTGTTGAGCTTTTAGTTATTTCAGTTAGATTAGTTTATTTCAGTTACTTTTATAGTGTAATGTCGTACGGCATTTTACTGTGGGGAAATGCTGCCGACATTCAAACTTTCTTTGTGCTGCAGAAGAGGGCTATTCGAGCAATATATAACCTACAGGCGGGTGACTCTCTCAGAGAGAGATTTAAGGATATAAGTATAATGACAGTTGCATCACAATACATTTATGAAAATCTGATGTATGTTCATAAAAATATTGATTTTTTTTCAAAAAACAGTGATATTCACAAATTAAACACCAGAAGTAAGAACAAATTAGCTGTACCTTATACTAGGCTCCATAAAATAAATAATTCTTTTAAGGGTCTGTGTGTACGATTATACAACAAAGTACCAAATGATATTCAGAAATTAGATCTTGATTTTGAAATCAAAATCAAAGCAAAGCTTTATAAAAAAGCTTATTATAAAGTATCAGATTATACAGAAGACAAAACAGCTTGGGTCTGAAATGCTCCAAGTACTCCAACAGCTATTTCTAATTGTCTATAATTAATTTATATAGTATGCCATATTTAATTAAACTATTTACATTCAAATTCATATTTTGTATTTTGTGACCTGGTAACGACATATAATATAAATATTTTTTGTAAATGTCGTTGCTTCTGTGCGCTGTGGTTTCTTGCGCCCGTTCTTTGCCACAGTTAAAAAATTATGTCCTGAATGGGTGGTAGGTTAAAAAATATTTGGACGTTTCGAAGTACCTATTGAGTTTAATGAATAAATATATTTTGACTTGACTTGACTTGACTTGACATAGGGAAACACAGAGCAATAACGCTCGCCCCGAGCGTCAAAAAATTTTAAGTAATATATTATTTTTTCTTTTATATGATTTTTCCTTTAATTAAAGGAAAATATTTAGCACCTCCATATTAAATCATAAGAAACCACTTCAATCCGGCTGAAACACGCTTTCAACGTCCTAACATAAGTAGCGAACTTAGAGCATTCAACCAACAGGAGACGCCACTGGCAGACGTTCCCCTCTGCCAAGAGGGTATGCCCAATGGTCATACCTGTTATATAAAACTAGTTTTCGCGTGTCACTGCACCATTTGTATCTCACAGTTGACGCGTCACGACGGGAGCAAATAATGCCAAATTGCAGCGTGTTTTCGTGCAAAAAGCGAACAGATACATCAAATGTACAAAAGGATAGCGTTACTTTTCATCTGTAAGTATTATTTTGTCTTTATACTATTGATAAATGCACTAAATTTGCAATAAACTGAAAAATGTTGTCAATCAAAAAGTCTTGCAACTAGAACGACAAGCTGCACTTTGCGTAACTTTTAAAGTTAAACGTGCTAACAACTAAAAAACAACTTTTATGTCCCATTCATTACTATTAAAACTATTTTTCACTATGGATGCTAATTAAACGAATGATAGATAACTGTTTATTAATTGTTACTTATTTTCATTTTCTTCAGTTTTTTTTCAACTTAATTGCTTTAAAAATTATCAATACTATTATACTGTATGTTTATTATCAGCCTACTTCATTAATTATATTATATTACAGCCTGTCATTTATCCCGAAATTAGAAAATGTTTATTTCATCACATTGGCACACTGAAACAGTTCTAGAGATACGACAGTACAAAATATCGATATCGACTTCATCATGTTTATTTTGTTATTAATTTTTCAGATTTCCAACACTATGTCTCTCGAATATGTTTGGATCCGAGTTTGTGGAAATAATGTTTCGTGGACTCCTAAGCGCACTAGCACACTTGCTCACACCATTTTCAAACTTATGCAATCCAATAACAAGATGAGATTGAAAAAGCGTGTCGTGCCTACTCTCGTTTTCAGAATTTAAGCTTTTTATTCTTCGATCACTTAGAAAAACTAGATGCACAATCAACTCTCTCAAAACGTCTGCACAAAAAGATTTTGTTATCAAGTGATATGTTTAGATACTTATTTCGTTTAGTGAGCTAAATGTCAACATGAAGAAGAGCTTTTACAAAAATTCTGCCAAAATATATATATTTCTACGTCAATTAATGTATATGTCAAAGCTGCCACTATTCCGCTACGATTAAGGGTGGATTCGACCAAACTGGAATAAGGTCTTATACCTAGATTAAACGCCGAATTTGTATGGACTAATCTCGGAGTAAGTCTTATTCCAGTTTGGTCGAATCCACCCTTAGTAGGATTGTGAATCTATTTTTATATGGTGTTTAAAGTTTATATTATGATAAAGTACTAAACATTACTTCTTTGAAATACTTCCATTACAAATAAAGATAATTGAAATTGTTTTTAGTTTGCTCATTTTGTTTTCCCAACTTTAAGAAATCCTTAAGATGAAAAACCTTTATTCAGATAAATAATAGGAATATTTTACAATTTTTTGAAATAGGAGCAGTTAATGTAGAAGATTCATTTTCATCTTGTTAGTCTACTTTCATACCCATAGTCCTCTTCTTAGAGGACCCTTCCTACACTAACTACATTAACATAATTGATCGGCGTTTAGAACCATGAAAATTCATGTTTTTCAGTTTCTCCTGTTTAAGAGTCGTAAGGTTAGCTAGCCAAGTATTTTTTTTAAATAATACCTTTCAGTCTATCCTCTTGCGATTTTAAATATAGCGAAAAGCAAAGTGTCTATCTTATCAAACCATAACGGCCCCTATAGACAAGTGGCAAATGCTCACTCCATGTCTATTCGTAATTCGTCGTAAACTAATGTGTACTGTGTAATTTATTTATTTATATTTCTTCTTCTTTAAGAAGAAGTTGTTTCACTAGTACTACAAAAGTCACTAGTTGTAGAGCCACCCTAAAGGGTGGCTATCCTAAGGGCAGTCAGTTCTGCATATTTGGACTTGTTTTTGGCAAGGCAAAAGAATTCAGCGGCATTCGCTGTTCCCGTCCACTCCCGAATGTTTCGCAACCACTACTTTCTTCTGCGACCACGTATCCGTTTTCCTGCAACTTTTCCCATCATTATCGGTTCCAAGAACTCGTATCTGTCGTGTCTAAGCACATGGCCCATATTATGCAACTTTTCTTTGCTTGATAGCTTGCAAAAGCTCACGTTTCTGGCTGACCCATCGCAGAATTTCCTCATTGGTGACTTTCTGTGTCCAGGATATAGACATCATGCGTCTGTATGCCCACATTTCTAAAGCTTCTATACGTTTCCTGAGATATTCCTTTATAGTCCAAGCCTTACATCCGTATAGGCCAGGGGGGCGCTAAATAATCACAACTAAACCACAACTGAACCGCAGCCGTTCTGCCGACTTCGTAATTCATATAGCGCCATCGCGTGTGTCAAACGCGATAGCTCTATAACGGCTGAGGTTCAATTGTAGTTTGGTTGAGATTGTTCAGCGCGATCGCCCCCCTGATATAACATTTTATCAGTTTCAGTTGCAAAGTACCTTTCTCATTTTTCCAAAGGCACTGCGGGCGATATTTACCTATATTTAAGAATCACCAACATGACATCCATGTCACATTGGTGATCTTAACCAATGGTTACCATTACAGAGCTAATATAGTAGGTTATACGTATCTAATTAAATATTGTCACAATTACAGGAGATCAAATTTCTAGTGAAAAGTAGGTACAGCAGCACGCGCGCTGCGAATTAAAAATAGACAGGAGATGAGCGTTTGCCACTTTTCTAGGTGGACTGAAGAGCCTAAATTTAAAAAAAAACTTTTCTTGTATTTTGACATTTTATTGAATTGAATTAAATTGAATCGACATCAAAAAAAATTAATCGATAGTGTCAACCTCTATAGAAGTTTACATAAATTTGACGTTAGACTTGTGCACGGACAGGTAATCGCTGTGTGTGAATATAATAGTGTGCGTCTATTTTATGCTAGTGTTCAACAATGTTGTCGTTTGCGTGCGTAGCTACGTCATTCAAAAATGCATTAGTGTGTTAACAATTTCTATGTGTGTTTCCTTCCCCCCGCAAGAAATTACAGACTTTTTTGCATAGAAATTAGCGCGCGTGTCGTTTCCTGTTGGTTGAATGCTCTAAGGTAGCGAACGACAAGGATATTCAGAGCAAGGGAACAACTCTGTTATTTGCGTCTTTGGCGGCTGTCAAAAATCAATGCCTATTGCAGGTAAATTAGATGTGTTTATTTAGCTAAATTAATTATATTTGCCCAGCAGTAGGACGTTTATAGTAAGATCATTTGATTTGATATTATATTATTGAACGAAACAACTACGTAAGTACTCCAACCAATCATTGTATGTTAAGTTTGTCTTATTTTTGCACAGCATTTAGGATTTAGAATTTGTGGTTAGACAGAAGTGTTACATCTGAGTTGGACTTTAGTCATGATAGTACATTTTTACGTGGTTAAAAGTAATTAATAATAAATCAGTGAAAAGTTATTTGAACTAGATTTTATAAAATTGAATTGAATACTAAAGTCTGGCCAACGAAAGCTGAACCTCGTAGTTATTTGATTGGCAACACTTTTTCTCTATGTGTGTCTATCTGAGGTGTCATGACGTATGTCAAATTGATTTTTTTCTGAGAAAATTACAGTGACCCTGTGTTACCCAGTCATGATTTTTTTGAATTTGCCGCGTTTCTCCTGTTTCAGCTTTCGTTAGCTAGACTCTACCCGTTCCTAATTATGTTATGACTACAACTGTATATACGACTCCTGAGTGAAAACAAAAATTTGTATGGCGAATTATTTTTTTTAAATTTTCAATTATTGAAACATTTCTTTTTCCGAATGCACAGTGTTTTAAAAGACCCTGAAATAGGACATCTATCTTTTTTCTTCATTATTGTATAATTTTGTTTTACAAATGCACTAGTAAAACTCCTACGTGCCGATTCTACACCATTCATACAATTGAATGGTGACTAACTGTGTCACTAGAAAATAAAAGCATTATAAACCAATATCTTTAATAAACCGGCAAGAGATGGATATGACGACAGATAATATTACACAACGACGGCGGTTATTGAGATCCAACTCCATTGACCAATCTAGGTTTCTCAGTGATAATACCGAACGCTTGGATGATTCAATACAAGACACAACGATGAGGAGTTTACATAATTCATCACTAGATGACAGCACTGTGACAGACTTAAGGCAACAAATCGAAAGTTTATCCACAAAGTTAACATCCGCCTATCAAGAAATAGAAAACTTAAAAATAGAAAACATTACATTGAAAACCGAGTTAGAAGAATATCATAAAAAAACCCAATATCATAACAAACAACAAGAATTACAGGAAAATATTAACTTGATGAAAGCGCCATCTATGCAATCATATGAAAAACTCGACACAACTGAAGATATTCAACGCCGCACAGGCACAGTAGCAGGGACAGGGAAAGAGACGAAACACAACGTCAACAAACCAAGTGTTGACAAGGGAACTAACTGTAAAATTACTAATATAAACCAAAATTATAACCTAGTTAATAATAAAAAGCGAAAAATATTAATTTTTGGTGATCAACAGGCTGTAGGTCTTTCAATATTGTTGTCAAAATATAGAATGAAGGCATCTAAAAATGATTGCTTTATCTCCTCATTTGTTAGGCCGGGTGCGGACTGTGGCACAGTATTAAATAAAATGATGCTTGAAGTTGATAGTTTGAGCAATCGCGATCTTTTGTTTCTATTTATTGGTGCTAATGACAAAATGCCTACAAAATTATTTTGTGAATTGGTAAGTTTTTTGTCCAGAGTTCACAAACCCCAAGTTTTTCTAGTTCAGATAATGGATAACACATATTTAAATTTGACTCTTCTTAATAATCAGTTTAAATTGATATGCCAAAACTTTAAAAACTGTAATTTTATTTCATTAAATGACATCGCTAGTTATAATAATAATTCATTACTTAAAAACATATGCAAAAAAATATCTTTAGAAATTGACACTGCAAATTACATTGACAGTTACAAACAAAAGTTAAAGGAAATGACCATAAATAGTAAAAATCAGTTTGGGTGCAAACCAACTCACAAAAAAGGAACCATACCATTCTTTTTCAACAAAATGTCCCAAAAAACTAAATTGGCTCCAGAGATAAACTCACCTAATATAAGAAATAAAGAACTTATCTGTGAGCCAAAAAAAGATACAATTCCTTTTTACTTTCAAAAAACAAATACGAGTAAAAAGTCCTTTCGAGAACATACATAATTTCTATTTACTGCATCAAAACATATGTAGTGTTCTCAGGAAAAAAGATGAACTGGAACTGTTAATTGACAATTACAAGAATAAAAATAAAAAAATTGATATCATATGTTTGTCCGAAACTTTTTTGTTAAGAGGTTCAGAGTCAAACCTCACTCTCAAAAATTACAAAATTGGTTCCTATTGGTCACGTAACTTTGAAAAGAGGGGAGGCACTTGCATCTTAGCTAGGAGAGGCTTAAACGTGTCAAAACTGGAACTCGCTGACACAATATCAGAAACATATAATTTTGAATGTTGTGGAATTGTTATAAAAAACCCTAACCTGATAGTTATTTGCATTTATAGAACACCAAATTCAAATTTAAAAATTTTCTTTGACAAGTTAGATTATTTATTACAAAAATTACAAAAAAAGGTTCTAAAAAATACAAAAATCATTCTTTGTGGGGATTGGAATGTGGACCTTATGAAAACCAATTATAAAACACAATTACTTATTAGCATATTACAGAATCACAACATGACCATTCATATTAAATCACCTACGAGAAAAAATGCTTGCCTTGATTTAATTGTGAGTAATATACGAGAAGGCAAAGGCACTACCGAAAATGTATACCTCTCAGACCACAACACAAATCAAATACTCTCACTCTATATTAATAACTATAAAAATGTTACATACTGGACTGACTTCAAAAGAGACTTCAGTAGTGACAATAAATTAAAATTTTATAATTATATTCAATCCCTGACATTTAATGACATACTACAAGAAACTGACACAAATAAATCTTTCAACTTATTTCATGACATACTAAAATTATTATTTGATCAATGCTTTCCTATTCTAAAAATTAAATGTAATAATAAATGTAAAAAATAAGCTGGATTACAAAGGGTCTAAGAAATAGTTGTAGACGAAAAAGAGTACTGTATCAGAAATATGTTAAATCAGATAGATATGGTAAATTAAAAAACAAAAAAATATTTAAAAACTACTCTAAAATTTTACAAAAGTGTATTAATAGTTCAAGAAAGATCTGCAATACAAACATTATGTTTAAATCTAAAAATAAATGTCTTGCATCTTGGAGGATTGTTAATGAAAATTTAAATAATAAAATGACTCAAAATGAAATAAAATTAATTAAATATAAAAATAATGTAATTGACGACTTATATAATATGACGACAGATTTCAATGACTTTTTCATAGAAACAAGCGATAATAATATAACGTGTAGTAATACATCCACAAATAGATTAATTATCAGCAATAGTATTTTTCTTACTCCGACTTCGGTAGATGAACTCCGACGTATTATACTGAGTCTAAAAAATACAAACTCAGTCGGTTATGATGATATTAATACCGATACTCTAAAATTATGTTCTAACGAAATTGCCATTCCCTTATGCCACATTATTAATTTATCCCTAGAAAATGGTATATTTCCCGAAAGGCTAAAATATTCTATTGTGAAACCACTTTACAAAAAAGGCGATGAGAGCGATATGAATAATTACAGACCAATCACTCTCATTCCAGTATTGGCAAAAATATTTGAAAAGATTATGGCCAAAAGAATTCTGTCGTTTATTAAAAATAATAAAGTTATTACAAAGGAACAATTTGGATTTCAGGAAGGTAAATCAACAACCTTGGCTTGCTTCAACCTAATTAAGGAAGTTACAGAAAATATTAATAATAGAATACCTAATCTAGCACTGTTTTTAGATATGTCGAAAGCTTTCGATCACGTAAAGCACAATATATTACTTCAGAAGGCTTCCGAATACGGTTTAAGGGGTCGAGCGACTGACTGGCTAAATAGCTACTTAAAAAATCGTAAACAATGCACCGAGATTACTATGATTGAGAATAATGCTAAGATAACAGTCCGATCACAGTATAGAGATACGAAAAATGGAGTTCCACAGGGAAGTATATTAGGTCCTATATTATTTTTATTATATATAAATGACCTACCTAAAGTATCATCAAACAAATGCATTCTCTTTGCTGACTACTGTACTCTATTTTTTAAAAATCAAGATATTGACAAACTACGAACTGACATTAACAATACAATCTCTGACATTTTCAATTGGATGAATAACAATAATTTGCAAATTAATATAAATAAAACTAAAGCAATACAATTTCATACTTACAAAGCAAAAAAAGTTAACATTGACATTAATCATAATAATGAAAAAATTGACATAGTAGATTCCACTTGTTTTCTTGGAATCACTCTTGACGAACACTGCAACTGGAAAAATCATATTGATGGTGTATGTAAAAAGATTAACAAATTTGTTTTTGCACTTGGTAGAATTAAGAGAATCGCCTCGTTTGATATTGCGTTACAGGCATATCATGGTTATGTTGCCGCAGTCTTACGCTATGGCCTAATAATCTGGGGAAATAGCGTTGACATAGAACGAGCATTTAAAGCGCAAAAAAGGTGTGTTAGGGCACTGTGTGGAATTAGAAGTTGGGAATCATGTAAGCTTCTATTCAAACAACATAAAATTCTTACATTACCGTGCATGTATATAGTGGAAATATGTCTTTTCGTAAAACGATATCCCGACTACTTCGTCACACACAGTCAAAGGAATCCAAATGCTCGTGATTCCAGAAAAAATAAATTATGCTTACCTAAAAGCAATCTAACGCTTTTTAATAAAAATGTATTTTGTATGGCAGTTAAGATATACAATAAGTTGCCAGCTGATGTTAGAAATCGCTCATCTGACAAAAACTCTTTTAAAAATTTCCTATGTCGTTGGCTGCTGGAACGCGGATATTATTCGATTAATGAATTTCTAAGTGACAAATTGTAATGTGATATTTTTATTTATTCTTTAATTTTTAATATTATCTAAACCATTTTTAATTATGATAAATTTATTAAGTTGACATTAAATATTTTTGTATTATTTTAATTATTATGATTTAATTATTATTTTCTTTTATTATTAACTTAATCCTATATTGACATGTAATTTTTTTTTTCTTAATACCATATTGACATGTATAACGATTAATTGAATTAGCAGATCTGACTTATGCATGATTAATAAAAACCAGAATTTAGAGTCGACATTTATAATATAAATATTTGCACACCTACGTTAATAAGGTAAAAATATTGTAGATCTATTATTTAATGAATGTAACATCTTGACTGTACACAATATTTAAGCAAATAAATTATTTGATTTGATTTCTGTTTAGTTTTCGATAAAACATTTTTTGAAAATTGGCTATTTTTATGTGCCGGAAAATTAAAAAAAATCATTACAAAAAACCGTACGCGCATGAAATTAACTGATGATACACACATAAAGATCTCTTAAACCAGTCATAAACGAAAGCATTTTGAGCTTTCTAAAATGCACCAATGTTTAGTTATCAATTTTTTCTGGTTTGGCTTCAACATTTTTTTCCCGCCGTTTTCTTTGGAATCCGGATCCAATTTTTAGTTTGAGACATAGCGTACGATGCCTACTATACATAAAAAAAAACTGCGTCCGTATCTCGTGTAAGTTAGAGGTTATACGCATTCAATATGTAAAACCGGTAACAATGACGTTAGGGCTGTCAATTAACTACGAAAATTTTTTACCGGTACTCGGTCTAAAATTAATTGATTAGGTAGTCGAAATTTTAAGAAAGATAAAAGAATCATAAACAACGTTACTAATTATTATTATTTTTATTTACTATCTATCTTATCTATCCCTCTATATCACAAAATCTCCGCGGGAACAATATTTAACATACGTCTGACAAGGGTGGACCCCTTCCCGCATCACACATAGCCTATCACTGAAATATAATTGTGCGAAATAATATTGCGTATCAACGTTGGGCTTTGATTTTTAAAGGGGTGTTAAATCAAGTCACCCTGATTCACATAAGTATTAATATTATTATTATTACAAGGAGTAAGGGGCCACGCCACATACCGGCTTAACTTCGACATACGTGCGAATAATGATTTCAAATTAGTTTTAAGTACCGGAAACTTCGGGATCTTCGGTCTACGAAAATATGACCATATTTCGGAGTACCGGTCGACGTTAAAGTGGTTCCCAATCCGTCTTCGCCGAGATATGCACATCCTTTGCCTCCTTTATAAAATTCTTCACTTCCCACAACTCCCTCATTACCTACGATCCCGTTTTACGCAGTTACCCGCCCCAAACGTTCCTGTGATACCAGAACCCTTTCCTGTCCACAAGCAAACACTAAATTTTTCTACAATTCTTTCACTGTGTATGCAGCTAGATTGTGGAATAAGCTACCAGCTGGCATTCGTGAAAGTTCATCGGTTGAATCTTTCAAACACAAACTAAAAGAGCACTATCTATCGCACTAAATCGTTTATCAGTAACTTATATTTATTATAATATATATTGTCTTATCTATTTATAAGTATGTAAGTATGTATCTATTATAAGTATTATTTGTTTTAAATATATCTATATATGTATTCATATTGAAGAATGTATTTTAAGTACGTATTTAAGTATAGCACAATTAGTCCCGCATATATCTTTTTCTCACCACAGCTAGGGTTGGCTGGAAGAGATCTCTTCTAGAGATAAGCTCACCTTTGTATATGTCCTGTGTAACCTGTGTCAAAGTGTAATTTCTTGTGCAATAAAGTATAATAGTTAAAAAAAAGTTGACAACCCTGACAAAAAAATTAAAGCCGTCATTATCTCCGTCTTCCACGAGATACGGACGCAGTTATTTTAGTGTATAGAAGGCATCATATGCTATGCCCCGAACCAAAAATTGGATCCGGATTCCATAGAAAACGGCAGGAAAAAAATGTTGAAGCTAAACCAGAAAAAATTGATAACTTAACATTGGTGCATTTTGGAAAGCTCAAAATGCTTTCGGATATAGCTGATTTAAGAGATCTTTATATGTGTATCATCAGTTCATTTTAAATGCGTACGGTTTTTATGTAATGGTTTTTTTAAATTTTCCGGTACATAAAAAAGCTAATTTTAATTATTTTTTTCTCGAATACTATGTAGTATAGCACGTGGGAGTTTCACTGTTTGCGAAATAAAACTCTATCCAATAATGAAGAAAAAAAAGTAGGCGTCCGATTATAGGGTCTTTTAAAACACTGGAATGTACTGCGAGTACTTGGCTTTCATCTCACCTGTTGGTAGCGGGTATTATTTATGTACCATTTTTTTATTATTTGGCTTACAACACAGCTTAAATACCAATAATGTGTGTTTGTATTTGCGCAGACACGTGCCGGGCTACTCGCCGCCGCCGCGCGCCACGCTGGACTACCAGTACGTGCGGCCGCAGCACCTGCCCGCGCTCAACAGCCTGTGCGCGCAGCACTTCTGGCCCGGCATCGACCGTGAGTCCCTTAGCCCCTTTTACCATGCCATCGTTATGCACAAATGATGCTAATGGGTCGACGTGCTGCTGCGAGAGGAAGACCACTGCATGCCTCACTAAGATAAGATAGCATGCCACCGATCTTGGCTCGTGCCCTTCGATCACACGTAAAAGCTAGTTGCACAATTAACGCTCTCAAAATGTCCGCACAAGAGTACCTAGCAAGTTGTTTCGGTACGCATTTCGGTTGGTATCTAGTGTGCGAGCTAAATGTCAATGTGACGAAGTGCTCCTTCAAAAACTGCTATTCTGCCAATACATATGTTCGCGCCAAAGCGGCGACGAGTGAATTTGCAACAATGGAAAGGTCGAGCATTCGGTCGAGGCCGAGACCGAGACCTTCAGCTCATTAGAAGAATGAGACAGTCTGAATTACGCTACGCGGCACGCATCTCTCAACTCGCCACGGACGCGTCATCAGCTCGCAGCAAAGACTGGGTCTGTAGTGTGTGAAAGGTAGTGTGTATATTATGATGACTATGTGAGCGAGAATTAAGGTTTTGTTTCCCTGGTTTCCTCATTAAATAATCCATCAACCCACATTACTCCATCGCTCTAGATATATAGCGCCTCGATCTATATGATTCACGCGTTTAAGATGTCACTTAGGTGGAAATCAGACATACGGCCCGCCAGTAAGCGATTAACGTAGCTCATGGTTGCTTCCAACATCAGAGTTATTATTACTCACGCGCCGCTGAAAACGTTTTCACGCACGCTTCTTGCAGAATCCTTCGGTTATAAAACATCTTTAAAAACTGACTGGTTCCAGGTAACAAATTGATCTACTGCAACCATTTCTTGACGCCAAGCTACAAGCAGCGCTCTATCATCGCTTCAATCCGACCTTTAAGACACGGAAAGATCTTATTAAAGCAAAAGCCTTCACACTAGGGTGGACGGTAAGCTATTCTCTGTCTGTAATGTCACTCTACCATAATCTCTTTGAAGATAGCTTACCGTTTGCTAATGATGCAGCTTTTGTTGCTACGCCCCAGAAGATAAAGGATACCCGGCGTTTTATGCTTAACTTGTATACTTTTTTAATTTTTTAATCTGTAATTCATTATCTATCTGGCAATATCTGTCAACAAATGACAGTTGTACATCCGCTAGCTGTCAAATCAAACATGACTTGTCAACATTGTTGACATTTCACTCTTTTAAAAGCAAAAGAATTATGGTTTATGCAGCCATGTTACACATTTTTAAAGTAACATGTCTGCCTTTTGAAGACTCAGTGTTTCCATATTAAAAAATATTAATAACTTAATAACTTTTATCCGCGATTAGATAAAAATAAGACAATACTTGGTTTAGGTAGCAAATAATACTAGCTTTATTTATGACCAAATTCAATTGTATACAAAATAAGCATTTTTTCTATGGAAAGTGCCGGTTCTCCTTTAACGAGGCATGCAAGTTATTCTCCATGTCCATAAACGCGAAGAAGACGGTTACAATGGCGAAAGGTGTCAATTTGAAACTATTATGTTGGATGATTTGGAGGTTGTTCGAAATAAAAAACAGTATCGAAACGTGTCAATTTTGTATTTGTAAAATGTATAGCAACCCAGTACGGCTATGACGACTGTCAGTGTCAACTTTTGCTTTTTGGTTTTTGCGTGTGCAAATGGCGACGGGTTGGCCGTATTTATTAAATTAACTTTGCAAGTGCGACATCGGTTTGTTCGCGAGTACCTAATGGAAATTTGATGGGAGCCTACGGTGGCTGTCAAGGGCACACGAGGCGTGTCTCCAATTTGATTGCAAACTCAATATTATACACTAATAGTAAAACAAAGCGAACTTTGAGTTACACAGTGTTATTGTGCATTGGATTGTGATGGTGTAGTGCCACTGGTGGACAGTGAGACGAGGTGTTACGACCGCGCTAACGCGGTTCTACTCTGGTGAGGCGGTCATCACTCTTATAAAGGGAAAAGAGCTCTTAGGGTTGTCGGGATAGTCTAGGGCAATTCTGGGGTTGGCATTTGGTACGAGTAGGTACCCTCGTTCTGGGAAAACGGATACCGTGGGGCGGCTCAGGGGGTCTTACTGAAACCCCTGATATCGATATTGGTTCCCGGAAGATACCTACGTATTTTTTTATCTATTATTTAATTTTTTAGTGAATCGAAACGAAAAACAACACGCAAAAACTAATGAATAACGTGAAATGAAACGGTTCCTGTCAAAAATGACGTGTAATGTCATTAGAGAAGACTTAATTAGGTTAGGTTAGTATGTTGACCAAAAACACGCAAGCCGAGCGAGCGAAGCGAGCGTGCTGCGGTAGCGGCCGGCGCAGCGCCAGAAACGACGTTATGGAACGTGCGACGTTTTTTTACATACTTCTTCCCCTTTCCCCACTTCTGTTTAGCCTCCCTCCTGCTAAATTTCCATATTTTTTTGTTTTGAGGTTGTTTACAAAACAAAATATTTCTCGAAAAGTACGTATCTCCGGGATTTGTGTTGCAGGGGGGGGGGGGGGGGGGCTATACCCCTCCCCCTCCACACCTCAGAAAACCCCTATTCTGATTCTGATTACCCCAATTCTGCTCGGCCAGGAGACGCTCCCTGACCGCGGTCACCACCAGCCGGCGCGGCCTAAGGCCGATGATTGTATGCGAGTCATTCATTTATTAATTTTAATTAGTATTAAGTCTACTGTAGATTTAGTTAACGGAGCTTGTACGGCGAACTCAGCGATCTGGGCTCCTGTATCAAACAGAGGTTGTTAATGGTTTCGGCTACTTTGGATCCACGGTGTCGAGCAATCTCTCACTTTGCATCGGCAAGGCATCCACGATGTTCGGGAGGCTTTGTGCAAGAGTATGGAAAAACAAACATCTTACTTTAAAAATGAAAATGATCGTCTACCAGACTTGCATTTTATCCATACTGTTGTACGGGAGACTGAAAACTGAGACCGGGACATCGTATGCCAAACATGCAGGAGCGAAAATTTAACAGCTTCCACATGCGCTGCTCTTCGAAGTATTTTGGACATCTCGTGGAGGGATCACGTTACAAACGAAAGGGTGCTTAGTATCGCTCAACTACCTAGCATAGCTGCAGCTGTAAAGCAGAGGCGGCTCCGTTAGCTTGGGCTTGTGCAGTCCTTTTCGGTTGCCGAGACAAACCCTTCTTGGACAAATCGCAGACGCCAAGCGTCCGGTTGGGCGGCAGTTTTTGACGACTACATGTGCGAAAAGAGGGTTGCTGTGAGGTATGCCGGGGAGGAAGTAGTTCGGCAGACCACCAAAGGATGCGTCCAAGGGTCCATTGCAGGACCCATATTATGGAACTGCTGCTGGACCCTCTGCTAAAGAACTTGGAGAAGCGACAGGTCACAAGCCTTTGCAGACGACGTCATCCTGGTCTTTGTAGGAGAGACCAGGCAAATTTTGCGCGTGTTGAGGAGTGGGGTGTTGAAAATAAGCTTAAATTTGCTCCGCACAAAACAAACTGTTTGACAATTACCAATAAATTCAAATTCGACACCCCACGCCTCAGCATGGGCGGAATAGCGATCAAAAACCAGGTCTCACCATAGACGCCAAGCTCACCTTCAACGAACATGTGACTAACGTGTGCAGGAAGGCGGCCAATATTTACAAACAACTATCACGAGCTGCCAAAGTAAACTGGGGATTAAACCCGGAAGTGGCCAGGTCAATATACACAGCAGCAGTAGAACCCGTAGTGACGTACGCGGCTGCGGCATGGTCTCCAGCCGCGGATAAACTAACAACGCGCAAACAGCTGAACGCGCTGCAGCGAGGTTTTGCACTAAAAATGTGCAAGGCGTACCGGACCGTCTTACTTAACGCTGTTCTGGTACTGACCGGGACACTCCCTTTGGACCTTCGGATTAAAGAGGCAGCTGCCCTTTACGAGGCCAGGAGGGGAGTGCTTCGGCCAGATCTATGCGGCAGAGATATAGAATCTCCACACACTGCACTACACCTTCCACATCCGGCCGTACGTCACTGGAGCTCACGCCGATCACACAAGACACACAGATACACACGCACATGCACGACATCCGCATTTACACAGACGGCAGCAAGATTGATGGCAAGGTTAGAGCGGCGTTATCCTTGTGGAATAGCGACGGCGAAACCAAAGCCATCAAGCTTGCACTGCCATCCTATATACAGCACGGTGTATCAGGCTGAGCCCCTAGCACTACACAATAAGCCTTGGAAGTGCTGCTCAGTAGAAAGAAAAGTACTTTTGGAATTTATAGCGACTCTATAGCAGCTCTCCAGACTGTCGCAAACGTGGCTTCCCTCTATCCCCTCGCAGTAGACACGCGCAAAAATATGAGAATAGCATCCAACCAGAGCAAACTTGTTAGCTTGTACTAGATCAAAGCGCACGCGGGGTTGGAGGGAAATGAGAGAGCCGACTAACTTACCAAGGAGGCCGCTATAAATTCCAAGAAGAAGCCTGACTACGACTTGTGCACGGTTTCATTTGTCAAGAGAATTGTTCCATCGGGGATCACGTCGGGGTCACCAGTGTTCCATCGGGCCAAGTATGCGATGTTGATGATGGGTTCCATGGCGATGTTAAATAATGACTACATTGTGACTAACTTATTATCTAAACCTTACAAGACTATTTATATAGTAATACTACATAGATGTTGGAGGGAGGATGCCGTGACATATCTTTATCGGATCTGCACGCGTTTAGGAATGTGCTTACAAACTCTTTAACCGATACGTGATGATAATAAATTATGTGGCGACTCTGGCCGCCACAAGAATCATTCGAAATGAGTCTCTTGAGAAATGAAACGCAAGGTACAACTCCAGCGACACAGCCGAGGTCACCAAGATCTTCATCCCAGACGCCATAACAGCTTACCAGACCACCCGGAAGCTGACGCACACACACCTCACCACACAGGATCTCACAGGTGACGGCGGGTTTTCCGCATACTTGAACAGGTTCAAGTGCAAGGATAGCCCGTCGTGCGTCTGTGATCCTGGATACACAAGAAACCTTCTTACGCATCCTCTCCGAGTGCCCTTTACACGCTCTGGAGAGGCTCGACACATGCAAATACAAACAGGTGTCAAGATAAAGCCAGCCAATTTTGCTGAGCTTATAAAAGGAGAGCACAGAAAATAGTTACAGTTGTTAAAACTAGAAATAAGAATAAATAGTTTTATAAACAGGAATAATGCATATACCTGCGTGTATATGCATTAATTTCAAAAGAAAATGTTAAGCAAAAAAACTAAGTGTTAAGAAAAATTTGTAACAAATGACCCTAATAATAAAGCATAACAAAAACCCAAAATGGGAAAACATGTAAAACACGTATTATAAGTAGTAAGTAATAGAAAAAAACATAAAATAAGGACTATTGATATAAATAAATATAAGAGTAAAACTCATTTACCCCAATACATAGACATAAGAAAAAAGATAGATATACAACAGCACAATAGATAGATAGCATAGGGACTCTACAAAACGAAACACCCACCGTTAAATAATGAATGGTGATGGATGAGAGTGTGGGATGCGGTATGGAAGTAGGTACGAAAAGGAAACTTGCGAGAACTGGAATGAAAGAGAACTAGAAATACAAATAAGGCTCCAATCTTGATAAAGGAAGTAGTAAAAATAAAAACATCAACCAAACAACCGTGATCGGTGAGGAAAACCATTGCCGATAGAGTTGTCGTTCACGACCATGACTTAATAAAGTCCATGTTCACAGCAACATTTGGTTTGAGGAACTGGCTAAAAAGCGTGATGACGTCACCATTCACCAACGCGCTGCACTTCTTCCACCGTCACCAGGTACTCAATTCGTCTGTCAAGTATGCGGCCGTTGCTGTCGCTCCCGTATTACAAGCCGTTTGAGAAAATACCAAACCTCACAATTGGACGCTGTTTGAATCATCTTTTATACACCGAGATTTTTCATTGGTTTTGGAGCCGAAACCCTGTTCATGTTTATCATCAGTAGAAGCTATTTAGCTTGTAAGACTAAAAATATGAGCATAAAAAAATCATTAAAAAAATATCAATAAAAAATGTAAGATCCCTTAGTACTGGTCGATCTTATGAAAGTCAATGACCAAGGCGCTTCAAACGCTCCGCCTACCCCCCGCCCCGCCGCCGGCGCAGGCAGCCGGCCGGGAAAGTTCATAGAGGTCACAGTGAATGAGTAGATAAGGAGAACGTTACTACGTGTTTAGTACAAAAAGTCACTTTTACAACTTTTTTTTCTTTGCTCGTATAGCGATTATTAATTTCATAAATAGGTACAACACTTTTTTGTATTATAACGTTTTTGGCTCCAAAACCAATGAAAAATCTCGGTGTAGATGCAAGAGGCCTATGATGATAATGATAATTGCTGTAATATGCTATTGCCGAGTTTCTTGTCAGTTGTTCTCAGCACTAGGTCTGCTGCCCCTATAGATTTACGAACCGATGGCATAGCGACATTCATAAATACTCAATTAATAAGTATCTACTTTCACTCAACTGTGCAGTGACCGAGTCGCTGCAGTACCCCGAGTTCAGCTGCGTGGTGACGTACAAGCGGCTGGTGGTGGCGTGCGCGTTCCTGGTGCCGGACGCGGGCGCGAACCGCGCGTACATCTCGTTCGTGCTGACGCGGCCCGAGTGGCGGCGCGCCGGCATCGCGTCATTCATGCTGTACCACTTGCTGCAGGTTTGACATAACATACCTTATGGACGGGTGTACAAACTGATTTTGGCTTGTTTTAAAAATCGATTTGTGGTACAGTGTCAAGAATGGCTTTGGAATTTCATTTCAAGTAGACTAGACTTATAAATGTTGCTTACTTATATAATTTTAACTCAAATTTTGTTGTGAACGAATGACAAATTTCCACAAGCAGCTTGATAAGTCCACGGTAGCTCAACTGGAAAGAGCACCCGGCCCGTATTGTCAGAAGGGTGCGGGTTCGAACCCTGCTAGTGGAAATTTATTCAATGCTTACTGACAATTTATAATTAGACTAGACTGAACAATTTTAAAACAAATTAAAATAATATGGATAAATTTCTAAGCTATAGAAAAAGAATTAGAACATTCCCCCTCCTGAAAAAGTTTTTTTTTATCTACATTTTATTAATGGACTTTTGTTTTTAGAAAACATGTCAGTCCTATCGAACCTTATAAACTTAAACCTATTTATATTTAGAAGCAAGATCATAAAGCATCATAGCGGGCCTCGAAACTGGCTGCGCTAGGATGCTCTGTAATATGCCTACATCTAAAGATGTTTTAACAATATTGTTTATGGGAACTCTTTCGGTTTGTAACTTTATACATTCCAATGTTATAATTAATTATGTAGTTAATCCATTTACGCAAAAAATTTAAAATACTTTGATTATTATTTCACTCCACAGACATGCTCCAGCCAGGATGTCACGCTACATGTGTCACCAACTAATCCAGCCATATTTTTGTATCAAAAATTTGGTTTCAAGGTAAGGATAAATAAAACTTATGTTAAATAAAAAATATTTGTTTAAAATGGTTTATTGAGGAACCCTTCAGAAATCAAGTGATCATAAATCTTCCTAGTTTTATTTACATCTATCTTGGCTATTCTTCGAGCATCCAAAAGTCTTAAGAAACCCATTTTATTATTCTCTGTAATAAGTTGTTCCTTAATTTCTAGAAAGTTCTTTGGGAGCAAACGGAGCATGGAGCACAAATCTTTCTCAGACTCCCCTAGCAAGTGAAATTTTGGTAAATCAATAATATCCAAGGGCATACATGTCCTCTTAATTTTATTTATTTGGTAATGTTTACCAAATGAAAGTTTTTTGACCGGCGACTGGCTGTCAAATTTCTTCATCATAATAAATGAAGCATGTTGTTGTTCTCTTACTGTCAAATGATTCTCCTTCTTCAACTGTTTGTATAAAATGGCTGCATACAGGGTTCTTATTCCATTTTTTCTGTAGTCACACAGGTGGGATATTTTTTGTATGAGTTCATATTCTAAATTCAGACCTTCTATGAAGGCATCAAACTGCATTCCAGTCATGAACTGCATGAAGGATATCAACCGTTCACACTTCTGCTTTGTTATGGTACTGCCCAATTTCCAGAACCAGGACACTAACTTTCTAGGCATAATTAGACCGTGATTTTGTATTATCTTATATCTCCTCTGCCTCTCTTTGAGTCTTGTGTTTAACGAATTTGCTAAAGCAATCTTTAAAGAATCCATACATTCATCTTCATCATCTGAGTAATTATCTTCAATACTGAAAATAGTCTCTGCATAATGGTCATAGCTCAGTTCAAATTCTGATCTGTAGGCGTTGTACCCTGCCAAGTGTTGGTCACCTTGGTTGTTCCGAGGAGGGTTACTACTTTCATCCAAACTGTACAAATAGGGAATAACAGGCTTTGGAAATAATGATTGTTTTGTTTCTGGCAAAAGTTTTAACTCTTCATACTGGACACTCTCTATATAATACTTTTTATAATGCTCTTGGCATTCAAGTTTTGAGCGAGTGTGTACACTTTTAGAAATTTCCTCCCAATTGCCATAACCATACGTAGATAAGGCTGAGAGCAGTTTGCATTCTTCCTTTGCGGACCAGTTGCAGTTCTCGAAGAGTGGAAAGTCGTTTCGTCTGACAGCATATTTGTGGTAATTTTTGTGAGCACTTACTTCGCGGCCAGCAGCAAAACAGGCCGTACACAAATTCGTGTCACACTCGCAACATTCTATATAGGGCTCATGAGCGCCCTCCGCACACCCGTCGCACTTGATCTGCAATACATCACTGGACATTTCTTTGTTAACAGGTCGAAGAGCTCGTACAAGATTTCTACGAGAAGTACTATGACATCGATTACAAGGAATGCAGGCACGCAGTATTCTTAAGACTAATTAGGTGAATAAACGTTGAAGTAAAGTTGATTGTTTTTCTCTTTGTAACAAACGCTTGTTGTTACCTAGTTATTTACTTCCTTTCACTCATTCATCCATCACACTAAAACACACATGCAATGCATCATGACAAATTATTTGATTTGGCATTTTGTAATTTGTTTGACTTTGACACCTAGAGAGTTTTTTTTTAATATTTGTTCCGTGAAGAAACAGGCTAAGATCATACTGCCTAGTCATTAGTTTTTTTTATTTCTTTTTTTCCCCTTGATGATAATGAGTGGTGATTAAGATGATAAATGATGTTCCCCCAAACCCCTTGAGTCCTCAGTAAAGATGTGGGACTTTACTGAGGTCTCACGCGGACTTCTTGAGAGAATTTGAAAAGTAATGTTGCACTGTTTTGTTTCATTTGCCAACACTCTTGCTCGTTCACAAACACTTAACGGTTAATATTCCACTATTATTTCACATTAATGTTCGAAAAAACACAAATATTAGAAAATAAAACAAAACTGCAGACATGACGCTTCACTTTCCCGCCAAGAAGTCCGAGTGGATGTAAGTTTTTTGACATAGGGCTGCGTCACACGAGTAACTACCCTACAGAGTGCAAGCTCTATAACAACGCGCAAAATTCATACCTATTCTGATAGGGCTGACACCCGTTGCACGTTTAAAAATTTAGGGAGGAAAAATAAAATAAGGTAAGTAGGTAGAGGTACATAATAAAACGTGTATTTTAAAAGGTATAAAATAAGGATTTAAATTAGTTCAAAGATAACGAAACGTTGAAAAAATTGTCTTCTGTGTTGAATCGAACCCGCGTCCTCCGCAAATAATCAAATATTACGAATCTATAAAGCAGTCTATCTTAACTAAATGTTTAAAATATTAAAAAAAAAGAAATATCCTTATTTTTTCCGAAATTATTCATACACACGGTGCAAGAGTTGGGAATTGTGTAACTAACCCGACTTTGCTTTATATATTTAGATTAAACACGAATGTCCCTTAATCGATATTATATAAATAATTAACCGTGTCGCGTAGCGATGAAAGAATATACTACCACCCCCTCACTTCCCTTGGGTGTCGTTAAAGGCGACTAACGGACTAAAGACTGCACATACATCCAACAGCTTAGAGCGGCGATGGGCTCACCACCTGTCGAAAAGGTTGTCGCGAGATTTATGTACTCGTATTTTCTTAGATTGAAAATTTTAATAGTTAAAAACAATCGCATCAAGTTATTTAATTTACTTGTTTATATATAGTAAATCTCGGAACAACCTTAATTATCATATAAATTGTGTAATGACGATATAAGTTGTTAGTACAAGTTTTAAAGTAAATGTTTATTTTTTTCTTTTTAGCGCTATTAAATAAAAGCTTGTTTTTTTAAAAAGGTATTTTACTTTTAATTATTTTTTACATAAAAGTTATCCCTGGGAACGTATCCAGGGATAACTAATTTTCATCTGTTCATCTCACTGAACGTGTACCAAGGTATACTACAGAATTTATTCACGTCTTCCAAACCACCACCACTCACTACCCATCAAAAACGGGTAAAACGAATCAAACTCGACGCGGTTGTGTGCTTAATTACTGAGTTTCTATGGCCACCTTCCAGCTTCATCATAAAACCCTGGTTACCATGTAGCACCAAAGAACTCGTCAAAATGAATCAAACGAGCCCATACTCGATTGGGCTTATGTCGTTTAATTACTGAGTTCCTATGGCCACCTTCCAGCTCCATCATCAGACCCTGGTTACCATCTAGCACCAAAGTACTCGTCAAGACAAATCAAACGAGCCCATACTCGATGGGGTTATGTCGTTTAATTACTGAGTTCCTATGGCCATCTTCCTGCTCCATCATCAGACCCTGGTTACGATCTAGCACCAAAGAAATCGTCAAGACGAATCAAACGAGCCGAAACTCGATGGGGTTGCGTCGTTTCATTACAGAGTTCCTATGACCACCTTCCAGCTCCATCATCAGACCCTGGTTACCATTGAAAGACAAACAACTCGTCAAGACGATTCAAACGAGCCCAAGCTCGATGAGGCTGTGTCGTTTCATTGCGAATTTCCTATAGCCACCTTCCAGCTCCATCATCAGGTCAGCACCATGTTATCATAATATTGCATTGTCACGCGATTTACACACGTATGCAAAATTTCAGCTCAATCGGTTGAAGATATCTGCTTCAAAATTGAGTTGCAATATTCCACCCGAACAAAAGATAATTACATACATTACATACATTGCAAGTTAAATAAAAGCTTGTAATAAATAACCCTTCAGGGATAATGATTATGTGTATGTATGTAAATAAATATTTCAACACTGTAATGGTAAAATCCCAAATTCGTCAACAAAATCACTCGAATAACTGAATCTCATCTAATGCGCGCGAACGTGCGGCCCTGTCCGTCATACCACAACTGGACCGGCGCAAACCAGTTTTTACCACGGCGGCGCGTCGGTGAACCTGTCGGTGAGAGGTCACGCATACATCCACGCGCTTATGTATGAGTACACCTACAGCGGGCCGCTTATGGGCAGCTTGCATTCTGTAGGGTATTTATTCATGTGGCTGCGTTCCGTCGGTTCACTCGAGCTCACTCCGGCGCGCGCACACTGGTCTAATTTAGCAAAATACGGGACATTCGCATCAAAATCAATATTTTTTATGCGTACTCCTCTTATGATCGCATATCACTTTTACTGATTACAATTTTTCAAATAAACTTAGAAATTTTCGAGAAAAAAAATATCAATTTTTGTATGAAGATGGAATAAAAATATTTTTTGTATGGAAGAAAAGTGATTGACGCTTAAAACTCTGTAATGAGGTGGGGATTTGCGTTGGATTTTGGTGGGTTCAAAGATCGTATTTTTTTTTTGTATCTTTGCAGTCTTTGAAACTAAACATTTGAAATAAAACAATTTGTTTCTAAATATAGAAAAAAGCTTTTAATACGCCCGGAATGAATTAAATTCAAAATAATGAGTACGTTGCAGAACCCAACATTTATTGAACTTATTATTAATACATGAAGTAGTAGTAATTTCTAAATTCCTAGGCTAAACATAGGTGTGTAACTCATTGTTTGTCTACAGTACCGATGCGGTTAAAGTAGAGTAGAAGTCGCAGAATAGAAAGCACGTCAACACTGGAGCAAAAATTGTCTGAGACTGTGAGCTCAAAGCTGTGGCTTTGTATATCGTTGCCTGTGTGCAAGCGAGATGGTGAATAAGAGAAAAGGACAACTTATGACAAACGCAGTGCACCGGGTGCGCATTACAAAGCCTATTGTTCGGAAACTGGTTTGCCTATTGTTGGGAAACCGGTTTGCTTACCTATGTTTAGCCTAGGAATTTTAGAAATTACTACTACTTACATGTTGTAGTAGTAACGTACCTATTATTTTAAATTTAATTTATTCCGGGCGATTATAAAGCTTTTTTTATATTTATAAACATACTGTTTTATTTTAAATGTTTAAGCGCCTGTAGCTTCAAAGACTGCAAGGAAGTTGTTGACATTTATCATAGAGAATGATAAGATCTTTAAACACACCAAGATTCAACGCAAATCCCCAGCTCATTACGGAGTTATAAGCGTCAATCACTTTTCGTGTATACAAAAAAAAATGATATTTTTTTTCTAGTAAATTATAAGTTTATTTGAAAAATTGTAATCAGTAAAAGTGATTTGCAATCAAGAGAGGAGTACGCATAAATATGCTAAAAAAAGTGGAAAAAATAGAGACAGAAGAAGAATTTTGTCTTGTTTTGGACATGAACACTTCAGAATAGGTTGTAACTCAAATAAGTTAAACTTTAACCAAACAACTACCCTCAAAACGACGGAAGTAATAGTAGAGGATCTGAGTATACAACGACCTTCACCGAGCGGTTAATGGATGAAAAGTATTTTATATCAAATTTAATGTGTTAAAAAATATATTGCGAGTGGGTTGGCTGAAAAATTTCAGTCCAGTATTAAATATAATATAATTAAATATTTAAAAATATATTTTTTTAAATATTGCACTTGTTTCGATAATACATAAATTAAATAGGTACCAATCGAAAGTATGAAGCCTTTAAAGTATGCAAACGTTAGGTTGACTATTTTTTTCCTGTCATAAAATTGGGTAGGCAGGTGTAAACAGGCAAGTCAATATTTGCAACCGTCTGGTTAAATAAATAAAATGTATGTTTATATAAAGATAAGCTCATTTTAAACACACACACACTAAACCAGGGGCCCAAGTCTGATAATTTACGAATGGCATAATTGAATCGCAATTGGATCGCATTGTAATTGTTTAACACATTTGGTATTCTCTTACTCATTTAAGAATACCAAATGTGTCAAACAATTACAATGCGATACAATTGCGATTATTATTATTATGCCATTCGTAAATTAGCAGACATGGGCCCCTGTGCAATGTAAAAAAAAAATATTTTTTTAATATTAAATTAATCATTAATGGTACTGGACTGAAATTATTTAGCCCACCCACTAGCAACATATTATTTAACATATTAAATTTGATTTAAAATACTTTTCATCCATTAACCTTCTCGGTGAAGGTCGTTCTATACTCGGATCTTAGACTATAAGGCAGGCGCACAAAAGACAAAATTGATAACATTTTTTCTTTCATAAAGGTAAGACCAAAGTATTCCAAGCATACAGCCAGGCATCTTGCACTCCGTCATACCTACCGCGAAATGCACCTACAGCGCGCGACAACGCGGCGTTGTAAATCGGTCAGGGACGCGCTTTCGAGCACACGCACAGCCCGCAGGCATAGTTTGAAGTGGTCTCGGATCGTAATTTCGATTTGTTTGAAAATATTACCTCTCCGATATTATTTAGGCTCGTATTCTCAAACCAAACTCACACTCAAATCTCTGCTTGAGTATAGTTAGAAAGGGATGGCGATATATGCGATGTATAGTTAGAAAGGGATGGCGATATATGCGATGTATAGCACCATCCCTTTCTAACTGTACTCAAGCAGAGATTTGAGTGTGAGTTTGGTTTTAGAATACGAGCCTAATCTACAAGTTCCGTAACAATGGTGTAATGCAACAATAATAATTGTTGTGTGAAAGGCTGTCGAAATAAACAGAGAGATTCGAAGTTATCTTTTTTTACGTTACCGTAAGATTCTGGAAGGTACCTATAATCTTAGAGTTATTATTCTAAGCCTATAACTATATTTTATTTATTTTAAACTTAAGTTTGTTTTCAGAACAAATAGGTAATACGAAAGTAAAGGTAGGTATGTCATTAATTATTTATGTAAATTATTTTGCCATGCGATCGTGAGTCTGTGATCTGTGTGTGCTGTCTGTGACTGTTGTGATGTAGAAGGCACCTAACCTACCTGCGTAACTTATATTTATAGTGAGTTCGTAAGAATTAAAATCGCCAGAGGGCCTAGTCAACTGGCAAACGCTCGACCGGTGACAGCTTCAAAATCGCTCATCAAATTCGCTAGGCTACATCGATATCGATAAGCTAAGGGATATAGAACATACAGGCTTGTCTTAGTATTTTTTTGTTTGATGATAATGTAACCCTTATGTAAGATTAATAAATAGGTAGTAACCACACCGATCCTTTTGAGTTTTAGTGAATTGAATGTCACTTTACTAAGAAATTCGGGTAGACTCCTTGAGACAATTTGAAAAATGAATCAATCGCTTTTTTCGCCGGAAGTTCGCCAGGCAAGCACGTTTGTAAATAAGTACTTATAATGATGACGAGTGACTTACCTACCATAATATGATATTGATATGAGACCAAACCCATTTTTCAGCTTATAATATAAATAAATTAAGACTGAAGACCACAAGCAAACGCTTGCTGCCAAGAATTTCTCAAATATTAACAACTTGACGTCCGTCTGTAATGAAATAAGTGATAACACTAAATGTTACAAACCGCGCGAACATTTAAACAGTTTGATCTTAGATGCGAGTACCCACTAGGTAGTGATTAAAACGTTTGCATCTTGTATGAGTACATCGCCTAAAGTAACTCTATGGGTTTAGTTGTCTAACTACAACACCTATCACATTACTTTTCTAATTGATTATTGTCCTAATTAAAATAAAATAAAAAACATTCCAAGTACATGGTTTTGCTAGTTAAATTAAAACTAATTTTAAAATATGCAAACTAGCGAAGCAATGTACTTACTGTTACTTGAAAGGTAATTCTAGAGGTTTAACTAATGCAAAAAGTCCCCGCCCGCGCCGCACCGGTTTGTGATCTTGCCAGTTAGTTACGCAACTTTCACATTACCGAGCTAAAGGATGGGTAACCAACTAAAAAGCGTCTCGAGCTCCTCCGTGCTTCGGAAGGCACGTAAAGCACACTGCGGTTCTATTGGCTCAGGGCTTAAGCCTGTTATAGCCCAGTCTGCCTTAGTGCTGTCGTTCATGTGGGAACGTTCAGGACGTTCATAGGATGACGATGAAGACAACATCGCCTTAATATAGGATTGCTTCATTGTTACTTATTTATAGCGGTAGGTACCGAAAATAATTGAAATTAAAAGTCAAATCATTTATTAAATATACGCCTTCACAGACACAATGACATGATCGTGGTCTCTACGCGACAAGTTAAAATATTTATTTATTTTACATTATTTACTTCACTGCCATTCATTATGAGTTGGTTGATAATGTTTCGAAATAAAACATAGGATTATTTATATGTTTACCAAAAATAATTTTAAAACAATTAATTTTATATAATTACCCTACTATGTTGATAATGAATCAAGTACAACTTTAAGCCATGTTTAATGCAGTTTCATTGTTGGATACGACATGTGGTACACATCCCTTCTTTATTGTGAGCCTGATGCAGCATTAAATATTGCTGTTATTATGATTAACCATGCTTTTTAAAGGTATCCAGAATCTCCTAAGAAATTGGAACAATATACTTACTTATAGAAAATTGTCATACATAAAAAGTTAGTAGGTAGGTAGTATATATTTACCAAAAATAATTTAAAAACAATTAATTTTATTTATTTATTTTATATTCACAAGTGAATCGACAGTTCTATAAAAAGTATAACACGGAAAATGTGAAACAGCAAACCATTTACAGATTCACACAAATAAAAATGTGATAGTAACATTACAAACTCAAGCAACAATTACAATCGATTACTTCACAATCGCCAAATTGATAATAACTAAACTATTACAGAGTATGCTAGATATGGAACTTAATTTGTATTATATGTATAACAAGCCACCTTATGTTAAGCCACCTATTTAAAGAAAAAACAATATTATAACAAACACAATAGAACCCACCAGATTTAATAATCGGATAATAATAATGCAAGTTTATACATATAATAACCTTTGTATGTTGATAATGAATCAAGTACAACTTCAATAGCTTAATGTTATGACTAGTAGAAATTGATATAAGTAGGTACTTAAACATTTTCTATAGGTACCTACTGCAAGTAAAATTAAATATCAAGTAAAAAATAACATTAATGTTGTATTTCTTAATATATTCTTATTTCCTTACCTAACTCTCTCAAAGTCAAAGTTTATTAAATATGAGGCTTCACTTTCTCTTATTGACATTAAAACTATATGTGTATAAAAATAAATGCCAATTGTGTGTTTATGAAGGTACTGTTTTTTAGTAGTACCTACCTAAGTAAATCTTTTTAGTAAAGTACAATAAACTTAGAACTAAATTAACTTTATACTTAATTTTTCCCCATCATATAAACCAAATCACTGTTTTATGGGTTAAATATATTTATGGCACACTGTTCCTTTTCTTAAAATAAAAATGTTGTCAACAAAGGTATTGTTTTTTTGTACATAAATAAATCTTTTTAAATAAAGCACAATAAACTTAGAACTAAATTAACTATATTTATGGCACAGACTGCTCCTTTTTGTAGAATAAAAACGTTGACAACATTAGAGCTCCACAAAAAAATCATATAAATAACTAAATTCAACGATGCCAAAGCCATGTTCAATGCAGTTTCATTGTTGGATATGACATGTGGTACACACCCCTCCTTTCTTGTGAGTCTGATGCAGCATTAAATATTGTTGTTATTATCATTAACCATGCTTTTTGAAGGTATCCAGAATCTCCTAAGAAATTAGAACAATATACTTACTTATAGAAAATTGTCATAGGTAAAAAGTTAGTAGGTAAGTACCTATGTATTATACAAAATTGCTTGATATTGTTTTTTACCAAATAACCATGTTTGTTCACCATTCTGAGGAAGTCCATCCTCCAAATTATGAGGTAACATTTAAGATTTTTGAATCATCGTCTCAAATCTGCAAAACCACATAAAATAGTTTTATCTTTATGTCAATACTCTTTATTCTAGCAATTTTAACAAAACTGACATTTCCTGGTAAATCCCAATATAATAATAGGCATAATACTTACCTTTATTATGTAAGTAATAATTTATTTATTAAAACTTACCGTTTGAACGTAAGGACTGATATCTTTTCCTATTAAGAAAGATGCTTGTCTGTATAAGATGTATAGGGTATAGTCAATAGGTACACCTTACTACACTTAGAGCCTTGGTTTAATACTCTAAGCTACCTGGCAAATTAAATCTTCATTGGAACCTGTAAAACAAATAGGCAATCTAAGTTATAAATTGATAAATGGACATTATGGATAGGTTACATTTAATATTTATACAAAAAGTCCCTTACTGTTGTCTTATTCTTGACCTTTCTTGTCATGATTAAAGGTACTTAGGTGGATTTATTTGGCCCAAATGTTTGTATGGTTTGAGAGCCCCTACAAATTGTTATGCAGCGACTTGCTCTTGGTTGCGGAAAATGTTGCATGACACACATTTATTTGGTCACTCACATCGCAACAACTATATCAGCACGCAATTCCCGGCAGACCTTAGCTAAATATTTGAAAGTTCGTAAACGAGAACTCCGAGAACTATTCACAAGTACAACAAACTCGATTTCGTTAATTTGCTCCAAGTAACGTAGGGAAACATTTCTTCCTTAGCGCCTGAGCACTTGATTATCGCAGTCCACAATAGCCCTAAAAAGAGCATTTTAAACAAAACTTTCAACACAACACAACTATTCCTTCATCAGCTGATCAAACAATCGCCATTTTGTGTGAATTTTTATCTTCAATGTTTGAGTGATCGCTAGATTAGCGATTCTTGGCTTGTCAAACTGTCAATTAGGTCTATTTTAGCGTAAATTTTACGTCGTAGGTAACTTTTGCTTATGTCAATCCCATACATTCGTTTATCGTAGCGAAGATTTCGTAGCGTTTAATTTGTTTGCCAATTGACTAGGCCCTCTGTACTTAACATGATGTAGGTTATAGAATATATATAAGGTGACTGCTAGAAACCGCAAAAAACTTCTAGGGCTGGTCAGGTCAAGTGTTTTAAACATGACAAATATGACAAAAATGAAATTCGTGTTTTTTTTCATTTTTTTTTAAATAATTCATTCTGTAAATTTTAATTAGATTGTCTTTGAGTATCTTATTTATTTTAAAGCAATAACATAAGAAAAATAAAATGAAAAGCAATTAAAAATAACGATTATTTACAACGCGCGGGCAACGAAGTTCAACGAACTGCCGGGAGGCCGTCGGTTGACACGTCCGCGTCGTCAGCTGGGCGTTAAGTACCTACGTTAGTCTGCAATCATGAGACCCCATTTATTTTCCTTTAATTGAAATGTGCGTAGGTATAAGGTGCAGTTAAGTCCAACGATTATAGATTGCATCAAGTTATGGCCACATTTTAACTGTAATTATGATATGTGTTATGTATGAGCGTAAATTCAACTCAATCCTACCCTACGTCTTACAAAAAAAAATCTATCACACATTATGAGAAGATAGGTACAGCTACCTTTCCTTACAAATGAAAGATCAAATGTAGGTAGTTATCTAAGGTACGACCAACGACCGAACGATGACCTTTCATGTCTACGACAACTAAACTAAAATAAGTATGTATTACCTATTTTGTGTTATTGTTAGTCAAGCGTTATTTCACTATTCAGTCTTGCCTACTTACACTAAATTAAGTTAAACTAATGTATCGCATTAAAGGCAACGTTGATACCTAAACTGCTGCGTAATTGATAGGTAGGCAGGTACTTACGTGGTGTTATAGAGCATTCCAGTTTATTACATTAGCGCACAGGAAAAATGATAAGCTTCCCACTGTCAAACTAATGTAATAATGATTAAATAAAAGTAAAAACCTGTGCTAAAATTTCGTAAATAAATTAAAATTTATTAAAGGATAAACTAGAACAACTTTTGTGATCGGCACATAATTATTATTACACTAATTCGGCGTGCTTTAAGCATTTTTACGC
The DNA here is from genome assembly GCA_963921215.1 of Scoparia ambigualis. Classification (NCBI taxonomy): domain Eukaryota; kingdom Metazoa; phylum Arthropoda; class Insecta; order Lepidoptera; family Crambidae; genus Scoparia; species Scoparia ambigualis. The sequence goes on along the minus strand of OY992504.1, from coordinate 2,172,841 downwards.
ACACGCGACGCGAATGCACCTGACAGAATGCATAAGTTGACTGCCGAATAAAATCAAAGATGCAAGATGCGCAAGCGAGCGACACGTAGACGATCTGCTGTCTCTTTCCAATTCTATGAATATGAAAGAGACAGAGTAAATTCTTATCGCTGCGGCAGGCGGTGTACCAACGTTACGGCTTTAACTTAGAGAATCGCACTGTGGCACTGCTGTGCTGAGTCGAGTCACTGAACTCACTTGAGTCTCTTGCGCAGCGCAGCGCAGCAGGTGTGTGCAGTTTCCTCGGGAAGGTTTTGGTGTGTATGTGAGGTGCATTTGTGTGTGGGTGATTAAACTAATAACTAGTATGAGTTAATTAGTAAAGGATTAGTATTATTATGAATAGGCTACCGTGAATAAAGTAATCAGTTCAGTACCAAATTAATGTTTTGTGTAACAAATGGGTGTTAAGTCGTATTAGACTTGTAGGTAGAACAGGTGGTGTTCTTTTAAACACGTTAAATAAGTGTAATAATAATGTGCCGATCACAAGAGTTATTTTAGTTCGTCCTTTAATAAATTTTATTTTATTTACGTTATTTTGGCGAAGGTTTAATTTTTATGTAATATTACGTTAGTTTGACAGTCCAAAGCCTGTGAGGTGTGATGGGAAGCTTATCACCTTTCCTGTTCGCTGATGTAATAAACTGGAATGCCTCTAACACCATGTAAGTAAGTACCTACCGACACCTATTAATTACGCAGCTTTTTAGGTATTAACGTTGCCTTTCATGCGAGACATTAGTTTGACTTAATTTAGTGTAAATAAATAGGTAAGACTGAATAGTAAAATAACCGCTTGAATAACAACAACATAACATAGGTAACTTATCACAATGCTTTAGGCTGTTTAGTTGTCGAGGACATGAAAGGTCATCTGGTCATTTGGTTTGGAGTTAGCGGCAAGTGCTTAGCGTGCGGACGCGATATTAGATAACTACCCAACTACCCATTGATCTTTCATTTGTAAGGAAAGATAATTGTAACTTCTCATAATGTGTGGTGTGATAGATATTTACTAGGATTGAATTGAAATTACGTTCATACATCATAACACTTACCATAATTACAGTTAAAAAGTGGCGTTGGACTCAACTGCACCTTATACTTACGCACATTTCAATTAAAGGAAAATAAAAAGGGTGTCGTGATTGCAGACTAACGTAGGTACTTATCGCCCAGCTGACAACGCTTACGGGTCAACAGTCGGCCGGCCAGCCGTTCGTTGCCCGCGCGTTGTAAATAATCGTTATTTTTAATTGTTTTTAATTTTATTTTTCTTATGTTATTGGTTTAAAATAAATTAGATACTCAAAGACCATCTAATTAAAATATACAAAATGAATTATTTAATTAAAAATTTAAAAAAACACGATTTCTTTTTTGTCATTTTTGTCATGTTTGAAACACTTGACCTGACCAGCCCTAGAAGTTTTTGGCGGTTTCTAGCAGTCACCTTATATAACGTTTCCGTTTTGTTTTCGTTATATCTTCAACTAGTCATATCGTGCAGTGTTTGCTTGTTTCTAAGACTTTGAGTGCTTGTTTGTTAAATAGGTAATTAGGTAAAAAGGTAAACAAGTAAGTAACTTACAGAACTACATTTTACTTGGTGTGCAATCACAGAATAAATTACTTACTAAGGTTGCGTAGATATGTTTATTTAGTCTATTTGCTGTCATCCCTAACACACGAGTCGACGGCGTAGGTACGTTCGGTACGAAACGCACCACAAAGTATTAACTACTCTCCGCGTAGAGCGATAAGGTGCTATTTTGAATGCACACGGTGCCTATTTAATATTGTAGGTTATTAAAACGGCGGCTTTCTTCAACCTCAAAGGAGTGCAACTTCTGTACGTAGTACTATTATTTATTCTGTGATACAGCCAAGTTCTCCAATTTTTTGTTAATTTTATGAGTGAGGCAAAAATTGAAAATAAGTTTTGGGCCGAAATTTCAATTCTCTGTATAAAAAAGATATTTAACAATACAAACAAATCAGGCGACATGTCAATAGTCTACTTATTTATAACTAGCAGGCCCGCCCGCGACTTCGTCTGCTTGAACACTACAGGCTGATGAATTTGAAAAAAATATATTTCACACAACATTTTATTGTTCTAAGCACAAACTTAATCCCACAGACGTATACCTACTAAGTATACGTCTGTGCCTAATCCTGACAACGAACCATAAAGTTACTATACCTAGCGTAAGGTATAGTAACTTTTAAGGGCCCCACAGACGATCAGGGCAGGTATCGGCATGTCGGTTGGTGGTGCAACGCACGGCGGCGGCGGCGGCGGCCGGCGGGCTGGTACTGAATGGCCCCAAACATGATCAGTTTGCTGGCAGGTATCAGCCTATTGTCTGACAGGCCGATGGCTGCCGGCGAACTGATGCGGTTTTAATTTGCTATTTTATTTAAAAATGTATTATTGAAAAAAAAGGGCACTTGGCCAATTCAGCGGTTAACAAAACTTCACTCCGCCCGCCGACAAACGCGGAGGATGTTTTCCACAAACTCCGGCAAACACGTACGTTCAAGTGTATTTGATCGACAAAACATTTAGGCCACGCCTCTTATTTATGTTTTCGATCAATGTTCTGTTCAAAACATGGCGCAGCGGACGCGACATTACACTGTCATAATTTTATTAAGCAAAGTGTATTTAGATCACAGACGTATATGTCTGTGATTTATATATTTACAAAAAATATTGTAACTTTCTCTGGAAGACCAAATTATAATGAATAAATCAAAGACATATAATTATATGTCTGTGGAATAAATAAATATGGTTATTGATATCTAGCATAATTACTTAACTTATCCTATAATGTTTTGGTAACTTAACAGATACACTTAAGTAAACACTTCACAGGATTCTCTGAAAATCGGAGTTACCGTTTTCTATTATTGAAGGTCAAAAATTTTCTATTTTTCTATATTTGAATCAAATACCAAAAAAGATATGGACAGGAACTATTGTTCTATAGCTACAATAGGTTATATAAATATTATCATTTTCAACATAACATTATGAAATATATATTTGTCTCTTTTCATCTAATCGATAACGCCGTTTGATGAAAGAGATAGATATATTTAATGTTTTCTAGTTTCTGGCAATGTTTTTGCCAGATTCACGATTATACGCTGTCAAACAGTTGGTTGTTTACATGTGTGTTGTTCGCATCCCTACTAAAAGACGCCATTTTATATTACATAATGGTTGTAGGTATGCACTTTTTTTTTGTAGGTACTTCTCGTCCATATCTTTTGGGTCTTTGCATTCAACCAATAGAGTTGGTTGAATGCTCTAAGGTCCCATCCCATTGAACTTTATAACTAAAGAGAGCATAAGTTTGCTATCTCTTTCTGCCTTTAGCCATTACTATTTTGGTTCCGTTTTGGCACATCATGTTTAACCTAAGTAAAACAAAGACAAAACATAGAATGAAAGGGCCGTGTCGGTGAAACTGTGCAACTTTTTGCATGGGGCCAGCCGCACCCAAACAACCAAACAAATCGCTGTCATTATCTATTTTTTAGTTAATTAAGTTTATTTTTTTGTGAACTTAGTATTTCGGTGTGTTTAATTTAATAATGAGTTGTTCAGCTAAACAATTTGTAGTAATAGGAGTGAGTGGAAAGTGTGTCGAATATCATTTTCAAGGTAAGTTTTGTAACGCACACACAGTCAATTTTTTTTGTGCATGTGTGAAAATGTTGCACAACGAAGTACCTCTATAGTTTATATATCTTAATGGTCGGTCCTTATCGCCGTAAAATATCATTGTAACCACTGAGGTAGTATAACTAGAGACGACACCGCGAAGTAAGTTTTTGCGCATGCTCTAAGGCTGGCCTCACACAGCCGGAATGGCTTTCTGAATTCAGAATCTGAATTTAATATTCTGAATTCCAGCACCTTGACTCACACATTCTTAAAAATTCAGATTGATCAGTAGTCTTGTGACTCCCGGCATATGCAAACGTCTCCGAGACGTTAACCGCTTGCTGTTTCAACCAGGGTTGCTATTTTTTTTTCGCTGTTCCTACCAATTGACGTCTTCCGTGGTCAAGTGGTTAGCGTGCCGGGTCTGGCGTCGCGCCATCTCTGAGGTCCCGGGTTCAATTCCCGGTCGGCGAGTCAATTTAGAGAAAACTGTTTTTCTTAATTGATTTCGGGTCTGGGTGTTTTTCTATGTTTATGTATATTTATCCATTATCTAGTTTAACCATATTAACGAGTTTCAATAGAAGCTTATATTGCTATCAAATTTTATAAAAATAAAATATAAAAATAAAAATTTATGGTAAATCCTGCTAAAACTGCAAAGCGTTGTTTATAAAAATGCACCAAAACTGCTATATTTACCTTTATAATTTTTTAAAATTGAAGTACATCGAAAATTAAACACTATTAGAGCAAGGTATCAATAAGATAACATACAAACTAAATATCTAAAATTTACTTTTAAAAATGCTAAAAAAGCAGGATCCTACTAAAAATGGCAACACTGAAATAATTCAGAATCTGAATTCCAGCATGTGTGTGCCGCTCCATTTCTAATGTATGGGAATACGCGCGTTCTGAATTCAGAATCTTAAATATTCAGACACGGAATTCCGGACGCTCGTCAGCTCATTCTTCCAGATCGATCTGAGAAATTCAGATTCTGATAAAATCAGCATGTGTGTGGAGCATAATGATATTGTATGGTATTCCGGCCTTTCTGAATTCAGATTCTGATATTCAGAAAGCGATTCCGGCTGTGTGAGGCCAGCCTAAGGTAAAGCCTGAGCAGAAAAATTAAAAATGTGGTCTAGGGGCGCCTCAATAGCTCTTTTTATTGCAATGCAACACTAAGTATAGTCATACCCATGTGAATTGGCAAGCGTTATAAATCTGTATTCTGTAAATAAGTGTAGGTTTTATTTTTTCAAACAAGAACATTTCTGGTAGGTACTGGTTTGATGTAATCTAACGTGCTTCTGTAGATATTCATAACACAGTCAAATTTCAAAAAAATAAAATTATCAAAGCAAGTAAAATTTTTAATATCATTCATTAAAATCAGAATCTAAATACTCAACTAATTAAGTCATACGACTCATACGACATATTTTCATGTTCATCATTTTCAGATTGCACCAATGGTTGGATTTCAGATTTATCACACTCATTATAACTTTCATTGCTTAAATGAATCACTTTCACCGCCACCAACATTAATAAATCGGTACCTCTTTACGAACTGCATAAAATTCATGAACTTAATGCCTAATTGCACACTTCAAAATCATCTAGGTTATTTTTTTTTTATTATTTCGGTTTAATTTTCTTAGGCGTAGAAAGTACAGCAGACGTCTGTCCTTCTCTACGTATTTTATTGCGGAATAACGAGACACAGCTAAAAAAAACATAAATTACTTAAATTAAAACCTTAATAAAATACATTAATGGTCAATTCTCATTGTACACACGTCTAACTTTTGAATCGAGTCGCCTGAATCGGAGGTGGGGAGGTTGAGGAGGGAAGAGGGGGTAGGGAATAAGTATTATATTAAGTTAAGTTAATTTTTGTATTTTGAGGTTATGTATTGTGCTAAAACTTTTGAATCGAGTCGCCTGAATTGGGGTGGGAAGGGAAGGGGAGGAGGGAGGAGTACCCCCCCCCCCTACTTACCCCTTCTGCCGCAGACAAGCAGTTCTTAAGTTATGTCAATTTTGAAAAAAATTGGAAATTTTTAAAAACGTCGTTTCTGGCGCTTCGCCGGCCGCTCCCGCGGCACGCTCGCACGTTTTTGGTCGACATACCTACTAACCTAACCTAACCTAATTAACTCTTTACTCTTTTCGGTGAGACTTTCTCTCCAACAATTATTTATATACATTGTAAACTACTTTTCCGTTACGAGTTCACGACTATGAATAGTTTTCGGCATTTTAACTCTTATAAATATCACTTATTCGAAAAATAGTCCGCGCTGACACTATAACAGCAATCAACAGATGACAATGATGTCAAGTTAATGACATTTTGAGTTGCTACGTTTTCTATTTTATTGGTTAGGCTTTAATAATTAATAATTTAAGTTTAGAAATTAAAGGGGACGAGAGCTATCTTTAAATAGTACTCCAACTCTGCGGTACCTAATGAATTGTTTTAGAGATATTATTTTTTTAAATTTGTAAATCCTAACTTTAAAATCAATAATTTGTCGCCCTAAAAAGATATTTTTGTATGGAACTAGATTTTTGTTGTCTAATAAAAAAATAACCTCGAAATTCAAGACAAGACAATTCAAGTCTTTTTCTAACCAATCACGTGACCTACATGAGTAGGGCAGTAGGTATTTCTGTGTCTATTAAAAAAAATAGGTAACCTCGAAATTCAAGACGCTGCGCTTCGCGATTGTCATAAATTTATAACCTATCACGTGACCTACAGGAATAGGGCAGTTAGTATTTCTGTTGTCTAATGCTACGGCCACATAAGCGCGCTAAAATTCTTATCCGTTGGCGCGCTAAAAAACTTTGTGTTCCGTTGTCACGCTAAGCTTGGCCACATAAAAAAAACTAACGCGATGATATATCGCGCAGTTGCGCTAATGTGGCCCCTGCATAATAAAAAAAAATTGTAACCTATCACGTGATCTACAGGAGTAGGGCAGCCTGCTAATGTCAAAATTAATATAATATAACTTTAAAGACTTCTATACGTAGTACTATTATTTATTCTGTGTTTCTATCTCAAGAACTAATCATTTCCGCAGAAAATAAAAATCAGCATTAGAATCTCTGGATTTTTTACAATAAAGTAGCATAGGTACTTTTATTACACAAATTCGTGTACAGTTATAAAAAATCCAAGCCCGGGAGTGTTTTGGCGCCATTTTTTCAAGTTATTATTTATTACAAAACATGGGAAAGCAAAAAAGTTGCGATACTTCGACAAGAAAGAAAGATTGCTGATCATTTATAACGTTCAAAAACTAAAGTTTTTAAAGCGGTCAATCGCTTTCACAATATGTACCAATAAGCCCCTTCGTTTACAAGGCTACGCAAATCTTCGATACTCGACGATTTTAGTCTCCAAGCGACTGTATCTATTATTTATTCTATAATACTAACGGCCGCCTGCGACTTCGTTCGAGTGGACACCCTGTATCCAGAGACAAATTTTTCTTTCATGCCAACCTTGTCTTGACAAAATTACAAACACAACAAAAAATAATTAGCCAAATAGTTGCAGCCGTTCTGAAGTGATGAGCGAACTATAATTAAGTATTGGCAATTGATTTTTATTTGTTTAAAGGATTAGATTACTTAATAATATTCTCCGTTGTAGCGATCGATTAAAGTTAGCATTTGCCAAGTTTACAGTTTTACAAACTTGTCTACCAATTTACTCTTGATAAACGCTAACGAAAAGATAGATAGCGATTACAGATAACAATAGGTATCCTAAAATATCCAATTCAAGCATCCAAATTATTTTTGATTCTCTTTGTTTTGCTTTCCATAATAAATAACTCAGTTGCCACTTGGCTCAAAAGAACGAGTGTCGAAAGCTGTAAGTTCTAAAAAAAAGTAAATCGATAAAACATGACGTGAGCCGTCATCTCGTCACTCAGTAAAATTCTGGAATCTCGTTGCTTGCAACAACGAGGCAACAACTAAATTTATATTTATCTCTTTCTAACTGCAGATTGTGTCTCCCGGCTTGATATGTTTTATCTTTTTCTGCCGTTCGGTGAAGGCCCTCGAATGTTCTAGACGTTTTATTGTATATATTTTGGCGCGACGGCAGCCCTACGTTTCATTCATTTACTGAAGTTGCGTTTGTGCAGAGTTGTGTTGTGTGTGAGATTTTTGGACAATAATTTAGCATTTGCATTATTCCCTGGACTGTTTTGGATTATTATTTAAAGTATTGTAAGTACCTATGTTGAATTTCGGTAGGGTATTAAATTGCTATGAATTGCGTTTAATTAGAACGTATCATCATACATTTCCTAAAAAGGTGTCTGTTGTGTGGAATCTAAAAGAATGTTATTTTTTGTTGCAGGAGAAGTTGCCAAAATGGGTAAAGATTATTACAAAATACTTGGACTAGCAAAAGGAGCTACAGATGACGAAATCAAAAAGGCGTACCGTAAACTAGCGCTCAAATACCACCCAGACAAGAACAAGGCCGCTGGCGCCGAGGAGAGATTCAAGGAAGTGGCAGAAGCTTACGAGGTGTTGTCAGACAAAAAGAAAAGAGAAATTTACGATGCACACGGTGAAGAAGGCCTGAAAGGAGGAATGGGAAGCCAGAACGGACCGGGTGGCGGCCAGTCGTTCTCGTATGCATTCCACGGAGATCCGAGGGCTACATTCGCGCAGTTCTTCGGCTCTGCGAGTCCGTTTCATGCATTCTTCGATCTGAACGGAGGCAGCGGTGGCACGACGATGTTCTTTGACCGCGACATGGACGTAGACATGGATCCGTTTGCGAACATGGGCATGGGGCAGACGCGGCCCGGCGGCCCCGGCGGCGCTTTCCGCAGCCACAGCTTTAACTTCCACGGCTCACCTAACCGCAAGGAGAAGACCCAGGACCCGCCGATCGAACATGACCTTTATGTGTCCCTGGAAGACATCGCGCGCGGCTGTGTTAAGAAAATGAAGATTTCGCGACGTGTCATACAGCCAGATGGTACATCCAAAAAGGAAGACAAAGTGCTGACCATTCACGTGAAGCCTGGCTGGAAGGCTGGAACCAAGATCACATTCCAGAAAGAGGGAGACCAAGGCCGCAACAAGATCCCCGCCGACATTGTGTTCATCATCAGAGACAAACCAAACCCTTTGTTCAAGAGAGAAGGCAGTGACATCAGATACACAGCCAAAGTTTCACTAAAACAGGTAAGCATCAGTTCTTTTTCACCTATTATGCAGCTTCAGTTCTAGAAAGTTCAAAATAATTAACAATGTTCAAAGTTCTTAACTTGTGTTGTTGTAGTGGACTTTGTTTAAGATGATAGTTTATGTGATAGTAATTATTGTAATCAATGTCATTGTTTACATTAGATGCAAATTTATTTATTTATTCTTGTGATTGATTGATTACATTTGCCTACATAGAGCTCAACATTGGTTTTCTTTGTTACAGGCATTATGCGGCACCATCATTGAAGTTCCAACCATGTCTGGAGAGAAGTTAACAGTGAACCTCCAAGGAGAAGTAGTGAAACCACACACTGTGAAAAGGTTCCCTGGGTACGGCCTGCCTTTCCCCAAGGAACCAACGAGGAAGGGTGACCTCCTTGTGGCCTTCGACATCAAGTTCCCTGACCGCCTCTCATCAGGTGTTAAAGAAATACTCACAGACACGTTACCTAACTAAATTAACTACTCAAGACTGCCGGATATCTCATTAGTACAGAATTCAGTATATAATTATGTTGGTTTTGACAGCCTCTTCTTGATACTGATCTGTTTTCAATTAATATTTATAATAGTTTATAAGTGGATGTCTAATCCATCCTGAAGTGACCTTCAGTGGGTGTTGACTTAAAAAACTCCAAGACTGGGTGTGTCAGAACCAAGTTATATGCTCAAACTTTGGAGAGACATTCCTACATGGATGTAGGAAATTCGTTTTAGTTGCTGCCTAAATTATGTTCGATGTCACTTGTCAAGTTCTAGAGTAACATGTCAGATGACTGAATGACTAGCTAAAATTAGTTTGTTTGACTTTGTGCGTTTTAGTACAAAGAATGAAGTATGTAGTATGTTCGATTATGTTTGTGTGCGTGTCTTTATTTAATTTCGTAAGCTGTAAATATATTTTGTAATACTTTGTTATGTAAATATTGTGATCCCGATGACAGTAGTTGTAAGTTTTAAGTTTCATTGGAGGACAGGAAACTTGGAACTGGCAATTGCGAGTTATGAAAGGTCTTGAATTATTGTGTTATTAGAACTACTGTTCTTTATTTTTGCGGTTTCACTTGTTCAAATTCTTTTATTTTGTAGTGATGTGAAGATAGTATGAAACTTTTCACTTATAATTACTGTTTAAAAATGACTAATAAACAAACACTCAAATTATCTTGTTGTATTATTTTATCTTCTGTGTTATGTACCTAGGTACTTCTGGTGACCTTAATATGATAACTGCTGAAGATTTAATTTATGAAGATATATTTTATTATGTAACTTAATTACTATTTAATAAAGGTCAGGTACTGCCAATAACTTATTCATATTGTCTTATTTTGACATAGTAAACAGTCTTATTTTTACATAGTCCAGAATCATGACCTTGACAGTTCAGTTGCTTCTGAAATAGCTTTTGCTATAAATAAAATGTTGATATTATGATTGCTTCTTTTTCGTGATCATAATAATTAAGAAATTCTTAGCGTACCTACATAGGAAGTCGTGCATTAAGTATTATTATTTATTTGCATTAAACTATAAAAATACTCTCGAACTTTTTAAGACTCCAGGAAATATAATTTCATTGTAGAAACAGCTGTAATATTTGTTGGCCCGTGCTGCGTGCGACGCACGGGAATATAGATAGACCTTGGTATGCTGGAACGGGGCGGGGCTATAAAAATGCGCCGCGCGCGTTTCGTGTTTTCTAACCCGTCCGTAACTCGAATCCGTACCCGTCCGTTACCTAAAGCTTAGTTTACACCAGGGATTTCTAATTTAAATCGGTTAAATCGGAGGATTTAAAAATAATCATGATATTGCACCTCCGCCACAAAATACTGGTGTTAATAAACTTAAGAAATAAAAATCTTCTATAAGTAATACTTTGAAGAGTCAGTTTGATGTTAGAGATTTTGGGGGTTAAAGTTACTCGCGTCTGTAAGTTTACCCTTGAGACCCTACACGTGACCCCTAGGTGGTGCTAAAAATGAGTGACACTGACTGAGTGGTAGAGCCACGCTGCGTTGCAGAACGCATTGGGCCGGCTCGCCCGGCGTAATACACTCACGAATATCCAGCGTGAAATAATGGCACTTGGTGCTGTTGTGTTTCGTCCGGCCAGTGAGGGTTCCGGAGGCCCATTCCCCCCCCCCCCCCCCCCCTTAAAAATTACTAAGTTGATATTTTTATTTTGCAGTTTGGTCTTTTTATAGTAAGTGAACTAGGCTTTACAATTTTGCCGCGTTACCGTCCGTTACCGACCGTAACCGTCCGTAACCGCGTTAGCGGCAAAGTTTCTCGGCCTTACCAATAAACGCCATCTAATGTAGTTAACTATGATCTATTAAAGAGCTAAGATTTCACGAGTTAAGTAGGTAAGAGTAGTGTAGCAGCCATAATATCTTGCTAACTATGTATCTCACAGACTTAATAAGCCACTGTGTTCGTTTCGAGTAAATTAGTTTTGTGATGTAGGTATTAAACATCATCTTATCCGCACCTATAAACAACATCTATTTTTAGGGAGAGGAGTAGCGCTGTGAATCATGGGGTAGGCACAGTATTTTATTCATTCGTTCACGCAGCGCAACGTCGTTAGGTCGCGCTAGTCTATTCTCTTCTAACACATACCCCTTCAGCACCCCGAGATGTCCGAGGTGCTGTGGATCATTAGGACTTATTTTTTAAAATTAACATACCTCGTTAATTTACGGGTAATTGTTTATAAAAATCCATTAGCCAATAGATGTAGCTTTTGGTGACAATAATAGAAGATGAACTGGTAATGGCAATATATTTAAAGTTATTGATACATGAAAGTTAAGAGATCCACTGCACCCCTCTCCTCTACTGAATTCGAATTTGATTCCGAATTACTAATGTCTTCCTAAGAGGCATTCGTTATCGCTACCGCAGGTTTCTTATTCTATTCTATCATCAACCTATTATAAACAATCATTGAGTCAAAGTCGAGGCGTTTTAGTCAGACTCTTAGAGAGTGTTAAAATACCTATTTTGCAAAGACATTAAACTATTACTAATCTCTTTGCTATTTTGTGAGTCCTATCGTAATATTGAAGCCCGTGCCCAACTCGCTGTTATAATGGCCCGCCCGTCCACACGTGCGGGGCGCGGGCCTCGATCGAATCTCTGACGTCACTTGGCAAAAATACGCGCTGGATCGCCGCCGCGCGCTGCGCTAGATCATCACATAAGTTCAAGGAACACTTCCCATATATCGCTGTGCCCTGTGCTAACAAATTGATGAGCTCCGACAACTACGCGTAATCGTCGGTTGCATTAAAGGATGACTGGAGGAAACTGTTATACAACTGTAACTGTTTTAAACTCTGTGTAATGAAGAGAATCTTGGCCGCTTAAAACAGCTATATTACCTAGATTAGATTAGATACAATATTATGTAGATGCAGCGTAAATTATTGATATTGATAAATTATGTCACCTTCAAAACAAGTAAGAAAAAATAATGTTTCAGAATACCTACCTAATGTAGGTACGTAATTAAGAAATTAACGCTTAATTAAAAATTAAGCGAAATAGAAAAACGCTACCACGTATTGAACCTACAAATCATTTGTTAGAAAATATAGTCCAAGTAAAAATAAGTAATTAAAAAGTAGGTATTCATTATTTTAATTTACCTCGTAACAGGTATTTACTTATTATTTTATCAATAGCTTTCCGCAAAAGTCTAATCTTCTCAAAAGTACCTAACTTTCCAGTTAGGTAGGTACCTACTTGTGTAAAATATAAAGAATCCGTTGAAGAGAAGAATATGCCTATTAAAAATAATAATAGAATTTCATGCCTATCATTCTATGAATATACTTTAAATGCAATTAAAAACAGTGCATTAACTATATAAATATCTATCTGCTAGTCACAGAGAACAATCTGGACGTGGGGCACGTACAAACGGCTTATAGCGAGGGGACTTGAAACGGCTTTTTTTACAACAAGTGGGTACCTATTTATGGTCCGTATGTTATTGACATAACGTTCAAAATGCCGTTATGTAAAGGGACGGCAGCACATCTGCAGTGGAACCTTATTTATAATGCACGAAGGGTGGAACCTTGTGGAACAGTCGAGAATGACTACCGGCACAGATAACTACCGAAGAGCGCGAACGTTCTCAGCACATTGCTCTCAGTGTCTCGAGTCTCGAGCCCATTGCGGGAAGGTTCGTCGTTTCGACGCGGCGATCGCGAGTGAGGCCAATACTCGGTCGGGGACCGCTAAATAATCAACTACATTCGGTGTGGTAACACTTTAGTGGAGACTCCCCAGAAAGTTCTTTATCCGTATTACCTATTGGTAGATTTATGTGAATGGTATTGAAGTTCTGTTCTGTCTGATGTAATGAAAACAATAAAAGATTAGGACCTACATAAGATGAAACCATGTAGTATGCCAGAATGCAGTATAATCACAGACATATAGTCTAATACATAACTTTTTCGTTTCACACTCATGCCATTCGTTTTTAACACATAATATTATAAATATATTTTTAATAAAAACTAGATATGCGTCACGTTATCGAAAGCCTTGATTAAATCCGAATAGAATAGTAATTAAAATTTGGGTGTGTATGATTCTTTCGGTGGTTGCAATCTCCCGTAATCGGTGTAAAACGTATACACTGCTCCTACAATGCTATTAAACTCTGCACGTGATATGTGGCGTCACGTGCCTACGAAACGTGAGGCGTGACTGCCGCCCGCCACGAGTGGCCACGCCACGACGCGAGCGCGACGAGCATGGACCATGGAACTTTCTTCTGTGCGCTATCCTACCAACTTGGAAGGCACGCAAACGACAACATTCGACTGTGACGTGAAGATCTGTACGACTTGGTCGGCTTATGTTCATAATAATATTTTTTATCAGCAAGACACGAGTGTGTCCTAGTTACCGCGGTGAACGACGAATTCTTAAAAAATGTGTGTATTCCTAATTGAGGTCATTAATAAATTAAGTTAGATAAGTAGTTCAAGAAATGTAAATTGATTTATGGAAAAGAAGCGTTAAAGGTAATTTATTAATTAATCTAATTATATTTATTGTAGTCTTCGTTCCTATTGTCACTATTTATCACATAAACCTGCAAATATTTAGTAAGTATCGTATTGTTCCTGCTGCTATTTTATGTGGGTACTTACTACCTTTTTACTAACTTATTTTAGTGAAAGCCATGCATGAAAGTGAATAAATGATCTCATGAGGCAGCTGTAGGTATTCTCAGAATTGAAAATTTGAAACTTACGTTGGCTTCTACTGGGTATTGAAAGGACGAAGGAAAAATCCGAAATCACACTTACCCGACCTGGTAATGGAACCCGGGACTCCTGGCCCTGGATGTCGAGCCGAGCGCTTAACCTCTTGGCACAGAATAAATAATAGTACCTACTACCTCTCAGCTACCGAGGCGAATTATTGAAAAGGGTAAATAGAATAGAAGTAATAATAAATGGCAGCGTTTGACAAACTAGGATTATTATTACAGCTAATTATGTTACAATTTGAAATTGGTCCGAAATGAATAAGCCGTTTGATACTATCAAATATTTAACCCCTTGAGCACCGTAAAACCAGACATAATTGAAAATCAATTGTTTTGCGACCGCCTGTAGCGTTTGGTGTAGCATTTGGCCATTTTTATTAATAAGACGGTAAATTATTAATTTTTATATATTAATGATTATTGTATAAATAATTTGATAATTAATAGTTTAGTTTAGTTACTATTCCTGTAAATGTTGTGTAATGTAATGTTCCTTGTTTTTCTACATAATAGTGTAGGTATTTATACAGAACGTAAAAGTATTAGAATTTATAAGAAAATTTAATCTTTTTGAGTTGATTATTCCTGTAAGATTATATGTTTTTTTTAGTTGATTTTTCCTGATTTACTTATAAGAAGAATTTATGTTTTTGAGTTGTTTTTTTCTGATTTTAATAAGTACCTTCTTACCTAAATAAATAAAAAAACAATAAAAACATTTTAGTTTTATTTTAAATAATTTATTATAAAAACACATAAGTAACTATGAAAACAGTAAGTATACTTACTTAAATAATAGGTACCATAAAATACTACTATGGCTGTCATACAAAATGGATACCTACTTATAAAATTTTTGACCTATATATGATAAATATCCGATATTTTGGTATTTTTAATAAATATCGGATATTTTTGAACCCTGCTGTCATTAGGAACTATATTTTACTAAGAACGAAATAATTTATACAGTTATTGTACAATCTTAGTGACCTCTGTAAAAAATGAAGACAGAAGGTAAGTACTGTTAAGTAAATTATCACGTAAAGAACCGTTAAACTGTAAGACTTCCAACGTACTTCCAATGCTCAATGAAACTACTGTTGCGTGCGTGGCGTTTCACTCTTGAATCAGGGTCAGAGCAATCCATTTGGATCACTGGCACGAGTTCTCGGAAGAAAATAGAAAGATACAGGAATAGCCTAAGCATTTATTAGTAGACAAAATGTATATACGTAGTGTACCTTAGTATAGAAGGTGCTTCCTTAATGTTAGAAGGAACTTGTGTTGAGTTACTTATCTTATCTTATCTTATCTAGTGGGGCCTGCAGAGGTCTCCTTCTCGCAGCAGCACGTCGACCCATTGGGATCTTTTGTGCCACCCCGTCCTATCACTCTGCCTCCTCAGTGAAGATAATTGCCATAAGCTTGGCAATGTCCTTGAGGGCGAAGAGCCTAAAATCTTCTGGTTTGGGGTAGGCCGATCCCAGAAGATTCATTCTTTTCCTGGCAAAAGAGTCGCAGTCACACAGTAGGTGCTGCATAGACTCCGTTTCCCCTCCACATGCCCTGCACAGGTTGTCTGTTGCTAGTTGCATTTTGTGGAGCATTTGTTTAGTGGCATAGTGCCCAGTCAGGGCACCGGTGATTAATCGGGCCTGCCTTCTGCTACCTCCGCATATGATCTTACTCCGTCCTAGGGCGCCTTCGCCTATAAAGGATTTTGAGTGTCTTATGCCGGGTAGCTCTTTCCATTCGGTTTTATGCCTGTTTTGGATATGGTCCTTGAAGGCTTTGTTGATGGTACTCGATGCTAGTGCCACAAATGGCTCAGGGCCAATATATGGGGTCTCTGAGCCCTCCCTAGCAAGTGCATCGGCCATCTCATTGCCATGCCCAACTAGCAAAACGGTGTGCTATAACAGTCACGGCAACGTTCCTGTTTTATTAAACAGTTCTATAAGAGCGTCGTTATAAGTTGAATAGATGTGGAGTCAACGTGTTTTCAACGGGATTTAGGCGCAAATTACTCCACTATCTGGTGCAATAGAAGCAGAGTAACAGTGGAATAAATCGCCTAATTATGGAATAGATGTGATTTAACAGCAAACCTAACACATTTTAGAGCAGTAATAGCATTGCCGCGGCAACTACTGCACTATTTGATGGAGTTAAAGTTACATGGTTCCCAATATTCTACAAAATAATGCTATAAATGTTGCCGATGTGCTACAAATCGATATTTTAAGCATTTAGTTGTATTTTTTCAATGGACCAAAAGCCTGTGGGCCTAAATTTTGCCGCGAGATTCCTGCGTTTCGTTTATAATGATGATTAGATCTAAGTAAACTAATTTAGCTACCTTTATTCTTATAATTTTCATACACTATTATATCATAAACACAAACTCTTATTTCTGTTTCAGTTTCCTGTTCGTCTATAAATTAAATAATGGTGTATTCCGTGTTTATTAAAAAAAACAAAAAAGCAGAACATAGCAAGTCCTACTATTTAACAAAAATAAGGGTTTAACAATAAAAAATGTAATAAAAATCGTTTTTTTCGATGTCAAGTCTGGTATCTTCTACCCGGTATCAAGCGGCTAGTTATTCGTTTCTAGCCGCTGGTTTCGGTAACCACCGGCTTACAAGCCGCTGGTTTACAACTATAGATACAACTGTATAATCTGGTAGGCACTGAAATGATTCAAGTTTTTCTCTTTCTAGATGATTGTTTATAATTATGAATGTGGACACATGGCAGGAAACGCATTTTATATTATTAGAAAGGTGCTACGGATGTAGAGTGGAAACAGATTTGAATAAGAGAAAAATACATTTTATTCTAAATCTCTCTGTTTTGTTCATTTTCAAAACTCTCTGGGTTATCAACATCTGAACTGCAATTACAGGAATCTTCAAAAACTCATTATTATTAACTTCTATTGCAAACAGTGAAGCCTGACAGTCGACTTCTTCACTGTATTCTATCAATTTAATTAATTGAACATGAATTTCAAGATTGTCGTGAACTAATAAATTGTGTACGGAACCACTATCTTTAGATTGGTTAAGAAAATATCCTTACATTAGAGCTCTAAAGGTCACTAAAAATCTGTTATTGCATCTTGTACTGAATAAATGTGATATAATGGCATTGAAAACAATTCTAGTTCAGTAGCTGTAATCTATAAGCTGTTATTGGACTAGTTGATTTATAACGCTGTATCAGTAATTATGGCGCTTTTTAATAAACGGGTAGCAACTATTCAGCAAATTGGCTCCGATAACGGAACGTTTAGTAGTGGCTGTATAGTTGCGACCTACACCGACAAACAGCTAATTCAATGCTCTTATAGCGCTACTATAACAAACTCATGTTGAATAAACGAGTAATAGACACTATTACACGATTGTCGAATAGTTGCGGTATAAGTACGTAGAATAAACGTTTATACGTCATAATTATAGCGCACAATAGGGAAAATAGCTAAAAAGTCATACGAACGCATCTTTAGCACAATATGATCACTCGGTAGCCATTATTCAACATTTATTCGATCTTTAGTGGAAAAACTGATCGCTTATTCCACTACTTTGCTAGTTGTGTGTTTTGTTGTGTTTTCGATTGTCGGGACAGGATTTGTGCGGGAAGTTATTGGGGGTTCGTCCCGGGGTACAGGTGGTTCACGGGGACGGGGTAGCGAGCGGGCACTGGTAATAAAGTAAAATATAAATAATTAATTTTGATA
Organism: Scoparia ambigualis; assembly: GCA_963921215.1. NCBI lineage: Eukaryota > Metazoa > Arthropoda > Insecta > Lepidoptera > Crambidae > Scoparia > Scoparia ambigualis. The sequence goes on along the minus strand of OY992504.1, from coordinate 2,154,796 downwards.
TTAATATTCAGTTTAACATTACAACACTGAAACAAATGAAATAACGGTTGGTATCTCTTCACCTTTCATAATACAGGTTCGTAACTCACTGGGGAATATTTTGTGGCGTGTAAGATATAGGTATACCTTTAATATTGACCTGACTAGTGCTGGCCGGTGAACTTATTATACGGAGGCTTCTTTATTTACGTGGTCAGGGGCGAGTGGTGGTGTGATCAGTATTTGGTTGATCGCCTCGTATTGATCCCTCATTCTATTCGCGCCAATCACGCCAATATTGCTTCATTGTAGTTAATATATACGATACAGAAGCACTATTAACAAAGTTCATTATATACCTTTCCTTAACCTAGTTAGTCATTTTTATTTTTTATTTTGACAACCGTCTGTCGACACTGCAATATGTATGATTAGACAAAGATGCGTCCCACAGCCCTGCCACCTTTAGTCTGTGTAGCGCTTTCCTTGCCTCCGTCTCTATGACACTGTGCAGAGGTGGGAGGTCCGTGAGGACCTCCAGCGCTGCTGTCGGTGTGGTTCTAAATGCCCCGGTAATCGCCAGGCATACTGTTCTCTGTAGTTTGCTCAAAGCATTCTTACAGATCTTTAGCCTGGTCCTGGGCTACCAGACGATGCTGCCGTATGTGAGAATCGGCCGCACCATCATCATGTGGATCCATCTTATGATTTTGGGGTTGAGTCCCCACATTTTACCATAAGTGGACCGGAACATACCAAAGACCCTATAGGCCTTGACGACAGTCGTATCCATGTGCTGTTTCTAGGTGAGTTCCTTATCTAGTGTTAAGCCTAGATATTTCACTTCTCTGGACCAAGGAAGCTGGGTGCCGTAAAGCGTTAAGTTTCCCAGTTTCGTAAGGTTTTTTATTCTAGTAAAGGAGATGGCGGTCGTTTTTCCCGGGTTTACAGATAGATGATTAGTATTACACCAACCTTCCAGCAAACCCAGGGCACGTTGCATTAGCTCCGATACCGTGGAGGGAAATTTCCCACTGACCGTGATAACTAGATCATCAGCGTAACCAACCGTAAAGAATGGTCCATGGTTCAGCTTTGCTATGATTGAATCAACCACAAGGCTCCATAGCAAAGGAGAGAGAACCTCCCCTTGCGGGCACCCTCTAGTTGTCTGAGCAAGTAAGCTGTCCCCTAGTAGTTCCGAGTAGATGATTCTACCCTTTAGCATACATTCAATCCATTTGCAGATCGGTTGTGGCACGCCATGATCCCTGGCTGCAACATCAATGGAGTCAAAGGTTGTGCGATCGAATGCACCTTCAATATCTACGAATGTGCAGACGCAGGTCTCTTTGTTCTCCAGGGCGGATTCCGCTCTACTCACCACATGGTGAAGAGCAGTTTCTGTTGACTTCCCTGGCTGATACGCGCATTGTAGTCCATGAAGTGGGAATTTTTTCAATGGTCCCGCTCTGATAAATTTGTCTACCATTTTCTCCAAGGCCTTGAGGAGAAAAGATTGAAGTCTTATTGGCCTAAAAACTTTGGGTTCTTCGTAATCCGGTTTACCCGTTTTTGGTATATAAATTACTTTAACACGCCTCCATATTCGGGGTATATAGCCGAACGCAATGCAGGCTTTGTACAGTCTGCAGAGGTGGGGGCCTAGTATGGAGGCGCCCTGCTGTAGTAGGATGGGGTAAATGTTATCAGGCCCTGGTGCTTTAAATGGTTGAAAGCTCCCCAGTGCCCATTTAACTTTAGATTCATCTACTACCTTTTTCGATATTGTCCAATCATACTTGGAAGTTCTACTATGCTGCTCCTTCCAGCTGATTGGGTCATGTTCGTCCTGGATGATACTCGATCCAGGGAAGTGAGTATCAAACATAACCTTTAGTGTATCACCACCAGTTTCTGTACGAGTTCCATTTGCCCTCGTAACTGTGGACAATGGAATTGCCTTTGCTGTAGAAATTGCCTTGGTTAGTCTCATTGCTTCAGGAACAGATTGTATCTGTTCACAATGTTTTCTCCAAGCTGATCTCTTTGCTCTACGAACCGCACTGCTGTAGCGAGTTTAAGCTTTATTGTATTCACTAAAATCGTTCTTAGCCTTTGCTTCATTTGTGATATAGTGAACCATTTACTGACCATCGTCGTTGTACTAGCGGGCTATATAGTACTTAGGCTGCTACGTTACTTCAACGCACGACTATTAGAAGAGGTAGAACGCAGAGCGGTTCGACGGGCAATTGGACCAGCACAGAACGTGTAAGCCAGCACGAATTAATATAACTATGCTACCAAGAATCTATGTGTGTGTGTGAGTGATTTTTTTTTTCTAAAGTGTGTTCATGGCAAACCTGTCAGAACTCTTGAGTGAGCTTAAGGCTATTAGAGACTCTATTATTAAATTAAGTAAGGACAAACGTTATTCCGCTCAGGGGCAGAATAAGTTTTTAAGAGCAAAGGAAATTAAAAATAATTTTGAACAAATATCTGCAGACTTATGTAAAAAAGGGATAGATGCTGTAGAATTACAAATAACAAAAGCAATATCGTCAACGTTTTTATGTAATTTTGAGGAAATCGAGTCACTCGTTAACCCGCATCATTCAGAAACGATCACAACCATGGCCACGTTCGATCTAAAAGTCGCGCTCACGCTCCTCCCAGTAGTAGATTGCGACGAAACGCAAATTAACCAACTAATAGACGGAATAGAGTATTATAGTAGTACCCTTAGAAACGAGGACCAGCCTCTGTTAATCAATTTTGTTTTAAAAACTCGTCTTTCTAGCAGTGCTAAAACAAAAATTAATAAGTCTTATGTGTCTGTGGCAGACCTAATAAAAGATAAAAAAAATGTTTTAATTCCGATTAAATCATACACAGTCATTTTAGACCGAATGCTACGATGTAGGCAAGGAAACAAGACCATAGAAGTGTTTGGTAGTGAAATCGAAAAAATGTCCAACGATTTAAGTACAGCACAGGCTAATGGAGACGAGTCGGCATATAATTTATTAAAGCCGATTAATGAAAAAATGGCTATCAAGCGTTTCGCTGACGGCCTAAACAATGCTCGTACAAGCATTATAGTTACGTCTAGGTCCGTAAGCACAGTTAGGCAGGCAATAACTATAGCCTTAGAACAAGAAGACTCGGTAGTGAAACCACCAATAAACAATTATGTTAACTATGTTTCGAACCAGCGATTTGAAAAGATAAATAAAAACTATCATCAACAATATAATAAGTCACGTAACAACAACGCGACGAGTCAGCAAGGTCGGGGTCGTGCCTACTATAACTCGAATAGGTTTCAGGGTCAGCGCAACACCAGGTTTACGTCACCTCATAATAAACGTAGGAATGTACATTTCTTAGTTGACTCAGCAGAACAGTCTAATGACGAGAACGAAAGTGAACGTCAGAGTATACGTCAGAACGAACATCATAGCGATGATTTTTTTCGTTCTGAATAGCGCTGAGGTAGATATTTGTAGTTATGGTAGTGGTAATTACGTTTGTTTTACTTGTAGTCAAACTCAAATTTCTCTATTAGTAGACACAGGAGCAAGCATTTCAATTTTAAAGTTAGATTGGTTAAATAAACTCCGTAGCGTGTCCCGCGACGCAAAGCTAGTAAGGGATGAAATTAAGATTAAAGGAGTATGTGGGGATTTAGTATCAATAGGTTATGTTTATCTAGACTTATGTGTTAACAATTATAATTTTAGGCATAAGTTTTATGTGTTTAGCAACTTCCACTGTAAAAATGATGGAATTTTAGGAGAAGATTTTTTATTAAAATATAGTTGTAAAATTAACTATGAAAATAAGCTGGTTACATTACAGGATAAGATAAGTCTAGAATTAGGCTTAGGTAAAAACATAATAACGACTATTCCAGGGAGATGTGAGGTCGTAAAATATGTTTCGTCAGAGATAAAGGGCGAATGTGTCATTTTAGCGGAGGAAGTTATTGCAGGCGTATTTGTAGCAGGCGCCGTGGTAGTAGGAGACGGGAAAAAGATTCCGGTGCGATTTTTAAACACACGGGAAGAAGATGTAAAATTAAATAACTTTAGCCCGAAAATTAGAAAATACTCGGATTATTTCGTATGCTCTTTTGATACGGAAAAGGGAAAATCTGTCGAGAGGGTTAAACAACTATTCGATTTTCTTAAATTAAAAACATATCTTGGTGATGAAGAGAGACGGTCTATTGAGAAAATATGTGCAAAATATGCAGATATCTTTCATATGTCGGGTGATAAGCTATCCGTTACAAACTTATACGAGTACAACATTAAACTGCAAAATGACGCGTCTCCTGTTTATGTCAAACCGTATAGAATACCGCACGCTCAGAAGGCTGAGTTAATAAAACAGGTAGGTAAATTGTTAGAAGAAGATATTATCGAAGAGTGTACCAGCGAATGGTCTTCTCCATTATTATTACTTCCGAAAAAAGCTGACAGTAGCGGTGAAAAAAAGTGGAGAATCGTAATAGATTATAGACTTTTAAATAAAAAAATAGTAGACGAAAAGTTCCCGTTACCAAATATACAAGATTAATGGCTCACTTTCGGGATGCTTATACTATTCTCATTTAGACCTCAGTTCTAGTTATTACCAGCTAGGGTTATCACCAGAATGTAGGAAATTCACTTCTTTTACAGCTGATAAGCAATATCAACTGAAAAGATTACCTATGGGTCTCAAAACGAGTCCTAGCGTATTTTCTAAACTTATGTCTATGGCTCTATCGGGTTTAAATCACGAGATATGTTTTCTATATCTCGATGACGTAATAGTTTTCGGGAAAAGCCTATCGCAGCATAATACAAATTTAATGAGTGTATTTGAGAGGTTTAGGTCAGTTAATTTAAAACTAAACCCTTGTAAGTGCGAATTTTTGAGGAAAGAAATTAATTATTTAGGGCATGTTATTACGCCAAACGGGGTGTTGCCAGACAACAGTAAAATCGAGGTCTTGGAAAAGTTCCCAGTACCTAAAAATGTAAATGAGATTCGTCGTTTTGTGGCTTTTGCGAACTTTTATAGAAAATTCATAAAAAACTTTGCCACAATAGTGTACCCACTAAACCGTCTTTGTAATCCAGATTTTGGAAAAGATAATGTTTTCCGGTTGCAAACCGATGCGTCAGGGGTAGCCTTGGGGGCTGTATTATCAAATGGAAATAATAAGCCCGTAGCTTATGCAAGCAGACAATTAAACAGTTCAGAAATAAACTACCCAACCATTCATAAAGAGTTATTAGGGGTAGTGTGGGCTATAAAACATTTTCGACCATATTTATACGGACGAAAATTTAAAGTATTAACAGATCATAGACCATTGGTTCATTTATTTAGCATAAAAGATCCTAGTAGCCGTTTAACTAAGTTTAGACTTTGTTTAGAAGAATATGATTTCGATATTGAATACATAAAAGGTTCCGAAAATGTAACGGCAGATGCCTTATCGAGAGTCATTATAACATCAGACGAGTTAAAAAATCTAAATTCAAATTTTTTGGGGGTAGTAACCCGTTCAATGAAAAGAACCATGGAGCAAAATAATGAACCCGCTACCTCTGGAAGTAGCAGGGTTGAGCCCCCTGTTGATCATAGGCAACCAAGAGTGGTAGATATTATGCAGAAATCACAAAATGATGTAAGGTTAGATATTTGTTCGTATGAAAACTTCGTGAAGTTGAGGAAAAAGAAAAGATACGTCTCACAGACGGGTGATATGTTATTTAGTGACTCTACTATTTACATAAATCAGGAATCTCTACTAACGGAGGCGCGCCGAGACGCAACGATAGGAGAACTGAGTGCATTATGTAAAAAATATAATATTGTAGAAGTCGTTGTGATTAAAAATGGGTTTAATAAAAAGTTTATTAAAATTTTGACCCAAACTTTCATGAAACATAAAGAATTACCGCGGTTATGTATTATTAATAACCAAGTTGAACATGTTACAAATAAAGACTTGATACGTGTTATACTAAATGATTATCATTTATTGCCGACAAGTGGTCATGTAGGCATAAATAAAATGACTAAGAATATTCGAAAAAAATATTTTTGGAGTAATATGCAAAAAGACATAACTGAATATGTGACTCGCTGTAAAGATTGCCAAAAGCAGAAATTTTGTAATAAAAATAATAAAGAGAAAATGGTAATAACCACTACAGCATCTACTTCTTTTGAAAAATTATATTTAGATATTGTGGGGCCGTTGGAGGTCGATAATTTGGGTAATAAATACATATTAACAATACAATGCGAATTGACAAAGTTTGTAGAAGCTTACCCAATACTTGATAAGTCAGCTGAAACTGTTGCTAGGGTTTTTACTGAAAATTTTATTTTACGATATGGTACTCCCAGGGTTATTGCGACTGACTGTGGAACGGAATTTATTAATTCCACGTTAGAAACAGTATGTAAATTGCTAAATATTGATAAGTTAAATTCAACACCCTATCATCATGAGAGTATAGGTTCGCTAGAAAACTGGCACAAACATCTCGGATGTTACTTGAGAATACAAACACAGAATCAGTCGGCAAATTGGAGTACCTGGATACCATATTGGTGCTTTGCTTATAATAATTCTGTAAATACTAGTACCAAATACTCCCCTTATGAACTAGTTTTTGGGAAAACATGTAACGTACCTAGTAATTTAGTTAGTAAAGTTGATCCCTTATATGTATACGACAATTATCCATCGGAGTTAAAATTTAGATTGCAAAAAGCTCATAATGATGCCAGGAACAACTTATTAATATCAAAACAAAGTAGAAAAACTAATTATGATTTAGATTGTAAGGAAGTACACTACAAAAAAGGTGATCTACTCTTGTATAAGAATGAAAATTATAATAAATTGAATGACTTGTATTTAGGTCCATTTGAAGTTTTAGAAGAGCTAGGTACTAATGTAAAAATATTAAAGAATAATAAAGAATATATAGTTCATAAGAATAGGACTAAGATATTTAGAAAATAAGAGTTTACTTTTCAGGGAAGGGATGCCTAGCCTTTTCAGGGGAGGTGTGATATAGTGAATTACACTATCAGCACGTACTCAATAGTACGTGATAATTAAGGTCTTCCTGATTGACAAGGCGTCCTTCCTCTAGTCACGTATAGATGTGATGTTAATTAGTATTTAAGATGATACACTAGAGGATAAAGGAGAATTGATTCAACGCAAGACATTGTTTCATTTCGGGTCTCCGTCCCAACGCCATTACACATTGAACGCCTGTCGTGTCGCTTTTCTAATTTGAGCAACCTCTGAAGTCCACCATGGTAGTTTCTTTGCCTCTGATTTCTTTTCTGGGCAGTTGTTTTGCCAGGCCGTCATCAGTGCTTCTGTAAGTCTGTCAGCTTCAAACTCTATATCCACAGCTGAGTTGAGTTTGTCGCTTTGACCATCTAGATCCCTCCTGAGATCCTTCCTGAAGCCCTCCCAGTTGGTGTTCCGAGGGTTCTTCCTTTGCACAGTTCCTATGATCTTACCTAGTCTGTACCTAAAGCATATGTAGTTGTGGTCGGAAAGTGATACCTCGTCCGACACATGCCAGTTTGTGATGTTACTTACCGCTCTGTTACTCGCAATGGTTAAATCAATCACCTGAGCCCTCCGGGCATTGAAAAAGGTGGCCTTATTTCCTTTAAAAAGAATTTGCATAGGTGAACTCACCAGATACTCCAGCAGTCTCTCCCCTCTCTCATTGGTGTCTGAACTGCCCCAGATCACATGATGCGCGTTGGCGTCGCAACCGATGATGACATCTTGGTTTTCTCGGCCAACGCAGGTTACCAGTTCCCGCATCTCCTTTGATACTGGATCCGCCTTCTCGAAGGGGAGGTAAGCTGACGCTAAAATTACCGTCCGCCTATCACCCCCTTCCCCCGTAAGGACCTTGACAGCCGTCAGATCCCTGCAACAGAACTTCATTAGAGGCATTGCGTGTAGGTCATTTCTGACAAAGACGCAAGTCCTCATGTCATTAGTAGAACAGTTGTAGAATAATGTACCAGAAGTTCCACCTAAACCTTTAATCTGGCCAACATAAAGATAAGGTTCCTGGATCAAAGCAATATCGAATTTATTCATTGCAAGCTCGCGTGCCAGAAGGGCAGTTGCGGCCTTTCAATGTTGAGTTACTTACTACACTGGCCTGCAAAAATAAGTATAAGTACCTATCACACTTTTAAAATTGTAATAACTTTTAAAGTACACAAGATAAACAAGACACACAAGACTTAAAAATGTTACTATTGTATAATTTACTATAGTTTCCAAGAAAGCTGATAAAAGTGCTATAAAACGTTTTTTATTTTAAATCTCTAACTTCTATTAGTTTAGAAAAAAATGAAATTTTAAAAAGTGTGATGCAGGCCAGTGTATGTACAATTTAAATTAATTTGTCATTGAAACGAAACAGTTGACAGTAACTGTGTCGCGTAGCGGTGTTTGAAAGAATACTACCACTCCCACTCTTCCATTGGGTGTCGTAAAAGGCGACTAACGGACTAAACTAAACACTGCACATACATCCAACTGCATAGAGCGGCGATAGGCTCACCACTAGGGCATGTAGTATCGGAAAGTTTTCAGTATCGATACTGATTTCCGATACTGGATCTGAGTATCGGAATTCCGATACTAGTATCGGAACTACACACAGTTAAATCCATAATAGGTCCACTGTGAAATCAAATTGTTTTATAATTAAAAAATAGACTTTAAATAAACGTCTCTCGCTACTCGCAATCACATAAATCTTAAAACAATTAAATAATATTTCAATATTAAATGTACCTTGTATGCAATATAATTGACTAGAAAAAATATCTATTCTGTTTAAAACTAGGTACATACCTAAGTACTCAGGTACTTAATTTAATAATTTTTATTTTTCTTTAATAATATAATTTAACGATACGAACAATATATTGACTCTATCTGCAATTTTCCCTTCTGGTACGTAAAACGACGTGACTATAGCACAGATAATATAAAAAAATTTCGATACAGTATTACGAATCTTAGTTTTAATGATGTATATGAAAGTGACTGTCCGAATGCCGCTTTTAACTATTTTCATGAAACTTTTAAATTATTTTATGAACTCTGTTTCCCGCTGAAATTAATAAAAATACCAACGGCTACAAAACCGAAATGGGTGACAAAAGGAATTAAAACGTGTAGTAAACGAAAGCGTAATTTTCTGCAACATTACAGACGGAGTCCTAATCAAACAAACAACTTTAAACTAAAGGAATATTCGAGGCGTTTAAATAAAATAGTAAAATTATCGCAGAAATCACAAAATACATACCTTATAAATAATTCTAATAATAAATGCAAAGCAACATGGCAAGTTATTAACTGTTCAAAAAGAAATTTTCCTAAGGAAGATATTAAACAGATCAAAGTTAATGACAAATTAGTTACAGACCCAACTCACATCGCTGAAAATTTTAATGACTTCTTTAATGATCAAACTTTGACATTAAATAATAATTTTGGATTAGATAAAAATTTGACATTTAATAATAATAATTCATTGTTCATGACTCCGGTGATTCCCCAAGACATTTTTGACATTATAAAATCACTTAAAAATACTAATAGCACTGGTTATGATGAAATTAACACTAAAGTCTTGAAACATGTAAATGGCATTGTATCACCAATAATTACTCATATTTTGAACTTATGCCTTGAAAAGGGAATTTTTCCAGATAATTTGAAGGTAACCATTTTAAAACCACTCTTTAAAAAAGGTGACAGGGAGAATATGACTAATTATAGACCCATAGCTCTGTTACCAGTTTTATCAAAAATATTTGAAAAAGCAATATATCACAGGCTTTATGCATACTTTGAGACTAAAAACCTATTTGCAGAAGAACAACATGGTTTTCGTAAAAATAAAAGTATTAATATGGCAATATTTCAATTTGTTCATAAAATAATTACTTGTTTGGATAAAGGAATAGAAGTTACAGGATTGTACATAGATATGTCAAAGGCGTTCGATTTAGTTGATCATAATATACTTTTTGACAAATTATATAAATATGGAGTGCGAGGAAACACCCTTGACCTAATAAAATCCTACCTCAGTGATAGGAGGGTAATAACTCAAATCCATAAATTGTGCTACCAATCTAAATTTAAAAAATCACACGTGTCTAGATCTAGGATAACGACTTGTGGCGTCCCACAGGGCAGTGTTTTGGGACTCTTTCTCGTATATATGAATGACCTTCCAAAATCCATACAACGCCAGATGGTGTTGTTTGCAGACGATAGCACTATAATATTTGAATGTAATAATAAAACTGATTATGAAAATGAAATAAATACTGATTTTGACAAAATTATTAAATGGCTACAAAATAATAATCTGATAGTTAATTTAGATAAAACTAAATATATGACATTTAAACAAAGAGAAAGTAAGAGACCGGTAAATGTTAAAATACATTACTCAGGGAAACAAGTAGAAGAAGTAGATACTACTAAATTTCTAGGCATATACATTGATAAAAACATGTCGTGGGATACTCATACTAATTATGTACGCGAAAAACTTAACAAATTTTCATATGCATTGTATATGCTTAATAAAATTTCCAATCGATCGGCATTAATGACAGCGTATCATGGCTACGTTGCATCACTATTGAGATACGGTATCCTTTTCTGGGGAAACTCTACTAACAAAGAGAGGGTTTTCAAAGCGCAAAAAAAGTGCGTTCGAGCCATATGCAAACTTTGCCCTACGGACTCTTGCTACCCTTACTTCAAAGAGTTAAACATTTTAACAGTGCCGTGCATATACATGTATGAAGTGGCTGTTTTTGTTAAAACAAATCTAAAACTATTTGATAACTTCTCTTCGAAAAGACATGTTAATAAGTTGCGTCAAATACCAAGAAGCACTGCTTTATTTGGAAATAACATTTATGGTTTCGCACCGAAAATTTATAATAAGCTACCGGACGACATAAAAATTATTAATAATATGGTAGAATTTAAATAAACCCTTAAAAAATTCTTTATTTATAAAACTTATTATCCGATTAATGAATTTCTATGTGATGTTAACAGTTGAGCCAATTCTGTAATTTTGACTAATACCTTAATGGATATTGATGTAATGTAATGCTATTTATTTGGGTTTTTTTTTTGACATGGCATGTATTTTATTTGACATATTTTTATATTTTTATTATTAATCTTAAGCGTTGTGATTAAAAGTCATAATGTTGTAACAATAATTTACTAAATAATATTAAGTACCTAAATGATCAATAAGTTTAATGTACCTATTTAAATATTTGCACATCGTCTCGCCACGATAGAATATGTTGGAAGTCTGTAAGTACTATGTTATCTGTAAAATGTTACCATATTCTGCAAATAAAGATTTATGATTATGATTATGATGATTATGATGATCTAAAAATATTATTAAAACTTTCAAATCACTTAAAATGAAAAACACAGGTGATTTGTGAGGCATGTCCATAAAGATAATTAAGAATATTATATATTCTATTGCACCCCATCTTGCTGACATATTTAATAACTGTATTGATAAAGGAATCTTTCCTGATCTTATGAAGTATAGTAAGGTTATACCTTTATTTAAATCGGGAAATAAAGAGGACCCCAGTAACTATCGACCAATTTCTATACTACCAGCACTTAGTAAGATTTATGAAAAAATTATTCTCGAACAGTTAGTGGAATACTTTAATTTAAATAATCTTTTACATAGTAAGCAATTCGGTTTTACTAAGGGTCGTTCCACTACTGATGCAGGTGTTGCTCTAGTAAAACATATATTTGATGCCTAGAAGGAGTCTCATAACGCTCTTGGAGTTTTCTGCGACCTGTCCAAGGCTTTCGATTGCGTTGAGCACCGGACATTGGTGATGAAGTTAAATTACTATGGTCTCAAAGGTTTTGCGGTTGATTTGATAAAGTCTTATCTCAGTTCTAGAACACAAACTGTCGATATCAATGGAACTAAGTCGTCTGGTTCTCATGTAAAAATGGGAGTTCCACAAGGGTCAATCCTAGAGCCTTTCTTATTTTTGATATATATTAATGACCTGCCATTCATTGTAGAAAACTTCTGTGATATTGTATTGTTTGCAGATGATACTTCACTCATTTTTAATGTGACTAGGTCTAAGAGAAATTATGATGAATTACGATGTTAACAATGCTCTCTCAGAGGTACTCAGTTGGTTTACTGTTAATAATTTACAGCTAAATGCTAAAAAAACCAAATGTATTAATTTTACACTACCAAATGTTAAGACCGAACAAATTGATGTAAGGATAAACGGTGATAAATTAGATTTGGTAGACTCGACTGTTTTTCTAGGGATAACCCTTGACTCAAAACTTCAATGGAATCCTCATATATCGAAATTGGCCGGCAAACTCAGTTCTGCTGCTTACGCCATTAGAAAAATTAGGCAATTAACCGACGTTGAAACTGCTAAAACGGTTTACTTTAGTTATTTTCACAGTGTCCGCCCTACTGTGGGGAACAGCGGCTGATGTTGAAACTATATTCTAATAAACACTATTATAATAAAATACCAAGTACTGTACTAGAATTACCTTTAGATAAGTTTAAAAATCATGTAAAATCTTGTTTACTTAAGAAAGGTATTTATACAGTTAAGGAATATTTAGAAGACAAAACAGCCTGGTAATGATAAAATAATCACATTATATTTTAAAGTCCATTTTCTTTGTAACTAACTAATTTTACCCTGGTATGTTAGCCTTTTATCAGCAGTGTCTTACAGACAATAGGTACCTACTCAAAACTTTGTTGCGTTGCCTAAATGTTTTCTTGCTTGCTTCATTGGAGTTGCTCGAGTGTGTCATGCTCTCTCAAAGTGTCTCTACGGTGGTGGCATGTGCGTCGGGTCGTTACGTTCCCTAAAACATGGTTGAGCGAAGCGATGGCTGATTCACATGTCATACTCGTGAACGGGTGCCGCCTGTGGAGGCTGGTCTGCCCTTGCTAATTTATTTTTACTATTAGTATATTAGTAGTTGTATTCTTACTTTTATTTTTCTGTACTGTAAGACATTGATTACATTGATTATTTTATATAGATGAATACCTGAACTTTTTATTTTTATTAATATATTTTTTATTTTTATGTCCTTGTAGTTGTTTTATGTTTTTATTATTGTAATGGAAAGTGCCCTTCTATGATAGGGAGGGCATTTTTCAATTCTAATTGACGCTGTAAAAGAAAGGGAGAAAAGAAATGCCCTTGCTGAGTTTCTTGCCGGTTCTTCTCAGTACAAGGCTCCCGCCCCATAGTTAGACTTACGAACCGATGGCATAATGACATTCATAAGTGCTGTAATCTAAACATGGCCTAACCTGAATAAATGATATTAAATCTTGAATCTTGAATCTTAACAATACGAAATAAAGTTTTATTTCCAAATCAGTCTACTTAACATTTTGGCATTTAGCAAATAAGGTTTAACAAATCACAAGTTTCTCATCTAGGCAAGGCAGTGTAAAGGCCCAAACTTGCCAATGCTCAGGAAGAAGTACACTGCCGTCTCAAGATTCAATAAAAGAGCAATCGCCAAGGCTAAAGTTGACCACATCAGCAAAATTGGTGATCGTTTGAACAAGTATCCAGCCGGATCACGTGCCTTTTGGTCACTTGCCAAGTCTGCTGAAAACAACTTTTGTCGCTCCAGCCTCCCCCCACTGTGTACATCTGAAACTGATTTGGCCCATTGTGCAAGAGAGAAAAGCCGACCTTTTGGGAAGGCTCTTCGCCTCAAACTCGGCTTTGGATGACAAGGGAACTATGCCACCAAACATCCTGCGGAAAAAAAGTTTCGATTCAGACGAAAGGGAAGAAAACATGAACTCTCTGCCCTTGATATCCGAAAGTCGAGTGGGCCTGACGGTGTACCTGCAGTAGTACTAAAAATGTGCGCTCCCGAGTTGACACCAGTAATAGCACGCCTATGTCGATTGTCATACCAAGTCCATAGTGTTCCGCCTTCGTAGAAGTTAATTCTTGTGCACCCGATTTCTAAAAAAGGAGATCGATCAGACCCTTCGAACTGCAGGCCCATAGCAATCACATTCCTCCTCTCAAAGGTCACGGAGCGCATCATTAACAAGCAGCTCCTAGGATATCTCCACCAGTTGATTTCCGACCGCAAATACGGCTTACGTCATGGGCGGTCAACGGGTGATCTTCTGGTATATCTCACACACCGTTGGGCAGAGGCCATAGAGAGTCGAGTTGAAGCTCTAGCGGTTAGCTTAGACATTGCAAAAGCATTCGATTGAGTCTGGCACAGAGCGCTTCTCGCGAAGTTACCGGCATACATACGGAATACCCGAGGAACTATGTAAATGGGTCGCTAGCTTTCTTTGTGGGCGCAGCATTAAGGTCGCTGTCGACGGTTGCTGCTCTGATGTCATGCCCATAAATGCTGGCGTTCCCCAGGGCTCGGTTCTGTCTTCCACGCTGTTTCTGCTGCATATCTATGATATGGCTAACATTGATGCATACTGCATTGTTATGCGGATGAAAGTACGGGAGACGCCTTGTACATCGGAAGACCTAATGTGCCTCGGACTTTCACACAGGAGAATCGGCTGAAACTTATGTCCAAAGTTGAGAACTCCCTGGAACGGGTCTCAAAATGAGGTGAGTCGAACTTAGTTCAGTTCAACCACTCCAAGACACAGGTTTGCGTGTTCACCGCCAAAAAGGATCCATTTCTCGTAGCACCACAGTTCCAAAGCACTTCACTTAACATCTCAAGCAGCATTGGGATCCTTGGTGTTGACATATCAAGTAATGTACAGTTCCGCAAGTATCTAGAGGACAAAACAAAGATGGCATCCAAGAAATTAGGCGTTCTTAGAAAGGCGAGACGGTACTTCACGTCTAACCAGCTTTTATAGTTGTACAAAGTCCAAGTTAGACCTCACATGGAGTACAGTTCTCATCAATCTCAAGGAAGAGACGGTTACGCTTTATATGAAAATTTACTGTAAAATTTTCAAATAAATCTTACTTCAACTTTTATCTAACACTTCTTCGAACTGTCAAATCGTACCTAATACAATTATATGATTACGAATAAAAAGTTAAAGTATAGTTCTGCTGTTTCCGATATTACGATACTGGACCACTCAGTATCGGAACTGTAGTATCGTATCTAGTGGTCCGAGATTCCGATACTACGATACTACGAGATTCCGATATTACATGCCCTACTCACCACCTGTCACATTAATATTGTATATACAAGAACATTGAATAAAGGTAATGTTCGCATAGGAAAACAAAGTGTCGGTTCGGTTGTCATTTTATTAGTTCCTTGCACAAAATTGGAAAACAAATGTAGAATGGATGATGATGATACGTTAGGTACCTACGTAATATATCGACAATTTTTCGTATAGTAAGTACTTACGCATTGTCGCACTCAATCACTTTAAAATGGGACAACTTGAAGCTTGAAGGCGAGTAAGCAAACATTCTTAACAGCGTTTTTTTAAGCGTTCGCATATAGATCGGTGACCTTGCAGTAACATCTGTTGTATTTGCCAAATGCATCAACTTCTTGGCGCCATCGAACTCGGAATAGTGACGATAACTGTAGGTAGGGTAATGTCATACTGGCATTATGGTTGCGAATTCAGTGACCAAACTCGAACCAAACCATTAACAAAGATATTATTAGCTTTTTTTTGTTTATTTTACAACCTAAAGAAGATATGCTCCAGCATAAATCAAGATTCTGGATCAATTGGTTTGTTGACATTTAATTTTGTACGAGCAGCCAAAGCGATATACTTATACCTACGTGTACGAGCGTATACGTGTTGCATCTTCGAGTTTATCGTGTGCTCGTTTTCTGATTTGTTATTAGGATTGTACAGGAAGATTAGCTGTACCTGATGTATGGCTTCAGCTACCTGGGTAAGGCCGAGAAACTTTGCCGCTAACGCGGTTACGGACGGTTAGGTACGGTCGGTAACGGACGGTAACGCGACAAAATTGTAAAGCCTAGTTCAAAACTGCAAAATAAAAATATCAACTTAGTATTTTTTTTATCACTTAAGTATCTGTTTATTATTGCTTAGAAAAGTTTTTTATTTAAAAATCTTTAAAAATTTAACGGAGGCAAAATATTTGGAGACACGTTTTATTTTCAATGATTTTATTCCAAAATATAATAAAAGTTACTAAATCACAATTTACGTTTCCTACATTCACCCTATTACGGAAACACAATAATTTGTGTATTTTTAACTAGTACTCAAATGAATCCACATTATCCAATGCAAGGTCTCATGAAGACACTCCAATTTTGTATGGAACCAGAACGCAGTGTTTTAAAAAATGCATCAATTATTTAGATACCTACCTAGGTACATTGTACAAACTTTATTTCTTTTTACTTTTACAGATAAATTGTTAACTTAATTAAGACAATAATTAGTTCATATAAAATCATCACCATTTTTTTCATAATATTACTCAAAGGTGCGGACATTGTCAATCATACAAAATCGGCAAAGTTAGTCGGCCTTACCCGCCTACTCTGTCTTGCGTAAGTAGGTATCGGTTTATTTAACAATTTCATTAAAATATAATAGGTTCTATCCTATTCTCGTGTTGGTCAATTTCTTTGTCTGTAGTAATAGTAAGTATAGGCACCTACTACCTACTAACTCTATTAGGTAATTTGTTAATAGCTTAATTATAAGCTAGTAAAAATATCACAGTAAGTAGTTAAGTAGGTACCTAGGTAAGTAAGTACTTCACTCATTTTAACCAATTCGAATTCCACTCCGTCCAACACATAAACGTGCCTACATTTATGTCATCTCATCTCAAAAAAGAATATGATTTGACCGAATTGAGGTAGGTATTGTACCTCAATGTTTGAGAGCTAACTATCGTTTGTTCTTGTTAGTCTCAGTACCTATGTAATTATTTTATCTTCATTCAGTACATTAGTCGGCAAACATGCCTGTGGTCTGTCTGCGCCCTGCGCCCCTACACAAGTTCAAACGCTCAACCCCCGTCTACGTGTAATTCGTCATACACTGCGTGTACTGTGCCAATTGCTGGTGAAAAATACAGCAGCAACAGCAGCAGTAAGACTAATTACGAATAGACGGGGTGAACGTTTGCCACTCGTCTCGCGATAAAACCGCCTTGCCCACATTAGTTTTAATATGCTTATTTTATGTTTTCTGTACTTTTGTGTGTGCAATAAAGCGTTTTATCTATCTATCTATGCTTTCATCAGATTTAGTGATGTTTGCAACACTATCGATTGGTATCTATAGCTCGTCTTTCGCTGATTCTGAGGCATAAGTTATTACAACTCTATGCCCCGTAATTTTACTGAATCTCACATCTTTGAAATCGGAATACAGCTATCCACTGGTGCTGGATTCCAGTAATGGTACTTATGACGGTAGTACCTAACCTATATCCTCAAGAGTGAGAACTGGGCAACCCTACCTACTAGGTACTTACTAGATTATGAAATACTTACATAGTTTTATTTTCTTATAGTAAGTAGGTACTTTGCTTGAGTACCTATTAAGTTTATGAAAATGAAACTGAGTACCTACCTTAACTACATAACACGTAAAATCCAAAAGCATTTTCGCATAGGATCCGCCTTAGCGGCTCCTGATTTCCTGACATCAGTCCATAGACCATATTCATTTGCTACACTTATTCTTGCGGTCGGACTCAAGTCATTTAGCTCTTATGGTTTTGGCATAAAGTTTATGTCACCTTGATTATTATTATGGCAATTGTAGAAGGCAATGTGGGTAAGTATTGAAAGAACAAGGCCATCGTCCTCCTACAGATGCCTAAACGAAATGCTAATGCAGCGGTGAGTCAGACGCGTCTAGGCAGCGCCACTGAACTAAGTAGGACTGAACTGTATCAAAAATGTGTTTTGATTGAAAAGCTAACTGGGAAGGGAATACCTAGTAGACATACCAGACGTGGGATGCTAGATCCATTGTTAAAATTATCTATCAACTCTTTGTGAAGCCTTTTCCTGTGTTTTAATCACTTCCTTAATATGTATAGTAGGGAGACCACTTGATAAAATGTTCACTGAGAAGTAGGTTTGGTGTGGAAACAAAATAATGCTCAAGTATTTGTACTTATTTATATATTTATTTGAATTCAAAAGTTGATGACAAGATTTCGATTTTGGAAACTATGGAGTTTTTCCACAAAGAAATACTTAATTAAACAGTCGTCTTTATAGCTAAAACAAAAACTTTACGAGTAGGTAATGAAATACAACAATTAATAACCTATACACTTTTGTCTATAATACACATAATAAGTAGGTACATAAATAATAAGGTAGTGGTCAGCAGGTCAATCTACAAAATACAAATTTTCTATAATATTTGTACTTATTTGGGTACCGATTACAGATTGGGGTAGGTTGTCCTGCTGACTGGCTGCTGGGGGGGGGGGGGGAGAAGAGGCAGCTGCCTCCCTAAAAAAATTGCAAGAAAATAATGTTAAAACCTTAAGCACACCTTTATGTACAGTGAAGAGGTCGTGGAGTTTCATTGGGACTTTGTACCGTGCTTATTACAATCGCCCCTTTCATTAATATCGGCTGGCGACGCTTTTGAACCTACTGCATTCAAATATTGAATTTATTTAATAAATATTTTGGAAATTGGTTTTTTTTTTCCTAGTCTAAGCATTGGAATTGAATTACATACGATCATTAAATCTACTTAGGTACACTATTTGCTTGTTATTATCATAGATAGACAAATCCTTGTTATTATTTTGAAGTATAATAATATTCATTAACAAAACGGCTCAATTAATCTTCGTTAGCCTCAGTCCACATAATTACAAATTAGAAGGTGGCGCATTTTTTTTAAAATGTGATTCGTCATAGTGACCACATCCTGCCTGATGGTAAGCAGCCGATGCAGTCCAAAATAATGAGAGCGCTCCTCACCGTGGAACAAGCACGGTTACAAGCGCACCCATTCATGACGGCCTGCGAATTTGAATCCAGTGCGGATATTTTGAGTACAAGGGATTTTACAGGGTGTCCCAAGAAATAGGGTCAAGCGGAAGTCCACGGTAGAGCAGCTATAAGGGCACCCAAATCACCCCATGTATGTTCCGTGATTTTCAATAGTTTTGCCTGTATACTACCTAGGTGGTATCTACTATATCGATAACGAAAATAAACGAATTCAATTAAGAATGTGTTTAGAAAGTTTTTTTTTTTTGCAATTTTATATGACCTGAAAATATTTGCACTGATTTAATTACACCCTAAAAAATTTAAAATACTTAGGGTGGATTCGACCAAACTGGAATAAGGTCTTATACCTAGATTAAACGCCGAATTTGTATAGACTAATCTCGGAGTAAGTCTTATTCCAGTTTGGTCGAATCCAGCCTTAGTCATTTTATTGAAGGTGAGAGAGCTTTGTACTATTTATAACAAAAGTTATTTGTACAATAAAGTTATTACATAATATAATCACGACTATTATCCTCGAAGGGTTAGTCAGAGACTAGGCAATGAGGATCACAAAAGCAGTCCTCTGCCATCCAAATAGCGACGTACTGCACATGTGCTCAGCGTGACAGGTGGTGAGCCCATCGCAGCTCTATGCAGTTGGATGAATGTGCAGTCTTTAGTCCGTTAGTCGCCTTTTACGACACCCAAGGGAAGAGAGGGGGTGGTAGTATTCTTTCACCGCTACGCGACACTGTTAAAGTTATTTATTTTAATTAAAGTTCTCTACAGAAAAAAACTTATTGTCAGTATACGTAATGATGATTTTACACTTTGATCAAAAGAATCTTTAAAATTAAGTCTGCAAATACTTTTCCAAACCACCTGTACCAACATAAGGTACTTTTTTAATTAACATTTATGAAATGCGTTTTTAGGGAAACGTTCTGTGCCACTAAGTAGGATTTCATGTAGCTACCTACTAACATAGTTTTTTTAAGTGCTCATTGTTACTTACCATAATTGGATCAATGTAATCTTATGAACAAAAAAGACATGAATCACGGTTCGAACGGTTTAAACGCCGAGTTTTTATAGACTATCTCGAAGTAAGTCTTATTCCAGGTTGGTCGAATCCACCCTAAATCCTTTTTATATCTTACTTTACCGGAGCAATGTTCTGCCTTTATCTAAACTCAATCATGTGACTAGGACAGCAATAGCAATGTAATTTACCGTGGCTATAGAAAACGGTCAGGCGCGGGTCGGCTACAGCAGTATTGTGCCCCGACAGCCAATAATAAGCGCCTTACCTAGATAGTGCGCCTGACCCAGATTTTCCGAAAGTGCGGGTTAAAACCCCGGGTTGTTTACTATAAAATTTGCGTAATATGTATTTTGTATATTATTGTAAAATTATGTTTACCTACATCTTTCAGGGTTTGTTCGCAAAAATAATTGGTTGCCAGCGAATAGTTCTAGAGCCAAAATAATCCCCCACATATTGTTTTGAACTCCATTAGAATCGCGAAGTGATCCTAACTAGTCTTCTTCCTGTTGGCCTGCGGCTTGGCATGCGGCTCGGGCTGCGGCGCGGCGGCCCAGGGTTCGAAGTCCGGCTGCGGCAGCTCGCGGCAGTCCACCAGCGGGTTGGTGGGCCCCGCCGCCTCCATGACGCGCGGCTGGGCTTGCTCCAGCAGCTCCTCGTTAGCGCAGATCACGCCGGCCAGCGTGGTCTTCCTGATTTCAGCTAGTTGGTCTGTAATGGGGGCAAATGCTTTTTTTTATTCTACATGTCCACCCACCAACCCATAAACCCATATTATATGTATTATGCCAGCTTGGTGGGTTAATGTATGTGGGTTTGACTCATCTCCCCATGTGGCCTGTGCCCAGCATAGTGTGACGTTTCAAACCACTGGTTGATATATTAAACCGTTTTAAACGATTTGTTTGTGGTTTAAAGCTTTTGGTTATAGTTTTAATATCATAGTTTTGAGGTGTTGTTTTTGTGACAAAGGTACTGACCGTCGGTGAAGCCCACCGTCTCGTCCGCGGTCTCGTACCAGAAGCGATCGCCGACCTTGAGCCTGAGGAACTGGTCTGAGATGAGGCAGCTCAGCGTGGGCCCCAGCAGCCGGCCCCGGGGCTCCTCGGCCAGCGCGCCCGTGTACAGGTCGATGTCGTCCACGCTCCTGCGAGTATTAACGCAGCAATTACATTCACTTGTAAAAAGAATCTGTCGTAACCAGAATCTGTCCAAACCAGAATCTGTCCTAAGACGAATAAGCCTTGAAAGTTTGTTGTGGTTGGTTGTTTTTTAAAAATTTATTTACGAGCATTAGCCTTGATCTCACTTGATGTTAAGAGCGAGAGAAGAGAGAGATGCACCCAAAATCCTCAACTACCAACTGAAGAACGGGCTGTCTTGTCTCTAGCTGCCGGAACACAACTATGCAACAAACATGATAAGTATTAAGGTATTTATTATTAAGATAAGCTAGCCAGGCCACAGAATAACTAATAGTACTTGGCCAGGCTAACAAGCAATATGGTGTGTGTGCTCCGCCACCATCGGCCTTATCATCGCCGAATCAAGTGAACTGAAGGTCAATAGTCTCCCTCTCACAGTAGCACGTCGACCAATTTGGATCTTTTGTGCAACCCCGTCCTATCACTCTACTTTCAGTGCAAATGACTGCCATAAACTTGGCAATGTCTTTGAATGCGAAGAGCCTGAAATGTTCTGGTATCGGCGGTTTAGGAGCAATACTTACTTATAAATGGTGCAAATCCGGCTCAGGGACAGCTCGTCGAACACTCCGGCTAAGTCGTCGAAGGTCTTCGGCCGCGACAAGCCGCAGTGCTCGCGCCAGGCGGGGTAGGCGGGCAGCCCGTGGTCGCGGCCGCGCTGGATGTTCAGCGACACCAGGTCTAGGCCGCACGGGCCCGCGGGCAGCAGCGAGCTGTTCAGGCTGCCGTTGACCGCTTGGGGGCGCTCGAACAGGTGGTTGCTTAGCTGGAACACGAGGTTAAATGCTTAAGGATTTGTAAGCCATTTAAATACCTCCATGAATATTATTCCCGATTCCTAAAGGTATACAGGTTTTTCCATTTGCTGTGATCCTGACACCACTTTACTTACTATCATAACATTCTTTTTAGGTATATGTAGTAGACCTGATAACTTTTGTCGTTGCTTTTTTATGTAAAAAGAAGCCAAACGAGTAGGCGAGACATCTGGTAAGAAGTGGTCATCGTCACCCATAAACATAAGGAGTTTCGGCTCTACCGCTGCAGCCCGGGTTTGTCATCACCAACCCGCATTTAGCAACTCCAGTAATATACACTCTCCCGTAAAGATAGACACAGAAATTAATCGTTCCGGCTTGTCACAGGTTAAGTTAATACCGGTCGATTTGTACGGATATCTTGACGTACGCGTTTGCCACGCAGTAGACAACATGTGCGCTATAGGCACCGACCCGCATTGAGCCAGCGTGGTGGGTAATTATGGCCCAACCGTCCCATGACGACTGACGCTGCGGCGCGTACAAGCTAGTCCCGATGCCTTGCTGGAGGCGTTTGCCAGTGGGCGTGAACCGGATCCCTGGTTCCAGCTGCGAAAGCCTATCTACAATGGTGAGTAGAGAGGGGCGTTACCTCGGCGGTGACGTGCGGGTCGACGGCGTGCACGGGCGTGCGCATCGCGGAGCTGATGCTGCGGCGGGCGCCACGCGCGCCGTACAGCGCGTACGGGTTGAACAGCATCTCGTGCAACTGCACGTAGCTCACGCTGCCCGTTTGCATCTCCACGTTGTGGATTAGACCCTGAGGGAGAGAAATTGTAGTAACTGCTGCAGACCTGACACTGATGATGGTGGATATATTACAAAAAGAGGAAATCATCTTTGAGCGCTTTTCTGTCGTGCTCTATAATAAGTATTTAAATTATGCGCTTTACTTAAATATATTTTTTTGACCAGGGAAACATAGAATTGCAATAAAGTATTTTAAAATAGACTATTATTACTATATTGCTGGACTCAAAAAGAAGAAGATCAGTCTATATCGCATGTTACATCGCTTTACTGTATTAACACCAAAATCCGTTGCACGAATCGTCGTTTATTGGGTACGGGCTTGTACCCGGCGGCAGTATGCTTCATACAACAATTTCTGCTAATTGGTAAATGGACCGTGACTCCGATGGTACCGATCAGCCCTCATGCAGCTGTAAACCAATCACAAAATATCAAATTTCGAATTTTATCGTTGGAGCATAAAGATCAATCATCAATCCATTAGAGAAATGCGACAGTTTTGAATATGTTGACCTGCTAGGTGTACAAACCGGCAGCAGCGTGTGTGCGAATCTGAAGGCGGCGGCGGAGAAGTGGTTGGCCATGGAGGGGTCCACGGCGGGGTCGTAGGCGCCGGAGCGGCCCGCCGGCAGCAGCGTCAGGTTCAGCGCATACATCACGTCACTGCCTGCAAGCAGACAGTTACAGGTTGTAACTGTAAGCTGAGTATATGGGATGAGACAAATTATGGAGTTTTCGCAATGCTAGGGGATTTGAGGTGACACTAGTTAAGATAATATCTGGAACTCCTCTGTGCTTCGGAAGGTAATTGTACATTCCGTTAAGCTCAATGCTGTCGTATAAGATATAGCAGTCGTAAATATTCATATCCCGATGTTCTCGATGGCTAACAAGCTTGTTGGCTTTTCACATGATTCCTAGCTGCAGTGCCACGTGTATAGGCCCATTAGAATCATAAAGTTACTATACCTAGCGGAATAGAGAAACAAAGGGCTGAGCGAGCAGGATGTCACTAGCAACAACACTGTGGGATAAAAAGAGATGCGTGATGCGACGTCACAGAACTGTTTTTGACTACTGTTTGTCAGGAGAATTTGGGTTTTGCGAATTTTTCAGATTTTACGTGAAATCGTGGATATTTTCCCATCCCATCCTATTTTAGTTCTATTAATACTATTACTGTTAGTAATTAATATAATCTATATCGAAGTTAATGTGAAAAGCGACATGACGTAAAATCACTGAACGCATTCTTTACACACACAAATGCCATCCTATTTCGGTTTCGTTTGACAGCTCATGTTTGTTGCTCTATTCCGCTAGGTATAGTAACTTTATGATTAGAATACTGGAGAGCTGTGTGGTGGCGGCTCATTAATGGAATAGTACCGGAATACCGACCCACCTCTTTGCTTGGGTTTCGTAAAAGGCGACTGACGGACCAAATACTGCACATACATTTAACATTATAGAGCGTCGATGGGCTCACGATCTGGCACACTGAGCACGTTGTCATTTGGTGAAACGTGGACTGTGGCAATGGACTGGACATTGCCTGGTCTCTGACTAAACCTTTGCCCTGTTTTAATTAAAGGTTGATTAAAGTTTCACTTAGAATTAAATTGACGCTGTATCTATCTGTCTTCTCTAACAAAAATGATAGACAGCGTCACTTTAAACCGAGGTGTAACATTTGGCCATTTTTATTAATAAGACGGTTGGGGATAGTCGCGAATTGATATGTGTATGGGTATGACAATAATGGATTGCTATATATACCCAAGACAGACGGCAGGAACTCCGAGTATGTGATGTGTTGCATCTGCGCACCGACGATCCTCCTGGCCTCCTGGTACAGGGTCTCGTCATCCCAGGTGGGGTTGAGCCGCAGCAGCGCCGCCGCCACGCGGTTGTGCTGGCGCGCCCAGATCAAGTGCATCGTGGTCAGGTGGAGGTTCTCGTTGGCACGATCGTCACCTGAAGTTGGGAAGAATTTCTATTGACCACCTGGGATAGTAACATAAATGTAGTAACAAAATTCCAGGTCCCAGCAACATAAATGTTATCGAAAATCCCAGGTCCAACATTATCGCATTGCTAGACCAAGAGATACGGCCAATTTAGAAGTAGTGATCATCTTCCAGACATCTGCAGCATTCAGATTGCCTACACGTTCCCCGATTGATGTCAAATAAATATAATTAGTATCTAATAAATATTCTAGTATATGTACATGCTGTGGTTATTT
Organism: Scoparia ambigualis; assembly: GCA_963921215.1. Classification (NCBI taxonomy): domain Eukaryota; kingdom Metazoa; phylum Arthropoda; class Insecta; order Lepidoptera; family Crambidae; genus Scoparia; species Scoparia ambigualis. The sequence goes on along the minus strand of OY992504.1, from coordinate 2,129,610 downwards.
TCCAGAGACTTCGTGAGATCGAAAGCGGTGATTATAAACCTCTTTTTCGCATACTTATCACTTAAATTCTTGGTACAGCCCTGGTGGAACCACCACGTAAACCTATAATGGGTGGTTGTCTCATTTAGTCTCAGCTCGGCACTTTCTAAGCAGCTGTTGACGAGTTTGAAGGTTCGAGTAAGTAGGTATATAATACTATATGGGCTCCGTGTATTTTTTCATTTTCTATACCTACCATTTGTTGTCTGAAATAAAGAATTGTTATAATGATGGCGCTGCGTGTCTCACCGGTCTCAAAGCAGTACCGGCCCAGCGCGCTCATGCTGGCGGTGTTGCAGGGGTCCGCGGGGTCGGTGGCGGGCGGCAGCAGCTCGCGCGCGCCGTCCCGCAGCATGCGTAGGCGGCCCGCGGACAGCTGCCGCAGCGCAGCAGCGCGGGTGGAAGTGTAGCCGTACACCGTGGAGCCGTCAAGGAACGCGGTGGCTTGGTTCATCTGCTCACGGGGGCCTGAAGATATTAACGTTTGGATGAACTTTTGTATTTTTTTTTAATGAAACTGGGCAAGCATTTGACCATCAACATGCTTGGTGAGCAGGATGTGGTCTAAGGTGTTGCTTAATCAGGAGATGCTTTTTCGCTCTTGCCTTGAAAAGATCAAGGTTGAAGTGATCGGGAAACAAATGAGCTGGCAGCGCGTTCCATTCTTTGGTGGTTCGCATAAGAAACGAACTAGCAACACGCTTGGTACGGACAGTTGGAATATCAACTAGTATGCGTCTACTGCGTCTAGCTAGTGTAATGGGACAAAATCGTGTAGTTCCTTCGCACACTCTCCAAAGTGTATTCTGTAAAACACCGATAAATTAGCAACTTTGCGCCGATGACTGAGGCTCTGAAGTTCAGTCGTAGCTAGTTTCGAGTCTCCGAAGAGCCTCCTAGCACGGTTTTCGTTTGAGTCCAAATCTGCTAGCTGGTACTTAGCAGCTCTATGTGATTTTCTAAGCGACAAATAGACGCTGCGCTCTGCTGTCTCTTTCCAATTCTATGAATATGAAAGAGACAGAGTCAATTCTCAGCGCTGCGGCAGCCGCTGTTACCAAGGCTTTAACTTAGAGAATCGCACTGCAGAACTAACCCAAAGGTGACTGGCAGTACTCGGTCGGCACGCGGCGATGCACGAATGGATCTGCGCTTTATAAATCAAAAGTTTGGTCCGGCGAGAAGTACCGCTTAGTCAGCCCTTGAGAGGACGCCTAATTTTTTGCAGCACATTTTGCGATGGACTCGATATACTCACCAAAGATTACCTGCTGTAACGATACTATTAGAAAGTCGGAGTCAGTTGGAAGGGACTCCGTTTGGCAGTAAATAAACACGCCTGAGTTTTGGCGGCATTGAAACTGACAAGCTTGGCACTGCCCCATTCAGAGACAGCCTGAAGTGCCAGATTCGTTCGCTCAACCAGAGACTCTCGACAAGACTGGATTTCATCTTTGGTGACCTTCGTATCCGATAGATATCTGCTAGTTATAGCGGTATCATCTGCATACCCAATGGTTCCGGGTACCGGCATTTCGTTGATATGCAGGAGAACAGTGTCGCAGATAAGCCTGCTTCTACGACTTAAGAACTAGACCAGTCTCAAGTGAGAGGCGACACAGGAGTGTTAGAACAGGAGACATCTCAGGTGCACGTCAAGTAGGACAACTGCCGGGATTTCCTCAGGACCACCAGCCTTATTCACGTCTAGAGTACGGAGAGGTTTGAGTACTTCTTTGCTGCTAATGTGAAGTTCTCCCATAGAGGGCTCGGCTATAGGTAACTTAGGTGGAACTTTGCTAGCGATATCCAGACGTGAGTTCTTCGCAAAAAGAGAGGCAAACAAGTTTGCCTCTTCAGCTGCAGTGTGGGCTTGTGAGCCGTCGGCTTATCAGGGGTGGAAGTAAAGGGCAACAAAAATTTGCTTCGGCTGCTTTGGCAATGGAGCAAAAAGCCCTAATTCCAGATGGATGCAAGGCAAGTATGGCACCGATGCGGCCGGTGTGACTGAATCGTGCCCTACGTAATGTTCTATTACTGGACTTGGCGGCTTGGCTTTCTTCAGAGGCTTTCTTCGGTCATTGAATATGGAATGTAATATTCCATACCCCGCAGCATGATCTCGGTCACAGCGTCAGCTCATTTGGACGGATCGTCTGAAGAAAAACAGCACTGCCGCCAAGGAAAGGACTCATAGAAATGTCGCATCTCATCCCAGTCTGCCGACTTGTATCGACACACCCGTCTCTTACCAAACATATACCGGTTTCACCAGACAGTTGATCGGATGATTCCAAAGAGGCTGATAGCGATATGGAATGTGGAATTACTAAATGTGGGTTTACTGTAAACAGTAACAGAGTACCTACTCATCATTAGGGGAAAGTCTGGTAATTTGGACCAATTTTTTGGCATCGCATTTTACATATTGTGTTTTTTGGGTTAGACAAATGTCCAAGGTATGAAATGAAAATAAATGATTATAGTTTGCATTTATCAAGCATTAATCAACATGATTCTTTTAAATTTATCACAAATCAACAAAATATGAAATAAGAGCTTTGTTCCAATTTAGCCAACTAGTTTTGGAATTTGGACCACAGGGTTGCTAAATTGGACTTCGATCTAATAAAAAAGGATTAACTATAGCGTAATTATAAAATACGTAACAGACTTGTAAATTGTGTAAAGAGGAACTTTAGTTGAATCACACGCCCTTCACATAAGATAATCATCACAATTGTCAGGATTTTGAGTACAAGTTTCGTGATTCCAATTATGTATGGCAACGCACACACTGGATCCAATCTACTTTGGGGAATCTTTTATCGTAATATTTTCTTTTGCATTTAGCACATTCATTCTCATAGTCTTCTAAATTAACAATGCTATCTGAATCACCCAACACAAGCAGTTCTTCATCGACAGAAGATTATAGTCTCACTAGTATTGCCTTTATCTAAATGTCTTCAAAGTGGCTTTAGGAGTCTTATGTAGTTTTGCACATTTAATTAAGACCAATGCCTTCATGTCTAAAATCATGTAAAGCAGTTTTTAAATTTTCTTGTGTCCATTTATAATATTTTTTATCAGTCATCTGTAAAGAAAAAAATGGGTACGGTAAATTGGACCGGTTCATTTTAACCAACTGTATGTGGTCCATTTTAACGAACATAGTGAAAGCACCGTTAAAAAATCAAATAAAAATATAAGCAATAAACACCGGCAAACGCTTCACATTATTGTAAAACACGTTAATGTACGCTTCTTAATAAATAATTAGAAATACTGCATGCTTACCTTTATCAAAACTACACACTTAGCACGAATTGCCAAAAGTTACACAAAAACAACAAATAAAAGACTTTTCAAAACAAATCACACACGTTTAATTTCACGGCAAAAACAATATGGCCGATATGCAATGAAGTTAGCTGCGTATCGCTGAGTATTGCCATTACAGAAATAAAAAAAATTACTATGTGAAATATTAGGGTGGTTCAATTTAGTTGCCGGTCCAATATACCATACTCTCCCCTATCATCAGCCTATTATAAACGTCCCATTGCTGGGCATAGGCCTCATGGACACCAGCAAATGTCGTGATTGGATATTAGGGGAAACAGACAGAATTTGTGCACTGACCATTCGTCCTACTTATAAAATAAAAATTAGCGTTGCAGTTGCTTGAAAAAACATCGTGCTAAGGTAATGTTCTAGTGTTGAGGAAACTAAGCCAAGTTATGCTACGGGGAATAAACGCTTTGGTATTGACTCTTATTTCCTTCTCCAGCGTTACTGCCTAACCATGGAAAGCTTCAAAAGTCAAAAGTCAAATTATTTATTCAATGTAAACCTTTACAGGCACTTATTGACGACAATACTAATAATAATAAAAAAACAGTTAACTAACTTATAGTTAAGACTTAACAACTAATCTAACGAGCTATAGTCTGTGCCAGACAAATGCGCATCGCTACCCCCAGTACCACTGCACGCCGAAATAGAATCGCGTCGAACCGAAATATAAGCCGTGGTCATAGAATTGTGTAAACAAAAAAATAGCGGGCAAGTGTCTCTCCCCTAGCGACACAAACGGCTAAAATTTATAGGTAATTTATCGTTTTTTTTAGGATGAAAGGTGAAGAATGATAAATCATAATGAATTGTTAACTTAAGTTATTACTTTAAGGAATAAAATTAAATGTGATTTCCAATTATCGTATTGATATTGTGGTAAGTAATAGAAATTGGAAATAATTGAGTTTTTAAAGTAAAATAAAGTAACGGTTGAAATGAGTTTTGGAAAACATTAGTACCTAACCAATAAGATTGACATTTTTAATCATTCAAATATCTTTTTTTATAAAAACTTAAGCATAAAAAACGTCAAAAATTAATAAGCATAAATTTGTGTGTTTTAAAATTGTTTCGTTTTTCGTCTTGGTAGAAGCACGGAATAACTAATATTACCGCCGTTCAGAAGGTTCACCCTCCAACGACCCCCACGCGAAACCGAAACCCATCGCGTGACCCGAGCGTTCATATTCCGTTAAGCAAAGCCGACTCGATATCGATTTGACGTCCGTCAGGAGCGCAGGTTTTACGCGTGCGCGTAGGGATTACGAGTTAAGGCTAGATAGGTCGCGCTTTGAGTTTTTCAAACCATCTGAGACATAGAAAATAATGGTTTAAATTCTGGAAAAAAAGTATGTATTAACAGAAGAGGTACCCTCTAAAATCCTAGTATCATCCTATCCCATCCTTTCACTACCACGGAGATGGCATATGGCACCACGGCCCGACGACGCAAAGCACGGAGTTTAACCCCCTCAACGGCCCGCCTGAAGATATTTGGGGGCCTCGTAGGGGAGGTAGAAGACTGACATAAATTCTAAATACTGTTACAGTAGAAATAGAAAATGATTCGCTATCTCACTGACCGAAGTGGCAGGTGGGCGCCGGCGCCGAGCGTACGAACTCCATGCAGGTGACGTGGTATTGCTGGTAGAAGGGGTCCTCGGGGTCCAGCCGCACTGGGAAGCACTCCGGGTGCGGCGGCAGGCTCACGTCGCAGCACGACAGCGCGCTGCTGTTTTCACCTGGATAGAACATACAGATATCATCAATATCTGCCTAAAAACGTCTCACTGCTGGGCATGGTCTTCCCACATGGACAGCACAGCAGCACATGAAGAGATTGGACCATAACCCCAATACGCTGGCCCTACGCTGGTTTTTCCTTATTTTATCCTTACAATACATGTAAGGATAAAATAAGGAAATCTTAGTGGGTGCTAAAGAGGCCTTAGGAATAAATGAAGCAAAGGATGAGTGTCAGGATAAGAAAAGAAAAAGAAAATATAAGCTATTTCTTACATACATATAATCACGACTATTATCCCCGAAGGGTTGGTCAGAGACTGGGCAATGAGGACCGCAAAAGCAGTCTTCGACCATAGTTCACTTTTCACTAAATAGCGGCTGCACATGTGCTTAGCGTGACAGCTGGTAAGGCCATCGCCGATCTATGCTGTTGGATGTATGTCCAGTCTTTAGTCTGTTAGTCGCATTTTACGACACCCAAGGGAACAGAGGGGGTGGTAGTATTCTTTCACCGCTACACGACACGGTTATTATTTTAAAACGGTTTCTATTTCTTCGAGTATTTCAATTTCTAAGCACAGAACAAAATCACATCACCGAACAAAATAGTATTAAAATAAGCATCTCACCCTTGCTGAGCGCGGTGGCGGTGATGTCGTGGTCGATGAACTGCCCCCACACGGCCAGCATGACGGTGAAGGAGGTGTCGTGCGCGTAGCTGGGCCGGTGCACCGTCACGCTGACGTCACGCGCGCCCGGTAGCGGCGCGCCGCTCGCGCTGGTGCGGGGGGAGCTGATGCCTGGAAGTGGCAGCTATTGTTACCAATTCTTCAATGGATATACGGTCGTCGTGAGGAGCTGTTCCCTGGAAGTGGCAGCTCAATAGCTGCCGTGCTGCTGTTACCTATTCACAATGCTTTGGATATTTACGCCTGTGCGGGGAGAGCTGATCCCTAGAGATGCCCCTAACTCATTAGAAGCCTGACGCAATTCTATATGCTCGTCATATTGGTCGTTCCTCTCACCACTACAGGCCAATAGCCATCACCTTTTTGCTCTCCAAAGTAATTGAGTCCATCATAAACCGCCAGCTAGGTAGCTAGAAGAGAATCAGCTACTAAAAGATCGCCAGTATGGTTTTCGTCGCGGTCGTTCGGCTGGTGATCTTTTAGTGTACCTCAATTACCGATGGGCGGAAGCAGTCGAGAGTAAAGGGGAGGCACTGGCAGTTAGCTTGGACGTAGCGAAAACCTCTGACAGGGTATGGCACAGGGCTTTTCTCTCTAAACTTCCATCATACGGGCTTCCTGAGAAATTGTGTTCGTTGTCAGCTTTCTTTCTAGGCGTAGCATCAGAGTCGTAGTCGACGGTTCGTGCTTTGACATGAAGCCGGTGAATGCTGGAGTCCCGCAGGGGTGTGTGTTATCCCCTACTCTGTATCTTCTGCATATCAAGGACGTGTTGCATAACAACAGCATTAATTGATATGCGGGGGACAGTACTGGGGAATCTGGGGAAACGCTCTACACCGGACGAGCTAATATTTCTCGGGAAAGCGTCACCGAGGGCTGGAATAAACTTGTGAACTAACACCGAGAACATGTTAAGTCATGTCTCAAATTGGGGCCGACGTAACCTAGTCCACTTTAACCCTTCCAAAACACAAGTTTGCGCATTTACCGCGAAAAATCGTCGTACCTCTGAACTTTGAGGGAGCTCGCCTTGATAGTAAAATACTACTACTACCCGACTATTGGAACCCTTGGCGTCGATATTTCGAGTGACGTTCTGTTTCGGGGTCATTTGGAAGGTAAAGCTAAATTAGCTTCGAAAAAGCTGGGTGTGCTTAATCTGTATTTCACGCCGGCTCACCGCTTTCAACTATATAAAGCACAGGTTAAGCCGCATATGGAATACTGCTCTCATCTTTGGGCTGGAGCCCCCCAATACCAACTCCTTCCGTTTGACCGCATTCAACACAGAGCTGCTCGAATTGTCGCCGACGTGGCTATTTCAGGTCGGCTCGATAAACTGGCTCTTCGGAGAGACGTTGCGTCTCTCTGTATATTGTACCACATGTATCATGGGGAGTCTTCTGAGGAATTGTTCGGCTTGATCCCTGCCGCTGATTTCCTTCACCGCACTACACGCAGTCGACCGTCATTCCATCCACATCACCTTGATGGATGGCGGTCTACTACTGTGCGTTTTTTACGAAACTTTTTGCCTCGGACTACAGTGTTGTGGAACCAGCTCTTGGCGGCGGTATATCCGAACCGTGACGACTTAGGGATCTTCAAGAAGCTAGCCTATTCCTTTTTTAAATGCCGGCAATGCGTCTGCGATTCCTCTGGTTTTGACACGGACACCCGTCCATGGGCGGCGGTGATTACTTTCTATCAGGTGACCCGCTTGCTCGTTTGCCACCTTCTGCTATAAAAAAAGGTGCATTTCTTGCCTCGAACTTACAGTGTTGTGGAACCAGCTCTCGGCGGCGGTATTTCGCGAAACGAGCCTATTCCTTCCTTTTGCGATTCCTCTGGTTTTGCGGGTGTCCATGGGTGGCGGTGATTGCTCTCCATCAGGTGACCCGCTTGCTCGTTTGCCTCCTTCTTTTATAAAAAAAAAACTATTTGTATAATCAGTCCCGCTCATACGGCCCCAGGTAGCTGATTCCTAGAAGTGGCAGCTATTAAATTTACAATACCTGCTATCTAGGTTATTAAGGTATATTGACACTGAAAATGGCACTTGAACAACTACAACTTGCAAGAGCTTTTCGGATTGCTAAAGGTTATGGGTTCGGGTACAACCAGCTCTCGGACAAGGTGTTCACAACGTTAAATAATAGTTCTTGAGCAGGTGAAGAAGCAAAACAAGTCAAAGACCAAGCTGTTCCACACACACGTTGTCAACTTTTTGTCGTTGGAATCAGGAGTGCTCATAGCTCCAGCAGCAAAAGTGCATCACCTTACAACTTAGAGATACATGAGCTGTACGACGACCTAAGCTATAATTAATTTTTACCATCTCCATAATCCGGAGGGAGTGCCCTCCTAAAGGGCGTCTTGGCCACCCCCCATCGGTACGGATGCTGCAGGTTGTTGCAGGTGCCGTCCTGGGTCCGGTACCTGGCGGGGGGGCAGGCGGGCAGGTCTTGCTGGCAGTACGGCGGCTCAGCAAAAGACCCGTTGGTGCGGGGGCCCAGTCCTGCGCCGCCTGTGCGGTTGGAGCTGGAGGTTCTGGAATCAGATAATAATTGTTTGAAGTAAATCAGATGCACTGAATGTTTCGCTGCTGGGCCTACAACTTGACATACTTATAAACATCCAAATTCGCTTTATGTCTAGTTCATGCGGGTTGAGCGTTGTGGCAGCAGCCTTGTCGCTGCAGCTTAGTAATATGCTGACGATCGATGGGGCCTTAAGAAGGGTTAGGCGGTGAAAACGGAAAAATCGCTGTTTTATATTGATATTAGCGGTTTTTCAAAATATTTTAGATATTTCGCACTGAAATTTTCAATATGTAATCCAGAACGTGTGTGATGACTTTTTCCAAAACACGATTAGAAACATTTTGATCTACAGAAAAACATCCTGAAATTACCTCTAAAATTTCATATAAATGCACATTATACGACCGTGTTTTACTATAAAAATTCCTATGAAATCATAAACACGTACTTCGGTATTTACCTTTTCGATTTCTTGACGGATTTGGATATCAAAAAAAACTAAACATTTTTATTAACTTTTTGACAAAAATTGGAATGGCGCTTACCCCTCTTTACCCAGACCAATCGATCGATCGTCGATCGACGGCATCGATCGATGGTAGAATGGATTGATTAGTCGACGTCGATCGATAGTGTCTACCAGATCTATTGATCGATCGTCGATCGACGACATCGATCGATGGTAAAATGGATTAGTCGACGTCGATCGATAGTTTCTACCAGACCAATCGATCGATGTCGATCTACAATCGACCAGTAGAATGGATTGGGTGTCAGATCGAGCTGTTTGATTAGACGCGCCGGCCGCTTCACTTTTTTATAAATTTAAGATTAAGCAACACCGAAAAAGGGGGTTAGGGGAAAGGAGGGGGAGGAGGAGGAGGAGAAGGCGGGGGGAGGGGGAGAGTGAGTGGGAGGGGGCGGGAGGGGAGGGGGAGAGTTAGGGGTAGAGGCGGGAGGGGACGGGTGGGGTAGGGGAGGGGGGGATCCAAAGTGCGGAGATGCATAGTTTTAAGATATTTTTATTTTGAGGTTATGTTAGGTTATTTTTAGGAAAAAAAACAAATATTCTATTAAGTTACCATTAGCGTACCCCTCCATCCCCGTCCCTTCCTCCCCCAAGATATTTTTGAATGGAGCTAGTTTTCTGTTGTCTAATAAAAAAATAACCTCGAAATTCATGACAATCGCTACGAAAAAAAAAACCGCTGCTTAAAATGTCATTTGGATAAAATAAACGATCTTTGGCTATAAAAAACGGCCGCAATCAGATTCTTCTGCGTTCGCGTCTTCGTAATAATAGTACGAGCAACATCGTACTGGCCAAGAACAACGAGTCCTCTTCTGCATGCGTTTCGGAAGAAACTGATGGAATAAGCAGGGGTTAATCAATCAACGTCGATCGATTGGTTAGACGAACGGTATCCGTCGATCGATTAAAGCTACTAAACCAGTCGATCGACATCGATCGATGTTGATCGATGCCGTCGATCGACGATCGATCGATTGGTCTGGTAACACCCTAAGTCAGAGACTAGGCAAATTTTTAAAAATTGTTCTATCTATGTCCATTAAGAATATTAATTAAAAAGACTGCTAGTTCTGACTATGATTTATTAATTTGTAGGCATAGGCAAGTATAATACTTAATTAAAAAGTAAATAAAAATGATTAAAATGACTATAAGTGTAAGTATTACTGATTTAATCATAATAATTAAAATAAATATTTAAAAACACTAAACAAAGGACTAATTTTTAAAAATATTGCACTAATCTATGTCCACTAAGAATATTAAGTAAGTAAAATAAAGTTGATTTCGCCTTAATGTTTTTTTAATTCAATTTTACAGCAGGTACAAGTAGAAGTACAAGGTGGAATAAGAATGAGTTTATTATCTTGCAGTATTCCCTTCCTCGTTTCCCCAGCCCTTTCCTCTCTGTGCAGCTCCGTTTCACAATCTTTATCGAATTAGTCAGGATATTTGTCTTTATAATTAGAAGATTACCTTCACCTTATTGAGAATACCCAACTTCCGGGAGGCAGTTAAAATAGCACTCTCGATGTAGCATTTCGGATTCAGTTCCTGGCCGATGTCCATGCCAAGAATGCTGAGGTTCACCGAAATGGGTAACGGAGAGTTTTGAAGAGAGGGAGGAGTAAAGGAAGGGAGTTACATTGGATGAGAATACCTTTATCCGATTAAGCTGAAATTTTGCATACACCTTTAGTTCTGGTGACAATACAATGTGAAATACTCAGTATTGTAATAATTTTAATATGGCCGCCGCTCCAAGATGGCGGATTGCAAATTTTTTTTTCAACCATATGGGTATCAATGAAAGGGCTTGAAGAGAAGAAAACGATAAAGGTAGTAACATTACAATAAATTTAATATGGCTGCCGCTCCAAGATGGCATTTTTTTATACTTTTAATATGGGTAGGCTTGGGGTAGGCATAGAATAATAACGCATAGAACGATAGTCTCGTATTAGAAAACTGTCATGGCGTGAGGCAAGAAAAAATGGATGTCGGAGTAAGTTACGCGTACTATTTCGGCGACACGCACAAAGTGTACAAGTAATGTTGCTAGAGGAATCCGATTTGCCCCAAAAGTAAGGAAATTGAAACTGTTGATGATATATATGTTTAGATTATTAGTACTGACGCGGGCCGTTTCGGTACCAAGCCAGTATCGCTTGGTTTTACTGGTCTCATTTATCGTGCGTGTTCTCGCTTTCTATGCGTTGTTATTCTAAGTGGGTACGTATCAAATGAAAGGGCTTGAAGAGTAGAAAACAATAAAGTTAATAACATTACACTCAATTCAATATGGCCGCAGGCTGCTCCAAGATGGCGGATTATAGGTTTTTCAATCCCCTCAATATTGGTTTTCAAAATATGAAATGGGTAACCTAATAACATTAGGTAAGTACACTAAAGTAAACAATTGTAAATAGTGTAAATAAATAAAAAAAAATTTGGTCAAAAAGAGATGTTAATAGTTAAGAGATGTTATAATCTTTAAGACTAAATAGGAAAAAAAAATTAAATAAAAAAAAAATCTATATGTTATTTTAATAAATTGAAACATGAAAAATAAAAATAAATAATTTTAGTGACATTTTTTACACACAGGGTATACGTTGAACGTTTATCCCCTTTGTGTACATTCTGTCAAAAAAGTTTCGGGAACGCGGATGATTTGTTTAAGATTCCAAATTAATTTTTTTTTGTTGTTAGTTTGGCACAACTGTTATCCATTTTGGCGCGGAGATTGATTTGCTTTCGTGTTCGGAGTCACTGAAAATGTTACAGAAGGCTTACGGTGAATCGATTTATTCAAAAACACGTGCATATGAGTGGTACAAAGCGTTCAAAAGCGGTCGAGATGTGATGGAAGATTTGCTTCGCTCTGGTAGGCCATCAACGTCTTCAAATCTTCAACTCTCAATAGTGAAAAGTGTCATCACATCAAGTTTACGCGTAAAATTAACAAAATTTATACTCACTATCATATTAACAGCACGGCCCTACAGAGATGTCATACGGTGCGAGGTGAGCGTCAAGTTGGCAGGCACACCATGGAATTAGATGGTTTTGACTATGTCAAAAAATTGTGTATAAATAGTGATAAATAGTGACGTATAGCATATAAATAGTGATACTATGGTTCAAAAGATATTTGAGTATCTTGGTGTGCCTGCTAACTTGACGTCAAGATAGCAGGCACATTAAGAAATACAGTTCGTATCAATGTGATTTATATGTCAAAAAACTGTGCATAAATAGTGAATCGAATACGCAAAATTTCAACAATTGTACTTCAATACAAACCGAGATATTACGGTCTCTAAGTGGGCTGCCAACTTAAAGATTCTTGCGATGGCGATTCCAGAGAAACGGGTTGAAGTTTTAAACAAATAAATACATGAAAAAATTGTGTGTGAAATTGTGAATCTTTCAATATATATAAAAAAAGAATTCTTCTTTGCTATTTTCCAAAAATCTAATGTAAACTTCTACCATACATTCGATTTTAAGTACAATCGTGCACAATTTTATTTATTGACTTAAGATACTGACATAAAGTCTAATTATTTTTAATTCAAGTCATGAAATTACACTTAATCTATCGTTGTAATGTCAGTTTCACGTTATTTCTATGGAAACTTATGTCAAGCAATTTGTAATTTTAGTGACTCGAATTAAAAGTCTCGGGATAGTGGCGGACGAGCGAGTTTCGCGAACGACCGAGAGATGGCGTGATTTTGTTTACGTGCGGTGAGCCGGTGATACGAGAATGGTGCGCGAAAAGTTTTATTTGTTTTTGTTGAAATTGATAAGCAGTGAGTACATTTGCATCAGAAGTGAAAGTGTTTAAATCGTTTAATAACAACCTACATTTTTATAGGTACGCAGCTTATTTTATATTATGGTATTTACAAAAAAGATATACCTAGGTACGGTCGGGGTCGCCGTCGCTTTACCACTTTACAGCGATTTTAGTGTGAAGCGCACCGACCGCCCGGGTACCTACGTGCCCGTACCAAATAGACGACGTGGTGTGCAAGGGATTTTGACCTTTAGACTGGTAAAGCGACGGAGTCCGCCATTGTACCTAATGTGAGGTAGATATTTTCTCAGTCATTCAAAACTTTTCATATTTACTACTCGACCAACATAATTAATAGCATTAAAGCTAGACGTTTATCATAATTGTTCAATGATTAACAATCTAAATATATTGCACTTCAATTAGTTTGCACATGCTGAGTGGTCAGATTTTAAAATGGAATATCGAAGAAGATACGTTTAGTTTGTAAATTATTGAACAACTGTGATAAACGTCTAGCTGACATGCGCCTAATTATGTTGGTCGACTAATACGTATTACTTCATAGTAGGTACTTACCAAGCTAATCTTTCGTAAAGTTAACTAGGGTCAACTATATTCCTAGTGCATTAAATGTTAAAGTTACCTGCCTAGTCTTTTATGACTAATAAACAAAGAATAAGCTAGGAATAGTTATTCCGTGTTTTGTTCCTGTCATTTAAACGTAATTTTTAATTAGAGTAAAAGAGACAAAACACGGAATAACTATTCGTAGGTAGCTCATTCTTTCTTTATTAGTCATAAAAGACTAGGCAGGTAACTTGTCGGTGGTCGAGTAGTAAATATGAAAAGTTTTGAATGACTGAGAAAATGTCTACCTCACATTAGGTACAATGGCGGACTCCGTCGCTTTACCAGTCTAAAGGTCAAAATCCCTTGCACACCACGTCGTCTATTTGGTACGGGCACGTAGGTATCCGGGCGGTCGGTGCGCTTCACACGAAAAAAGCTGCAAAGTAAAGCGACGGCGACCCCGACCGTACCTAGGTATATCTTTTTTGTAAATACCATAATAGAAAATAAGCTGCGTACCTATAAAAATGTAGGTTGTTATTAAACGATTTAAACACTTTCACTTCTGATGCAAATGTACTCACTGCTTATCAATTTCAACACAAACAAATAAAACTTTTCGCGCACCATTCTCTTATCACCGGCTCACCGCACGTAAACAAAATCACGCCATCTCTCGGTCGTTCGCGACACTCGCTCGTCCACCACTATCTCGAGACTTTTAATTCGAGTCATTAGAATTACAAATTGCTTGACATAAGTTTCCATAGAAATAACGTGAAACTGACATTACAACGATAGATTTAAGTGTAATTTTATGACTTGAATTAAAAATAATTAGACTTTATGTCAGTATCATAAGTCAATAAATAAAATTGTGCACGATTGTACTTAAAATCGAATGTGTATGGTAGAAGTTTACATTAGATTTTTGGAAAATAGCAAAGAAGAATTCTTTTTTTATTGATATTGAAAGATTCACAATTTCACACACAATTTTTTCATGTATTTATTTGTTTAAAACTTCAACCCGTTTCTCTGGAATTGCCATCGCAAGAATCTTCAAGTTGGCAGCCCACTTAGAGACCGTAATATCTCGGTTTGTATTGAAGTACAATTGTTGAAATTTTGCGTATTCGATTCACTAATTATGCACAGTTTTTTGACATATAAATCACATTGATACGAACTGTATTTCTTAATGTGCCTGCTAACTTGACGTCAAGTTAGCAGGCACACCAAGATACTCAAATATCTTTTGAACCATAGTATCACTATTTATATGCTATACGTCACTATTTATCACTATTTATACACAATTTTTTGACATAGTCAAAACCATCTAATTCCGTGGTGTGCCTGCCAACTTGACGCTCACGGTGCGAGATCTAGGCATAACATTTGATTGTAAACTTACGTTCATTCCACATATTGATAATGTTGTGTCTAAGGCATCAAGGATGCTTGGATTTGTTATATGGAATGGCAAGTTCTTTAAAAATCCTGCTACAAAAATAACTATTTACAACGCTTATGTTAGAAGCGCTCTTGAATATTGCGCGGTAGTATGGTCACCTTCATACGCCGTCCTCCAATTGCGCATTGAACGCCTTCAAAAACGGTTTCTTAGGCACCTTTCATACTCTGCCAATATGTTAAGGAAGTTGCCATCATATGAGGACAAACTCAGACATTTCAATATGATCAGTCTCGAGAACCGGAGGCTGGTCTTAGATTTAACATTTTTGTACAAGGTGCTCAGAGGTGTAATTGATTGTCCACCTTTGCTGGGGCTGTTTAACTTAAGAGTTCCACGTTGTCCACCCTGGCGCCCAGTTGGCTTACTCTGTCCGCCTGTCTCTAGAACGAATTTGAAATGTAATTTCAGCAGTTGCTCGTCTTTCGAAAAATTATAATAAGTTGAGTCACTCCATCGATATCTTCAGTGACAGCCTCAAATCTTATAAGTCTGAGGTAGTCCGAGCATTATGTGGCTAGGATATCATAGCTGACTTCTTTTTGTTTTTGTAGTTTTAGTTTGATTTGGTATTTTTAATTTAGTTTGGCTTATGTGTTGTCAGATGTACCGTCACTTTAATTTTAATTATTATTTTTAGTCGCACGCTGTGGCATCTAAAAACAGTGCTTTTAGATTATTTATATTGTGTCCTTTTAAATCTGCATGTATTATTGTAACTGTTACTGATTGTCCTTAAACAATAAATAAATAAATAAACTGAAGTTAACATCGTAAAAGTGAAGGAAATGGTGACTGAAAATCCTCATTCAAGTTTGAGAGAGATAGCCGCTGAACTCTCTGTGTCTCACGAGTCGATCCGTACTATTTTTTCTTCACTTCTTCACCAATCACTTGGGTATGAAACATGTTGCCGCACGGCCAGTCCCAAAAGACCTGAATTTTCTCCAAAAACTCAATCGCATAAGAGTCCCTGAGGACATGCTAGAACGAGCCAATTCCGACCCAACCTTCATGCAACGCATTGTTACTAGTGACGAGACGTAGGTTTACGAGTTTGACATGCAAACTATAGTTTGCATGTCAAACTCGCTCTGAAGCTTGTTGACAACAAGCTTCGGAGTGGCGCCTTCCGACTGATCCAAACCGAAAAACCACGCCAAAGTCGATTCTAGAACACAAACTGTCGACGTTAATGGAACTAAGTCATCCGGTTCTCATGTAAAAATGGGAGTTCCACAAGGGTCAATTCTTGGCCCTTTTTTATTTTTGATATATATCAATGACTTGCCATTCTTTGTAGAAAACTTCTGTGATATTGTATTGTTTGCAGATTTCACTCATTTTTAATGTGACTAGATGTAAGAATAATTATGACGATGTTAACAATGCTCTCTCAGAGGTACTCAGTTGGTTTAGTGCGAATAATTTACAGCTAAACGCTAAAAAAACGAAATGTATTAAATTTATACTACCAAATGCCAAGACCGAACAAACCGATGTTAAAATGAATGGTGTTAAATTAGATTTGGTGGACTCGACAGTTTTCCTAGGGATAACCCTTGACTCAAAACTCCAATGGAATCCGCATATATCGAATTTGGCCAGCAAACTCAGTTCAGCAGCATATGCGATTAGAAAAATTAGACAACTAACAGATTTTGAAACTGCTAGGACTGTTTACTTTAGTTATTTTCATAGTGTCATGTCGTATGGCCTCCTTTTGTGGGGAACAGCGGCTAATGTTAAAACTATATTTATTTTACAGAAACGAGCATTAAGAACCATTTATATACTGGGATCGCGAACTTCTTTGAGAAATATTTTTAAGGAAGTTGGTGTTCTTACTGTTGCATCGCAGTATATTTATAATTGTATGGTTTTTGTGCGTTGCAATATTATCACTTTTTCTAAACACGGTGATGTACACAATTTCAATACTAGAAATAAGTCAAAACTAGTAATGCCACTGTTTAGGTTACATAAGGTTCTGGGCTCTTTCTTGGGGCAAGGTATACAGTCAAAACTAGTAATGCCACTGTTTAGGTTACAAAAGGTTCTGGGTTCTTTCTTGGGGCAAGGTATACACTATTATAATAAAATACCAAGTACTATACTAGATTTACCTTTAGATAAGTTTAAGAATCATGTAAAATCTTGTTTAAATGTTTCTTTACCTTTATCTTTACTTAGGAAAGGTTATTACACAGTCAAGGAATATTTAGAAGACAAAAAAGCCTGGTTATAATAATAAATTTACATTGTTTTTTTCTTAATCCATTATCTTTATAACTGATTGTATAATTTGGTAACGACATGTTGTTTTGTAAATGTCGTTACTTCTATATTATTTTAAAGCTGTGGAATTTCTTGTGCCCGTTCTTCTCCACAGCTAAAAGACTTCCTGAATGGGTTTCCTATGCCTATCCATCCATCCATAAAAAATAAATTTAGACGATTCAAAAGGCTTATTTTAAGCTTACTGAATAAAGATATATTGATTTGATTTGATTTGATTTGATCAAAAGTCAAAGTCATGTTGACTGTTTTCTTTGACTATCGCGGTGTTGTGCACTCGGATTTCTTGCCGGAAGGTCAAACCGTAATAAAGAATATTATTTGAGCGTTACGCGGCTTTTAGGAGAGCAAATTCGACGAAAAAGGCCAAATTTGAGGAAAGAAATTTTTTGGATTTTGCACCACCATAATGCACCTTCGCACAAGGCCATCATTGTGAACGAATTTTTGACCAAAAACTCAACAAATATCAGCGAGCGACCACCTTATTCACCAGATATGGCTCCAGCCGTCTTCTTTCTTTTTCCTAAACAAAGGAGAATTCGCGGCGAGAACTGAACCACATTATACTGAACTCAATTCCGGAAAAAGCGTTTAAAAATGTTTTGATGATTGGATTATTCGTTGGCGTAAGTGTATTTTTTCTGAAGGAGCAATACTTTGAAAGCGAGAAAATAAATCTGGATGAATAACTAACATTTTGTGTATTATTTATCTTTTCACGGTACTTTCTTGACAGAGTAGTATAAATTTTAAAAGCTTGAGGCACTTATGTACTCTATCCGTTATACACTCACACTACTCACACATATCAGTGCCTCCAGCTTTTTTATACAACGCTATAACCCTGTTGCAAAATGTCACTAAAATATATTTTTTTCTTTTTAGTTCGCGTTATTCTTTTCTTTTTCATGTTTCATTTTTATCTAAATAAAAAGCTTGGTTTTAAAAATCTTTTTTTTGTTATTTATTTATTTCATTTGTATAGAACAGTAGTTCAATGTAGGAGTTCCAAAAAGTGCCTTCGCGCATTTTATGAAAATCTTTCTCTGCAATTTAGGGTTTCATTAAAAAGTTAAGAAAAATTTACAAAAAGTGAGGCCGCTACGAACCATGCCAATAGGTATTCTACACTATTAAATAAGTCAAAACTGTTACTGTATTTTTGTTTCCGAGATCAAGAACGCCAAAATTGGCCATTTTACGCGAAAATCACAGTCGAGATGTAATAGGCCTCTTAAGAGGCGATAAGCAGTCAACCTTGAAGACTTTGAGCCTAGTCTATTATACTTAATATTAATTCTATAATGAAACAACCAGTTTGGTAGGGCAGTTCTTTTCCACGTTGCCACTTGCCAGCGAAAAACAAAACCGCGTGTTTTTCGTAACGCGACGAGAATGAGGGATACCTAAACTTACGAGTGGGTAGGTAAGGTAGAGTATTTGGCGTGGGGATTGATGTTGAAACAACAGAACGCTGAGTGTAAGTTAATAATATCGCGTTTTGATTCTCGATCTTATTTACTAAGCATTAAGATCTATCTGTCAAAACTTAACTCAAACGCGATAGTAACGTTTGCACATTGACAAACTTACACTCAGCGTTCTGTACCCGATTAGTAGTAATTTAATATTATAAATATTGTTTATATTATTTTTACGCAAATTTTGTTGCGAACAAAAAATAAATTGATAATGTGCTGAAAAAAATTTCCACGAGCAGGATTCGAACCCGCACCCTTCTAGCAATCCGGGCCAGGTTCTCTTTTCAGTTGAGCTACCGTGGACTTATCCAGCCCGCTGAAATTTGGGGAATGTTTTTCAACACATCAATTTGTAAAATAATTTAATACTTACTGGTTATACAAATCATTAGATTAGAGGAGCGACGAAACAAAAATAGTTAAGTACAAAATGTCTAGATTGTGGCAAAATGCAAAAAACTGTTAAGTAGTTGTTTACCATACCAATGAAGAATTTTACTTTATAATAGGAAAAATAGTAGAACATAAGCATTGTAAGTGAAGCTCTTCAAAAAAAATGCTATTTAAATATAGTATAGGTATCTAGATTTAAAAAAATGCAGTTAACCAATTTTGATACAACAAAGTCGTACTTAACTAATTTTGATCTAACAATTAGCACTTAACTAGTTTTGATAGATACTATTTTGTATAGAAATTAACCAGTATTGTTAAAACAAAATCGTTTATAACCATTTTTGTTCCGTCAGTTGGATTTTTACTAAAAATCCAACTGACGGAACAAAAATGGTATACGGACGGAATAAAAATTTTTTAGGTACTTTTGTATCGAAAATGACTGATTTTGTTTAGACTTAAATCAACATCGGGTAGGATTGAAAATATTGAGGCCTTAACATGTGTCATGTCATTTTCTGCCTCTTGAGTAGTTAACTATTTTTGTTCAGTCGCTCCTCAGTTCAAAGTAGTAATAAGGTACCCTAGTCAATTAACGCCCTCTGTTTAATAACGCCCATTCTACAGAAAACATATTTCTAATCAATTTAGCTTTGACGCGGCTCACATATTTACATGTAGCTATAACCTATACAAACACATTGACGCGAGGGCGCTCCCCTTGCGATCGCTATTTTGGCAGTGACGCGCTGTGATTCCCAGACATCGGTCACGTACGCCGTAAAAGTTGCTCCGACAAAATTTTAAGTTTTTGTCAGTTTTCTTGAAGGATTTTATTTAATTTTATATTAATATCAAAATGTTCCTACCAATCATACTTCGTTATGTTTCTTGAGGAAATGTGCATAATTTAATGATAAATCGTTGAAAGTGACAAAACCGCCCATTTGGCCAATACCGCCCATTGAAATGACCATTGGGCGTTATTGGGCGGTGTTTTACCATTAAGAAAAAAGGTACTTACTTAATTTAATTGCATAATAGTTTTAAACTTCACTTGTATTATTAAACAAAATCTTGAATAATTTAAAAAAAAAATAATTCAATTTTTTAAATTTTGTTATCCTTCTGAACAGCAAAATGCCACCACCTAGCTCTGCGAAAAAGAAAAGAGGGCAATCATGGACAGAAGAAGGGATGAGAGCTCCTATGTTAGAATTATTGTTTTAGGTTTAGGTAAGTAGAATGAATGATTTAACTAATTATTCATGCCGGTGGGCGTTATTTTCATGGTAAAATATGAACTTTGAAAACTTTGAAAATGAAAATATGATTATGAAGTCAAGGCGCATTTTGCAAAAATCCCACTGTACAATTCGTTCTAAGTATTACTAATGCAAAAACTAAAAAAATCTCTGGATTAATTTAAAGAACAGAAGTTTTATGTTTGTTTATGTTGTTTTTTTTTTATTTTATTTTTTTTTCTCTTTATTCAGGAACTCTATATATTTCTCTTTATTTTGTTGTGTTGAGAAGTGCCAATTTTTATGTTTTATTTTGATTTATTGAATTTTATTGTACCTAATACAAGACATTAATGTGACTATATTCACTAATCCCTTGTATCTTTTAAAAAAAAAATAACTTTTTAGATGGGCGGTATAAAACATGGCATTTTATTAACGCCCAAAACAAGGCTTTTAAAATGATATGTACAGGACAAAAATCTGCAAAAATCTGCATGACTTCATATTTAGTATATAAGGTGACTGCTAGAAACCGCAAAAAACTTCTAGGGCTGGTCAGGTCAAGTGTTTTAAACATGACAAAAATGACAAAAAAGAAATTCGTGTTTTTTTATTTTTTATTAAATAATTCATTTTGTAAATTTTAATTAGAAGGTCTTTGAGTATCTAATTAATTTTAAACCATTAGCATAAGTAAAATAAAATTAAAAACAATTAAAAATAACGATTATTTACAACGCGCAGGCAATGAACGGCTGGCCGGCCGACTGTTGACCCGTGCGCGTTGTCAGCTGGGCGATAAGTAACTACGTTAGTCTGCAATCTTTTGAAATGTGCGTAGGTATAAGGTGCAGTTAAGTCCAACGACTATCGATAGCATCAAGTTAAGTTATGGCCACATTTTAACTGTAATTATGATAAGTGTTATGATGTATGAACGTAATTTCAATGCAATCCTAGTAAAAATCGATCACACCACACATTATGAGAAGTTACAATTATCTTTCCTTACAAATGAAAGATCAATGGG
Organism: Scoparia ambigualis; assembly: GCA_963921215.1. Classification (NCBI taxonomy): domain Eukaryota; kingdom Metazoa; phylum Arthropoda; class Insecta; order Lepidoptera; family Crambidae; genus Scoparia; species Scoparia ambigualis. Next base: position 2,108,388 of record OY992504.1, on the reverse strand, counting down.
TAGTTTTCTAATGTCGCGTCCGTACGCTAAGCACTTGCCGCTAACTCCAAACCAAATGACCAGATGACCATTCATGTCCTCGACAACTAAACAGCCTAAAGCATTGTGATAATAAGTATCAGTCTTACCTATTTATTTACACTAAATTAAGTTAAACTAATGTCTCGCAATAAAGGCAACGTTAATACCTAAAAAGCTGCGTAATTAATAGGTGTCGGTAGGTACTTACATGGTGTTAGATAGCATTCCAGTTTATTACATCAGCGAACAGGAAAGGTGATAAGCTTCCCATCACACATAGCAGGCTTTGGACTGTCAAACTAATGTAATAATAATTAAATAAAAGTGAAAACCTGTGCTAAAATTTCGTAAATAAATTAAAATTTATTAAAGGACGAACTAAAATAACGTTTGTGATCGGCACATGATTATTATTACACTAATTCGGCGTGTTTAAAAGTTCATGTATTATGTATTTACAAGTCTTATTTATACCTTAAAACTAAAAAACTCTCTCTTCGTTTAAGCGCATAGCACCACTTACTACCTCGTCACTCTCACGATAGCAAAATAGCATCTCAAGATATTGCTGGTTCGTATACCTAGGCATTTTTACGCACACGCGACGCGACGCGAATGCACCAGAATGCATACGTTGACTGCCGAAAAAATCAAAGCAGCCGTGTGTAGGTCACGTGATTAGGGTTGGCACGCACAAGAAAATAAAACCATTACTTACTTAGATCCTAGAAGTTACTGACATGTCAAAACTTTGGCCTTTTGTTGATAACAAACTCTTTCACATTTTTTTTACAAACATGAATAGACAAACTTAAATAATTAAAGCTATCGTCCAAACTTGCATATTAGCGAATTTACAATTATAAAAGTTATTAGATTAGATCAATAATTTATCTGTTAATTTTTATTAGTTAATTTGGTAAACCAAAAAACTTATACTATCAAGTAAATGTTAATAAATCTGGATTGCAATTCAATAGAAAAAGAAAACAAAAACTTTAATTATCTATAACCACAACGTACCAGCAGGTTTACATTGTACACAAACTAACACACTTGGAATATCAATTCTAAGATTAACATGTTACTGTATTGACTACAGTTTTATGGGATTTGTTGTGTTGGTCATAAAAATATCCAAAAATGTTTGCTCGTAAAAGTTTAAAAGGATCATAACATAATGGTTAAACAAGCTACTGATGGTAATGATTGAGATTCAAACTGGTACGCATCGCATCACTACTAGTGCGACTAGCTGTTTTTGGTCTGCATCACGTGAATTCAGAATTAAGAAAAATAAATCAACAACAAAATTAGGTCTTTTTATGTGGATGCTACATAGGTACTTGAAATCAATTTATTAATTATTCGCGCCACCGTTTCTTTTTTCTAATAAACAACGTTTTTCTTTTATCACGAATTCTTATGTTATTAACATTGAGATATTAAAACGTCGAAAAAAGTTTACTACCTCAGATGGGAATCGAACCCACATCCTCCGCAATCCGGGAGGCGGGCGGCGTTAACCACTCCGCCATCTAGATATTTTTTGACATGTCAAAATTTTTCAACGCATTTGACTTGTGTTTTAAGCAACAGTGTCTCATCAAACCTCATTCACTTTACATCCATTACACAATTTACACACGATATGAATTACGAATTCGAATTCATATCGAAAAAGAACCGCTCATAGTTAGCGGCAGCCCTAAATAGATATGGATCGTCGCAAGCGTCTTTGAAGAAACGCCGCCACACACAGTGTTGCCAAATTGACGGATTTTTTGTCAGATCTGCCGGACTGCATGCGAATGCAAGCGACACATAAGACGCTGTGCGCATGACTGTGATCTGCTGTCTCTTTCCAATTTTATGAATATGAAAGAGACAGAGTCATTCTCATCGCAGCGGCACCAACTTTACGACTTTAACTTAGAGAATCGCACTGTGGCACTGCGCTGCGCTGTCTGTGCTGAGTCAGTCACTGAACTCACTGATTCTCTTGCGCAGCAGGTGTGTTCAGTTTCCTCGGGGAAATTTTGTTGTGTAGTGTTGTATGTGCGGTGCATTTGTGTATGCGCGATTAAACTAATAACTAGTATGAGTTAATTAGTGAAGGATTAGTATTATTATGAATAGGCTATCGTGAAAAAAGTAATCAGTTCAGTAACAAATTAATGATTTGAGTAACAAATGGGTGTTAAGTCGTATTAAGACTTGTAGGTAGAATAAGTGGTGTTGTTTTAAACAAGTTGAATAAGTGTAATAATAAATATGTGCCGATTACAAAAGTTATTTTAGTTCGTCCTTTAATAAATTTTATTTTATTTAAGTACTTACGTAATTTTGGCGGAGGTTTAATTTTTATGTAATATTACATTAGTTTGAAAGCCTGTTAAGTGTGATGGGAAGCTTATCACCTTTCCTGTTCGCTGGAATAACCTGGAATGCTATTTAACACCATGTAAGTACCTACCGACACCTATTAATTACACAGCTTTTTAGGTATTAACGTTGCCTTTATTGCGAGACATTAGTTTAACTTAATTTAGTGTAAATAAATAGGTAAGACTGATACTTATTATCTCAATGCTTTAGGCTGTTTAGTTGTCGAGGACATGAAAGGTCATCTGGTCATTTGGTTTGGAGTTAGCGGCAAGTGCTTAGCGTGCGGACGCGACATTAGATAACTACCCATTGATCTTTCATTTGTAAGGAAAGATAATTGTAACTTCTCATAATGTGTGGTGTAATAGATTTTTACTAGGATTGATTTGAAATTACTTTCATACACTTATCATAATTACAGTTAAAATGTGGCCATAACATAACTTGATGCTATCGATAGTCGTTGGACTTAATAACTGCACCTTATACCTACGTCTAATTCAAAACATTGCAGACTAACGTAGGTACTTATCGCCCAGCTGACAACGCGCACGGGTCAACAGTCGGCCGGCCAGCCGTTCATTGCCCGCGCGTTGTAAATAATCTTTATTTTTAATTGTTTTTAATTTTATTTTTCTTATGTTATTGGTTTAAAATTAATAAGATACCCAAAGACCTTCTAATTAAAATTTACAAAATGAATTATTTAATAAAAAATCAAAAAACACGATTTTTTTTTTGTCATTTTTGTCATGTTTAAAACACTTGACCTGACCAGCCCTAGAAGTTTTTTGCGGTTTCTAGCAGTCACCTTATATTACAATTAAGAAATGAATGTTTGATCATCCTATTTTATTACTTGGCACATTATAACAGTTTATTAAAAAATAAGTGACCCGAAGTTAGGTGGGCGTTAATTGACTTTGAGTACCTTACTGTTGTATTACCTCGCGAGTGCTCTCACACGCATACAGTTGTGCGGAATATCTATACCTAACCGCTTAGCTTCTTGATGCCCATAAGCACCATAAGCACAATCCATAAGCTTCTTATACGGGGGACATTCTGTGACGAAAGAGTCTTTTAAACGTGTATTGAAAAGAAATTAAGCCCCCGTAGACAAGTGGCAAACGCTCAACCCTGTCTATTCGTAATTCGTCGTAGGTATACACTATGGTGTGTACTGTCAGAATAACTAATAGAACTGTACTTTTTTGCCAATTGCTACATTGCTATTGAACAATAGAACAGGGGCCCAAGTCTGCTAATTTACGAATGGCATAATTGAATCGCAATTGTATCGCATTGTAATTGTTTGACACATTTGGTATTCATAAATGAGTAAGAGAATACCAAATGTGTCAAACAATTACAATGCGATCCAATTGCGATTCAATTATGACATTCGTAAATTAGCAGACTTGGGCCCCAGCGCGCGCGCAATGTACGACGAATTATGAATAGTCAGGGTTGCGCCACGGTAATATATTATTATATATTACCGTGGTTGCGCACATTATCAAAATTATAGTTGGGTTCTCTGCATTCTGCATTCAACAACTCGATAAGAACATCTCAAGTAGGTACATCATAAGAAAATAATGTTTACATACAAACAACGAACAGTGACTCGCATAGGTAAGTACCTAGAGACCATAAAGTGTCCATTTAATTTTGCATTGTGAATTTTTGCAGCGGAAATATTTTATTATTCTACGTCTATTAATCTTCGACTCTTCGAGTGCCTAGAATACGGATATGTGCTGTCAACCGAGCTGTGTTATAATATCGTTCATTCAATTGGAGCGGCGCGCGACGAAGGAATCTCAAATTACGTTAGCAAATAAAGATATTTGTAAGGGAGAAGTGATTGATTTATTAATTTTGTTATTGAGAGCTACTCCGGTCCGTTTTGGTGGACTAACCACGACCACAGCACATCAGTCTACATTATTTTGTAATGTGTCTCCTGCAACTTGCAGACTTGCTTTACTAACTAACAATATGTAGTAAAAAGTTCGGTGCATGTGTTACGGTAAAATGCTGGGCCCTAATCTATATCTAATAATTATGTAATAAACATAATCTGTATCTAATCTAAAATTACAATTTACCATTACAATTTACAACCAATTTACCTACTATTCTAATTTTTGTTTATTATAAATCACAATTTAGAATTTTGTTATGGTGGAAAAGTAGAATTGTAACTACAATTATACTTAGGTACATATTTCTGTTTAATAAAACTTTTCACTTGACAGGCTAAAAACCACAGTAAGGAGAACTCGTCTATTATACATAGAATTATAGTTACAAGTTTACATATTTGTAGAATTGTAGTACAATTCTGACAGGTAACCTTACCCTGTGTAGAGTAGAACAGTTTCTTTGCAAATAATAATAATATGGTGCTCACGTCGCGTCGTCGGCGTCGTCGCGTCGTCGTCGTCACGTCAAGTAGTAGTAAATGCAGTGACGAGGAATCTTGGGCAGTAATTGTGCGACGAAGGCGAATATTTCCACAAAGAGTTAATTTCACTTTTAATATAACTGCCATCACATTTAATGAAAATGTAGGGTAAGCAGGACTACAGTCGAATAATTGACTAACAAAATAAGTAACGAACTCGAACTCAAAACTTACAGAAATTCACCTTTTACACCTACTGAGTACACGTAATTGTAAATTGTAATTTACCACGGTTTTACGGTACCTAAGTGAAATTTGTGGAGTACTATATCTTCAAAATATTGTGTAGGTGACTAAATTCAGTAGATAACTATAGACCAATTGCACTCATACCCGTTACATACAGCTAAGGTTTTAGAAATATATTTTTACGGAGAGGTCTACTCTTACTTAGAAATACACAATATTTTGTGTACAGAACAAAAAGGCTTTCGTAGAAAAAAGAAAATAAATATGGCAGTATTTGACTTTCTAAAACAGTTATGTTCAATGTGGACAAAATGACTATCCTGTCTCGGCTGTCTATTGTGATATGACCCAAGCCTTCGACTATGTTGGTCATAATATTCATTAGTAATCTGGAAAATTATGGTTTATGAGGTAATTTACGATCTTCGATCCTATCATACTTGACAAAACGAAACAATATAAGTACTTACTTCTACACGAATTAATTTGACCACCAAAGAAGAATATGACCCAAGCCTTCGACTATGTTGGTCATAATATTCATTAAGTAATCTGGAAAATTATGGTTTATGAGTAATATAATCCTATTTCTTTATTTGCTGATGATAAGTACAGTGACAATTCCTTGTGCCAATATAAATAATTATGAAATTGACAATACATACGTCATGGTTATGAAATAATAATCTGAAACTTAATTTAAATAAAACTCATGTCATGCAGTTCAGTCAAAGACCACCCAGCATACAATTTGGTAGCCTTAATATCATAGGCGAAATCATTGGGCGAAACTGATATAACAAGGTTTCTTGGTCATTAAATTTATAATAAACTTATCTGGAAAGCTCATGTTGGCAATGTCTGTAAAAAGCTAAGTAGTGCTGCCTATGGATTATTCAAGCTCGCGCCTGTATTAAACACGGATGCTTTCGGTATGGTAGCAATGGTAGCATCCGTGCTGAGTTTTGCTGTGATATTTTGGGGCAACTCCACCAACAGAGTATCAGCATTTAAAATGCAAAAACGTACTTTAAGAGCAATGTTTGGGCTTAAAACTACTGACAGTTACAAACCTTATTTTATAAATCATAAAATTCTTTCACTTCTGTTTTTATACATTTTTGAAATGGTTGTGTTTGAAAAGTCGAATCTACATTTATTCCCACATATGTTAGCTGATAATGTTATTCGCAGTAGGCGTGACAATCGTAGACTTTCAGTCACTAAAAGTAAAAACTAGTCTTTTAGGAAAAAGTATTTTTTGCATGGGCCCCAAACTTTATGATTTTATACACTATACACGTTTGTAGCTTTATTTAACGACTTTTACAATTACTACTCTACAATAATATAGGTTTTTTTATTAAATTGTCGACTTGTAGTTTTATTAAATAAGGCCCTGATCGGCGTTAGTTATTCCGATACTCATGCAAGAAAACTGACAGCCATCGGCTGGTCCCTAGCTATTCGATTCTTGCCACACATAGACGCTGCGCGCATGGCTGTGATTATAGATGTTACAGCGGTCACATTGTTTGCTGCAGTCACGACTGTGGTCAAAGTTGAGGCTGTTTTACTTACAGAATGCCGTTTTTATATCTACAATAAATGTGAAAGAAGTGATTCCCTAACACGCCTAACGAGCTTGTGTTGAACAGCGTTAAATTATTTAGAAGAATACGCTCACCGCTGTTGCAGCCGCTGCTGCTACCAAGGCTTAAACGATGTTTGCGCTTAGAGAATCGCACTACAGAAGAGCCGATTAACCGTTTAGCTGAATCTTTGAATAGAAAATTGTACGTTCTGGAAATATGATAATTAATTATAAAAATTATTCATTGACATCTTTAGTTTCAGCACACAAATAATTCACAAATGACCACTTTCCCCATCTATAACTTTTTTATAATCAGGCTACGAGATGGCTGATATGAAAAGAGGTTACCGTAGGGACGATGCACGACCAAAGAACGGTATCAACGAGATTTAAACTCTGAAAATTAAAACTTTTTTAAGAACCCCACAATATGTCCTTCTCCTTTGAGAATAACTCGACAGAGCAGAGATCTCATTCCGTTTTCATTCTTGCTGAGCCCCGTCTGTCAAGTTCCCATCAGGACATTCCGAGGATTCGCTCACGGATCTAACTGTCCCCATTAATAGCACGCATGACCAACAGTAGCCGCGTGAAATAATAGTATCGCTGTCGGAGTAGTGTTTCTGTCAATTCGGTAATGTATCCGGCGAGGCGCGCCGAAGCCGGACCGGTGTCGGGTGTCGGGTGTCGGGAGAGCCGCGGTTTATCGGCGGTCTCAGGTTGCCAGGGCGAAGGCACGCTCTCCGTTTCAGAGCAGCGACGTTAAGGAACTCTGAAGGAGAACGTGTCCTGCCTGTGTGAAGCGATACTGCAGAGCCGGCTGCATACTGCATTTCCTATAGATTTTCATACACACAGTTGCAGTTTGCTGTCTGCTGATGCCATCGGAATCATTGCTTTTGGTAAATGATTAAAAGTACATAGGGATATCTTGCAACAAAGTAGACCAGCTTATTAAATTGGTTTGTGTTACGTTTTAGGTGTTCTGTTAAAATTTGAATTATTCGATTCTGAAAAATACTACCTTTCAGTTATTACATACATACATATAATCACGATATTATCCGCGAAGGGTTAGTCAGAGACTAGGCAATGAGGACAGCAAAAGCACTCCTCTGCCACAGTCCACTTTTCACCAAATAGCTACTGCACATGTACTCAGCGTGGCAGCTCATCGCCGCTCTAAGCTCTTGGATTTATGTGCAGTCTTTAGTCCGTTAGTCGCCTTTTACCACACCCAAGGGAAGAGAGGCGGTGGTAGTATTCTTTCACCGCTACGCGACACAGTTCGGTTTATTGCTCTGTGGAAAACCAGGCTTTAAGAAGCCAGGAGTCTCGTAGTATGGAAAACCCTTTTCAATATATTCATAAATATTGGTATGTCGTGATTATACTTAAAATGTAGGTACTATGCAGTTGCAGTTCAATGGTCTAATGGGCAGTTACCACAGATGTAGCCAATTGATCTAATCGCCGGCAACTCGGTCACTGGACCCTAATGAACTACGCATAGGTGACCGCAACCACAATGGACGTCTCTCCGACTCGTCTAGCCCAGTATGGGCGGTATGCTAATAATAACAATTTGCAGCCAGTTCAAAAACAATTATGTCAATTCTTGGTGAAAACGAGTTCTAAAAAAATTTATAAGATCATTAGCTTATTTCGATGTGGTTGGCCGCTGATGTTTTTAGGGTTGCGGTTACACCAAGAAAAATCTGATCTGTGGCTATCTGTCCGCTTGTCACAAACAGTTTTCTCGAAAACTGCTCGATACTCTGTAGTAATCGATTTAGATTGATGACTTAAGTAAATTGGGACGAGTCATATAAATAAATAGTCGAATTTTAGTAAGAATTAATGGGAAGATAAGAAAAATCTATATACTTAGGTACTACTGTGAAATTTTAAATGAAACCTAGCCATCTTACTGAAAAAAAATTATGTCTTAATCGTTTGGAGCTTAGACCCAAACGATTCAAGACACGTATCGATAGAATTGTTAAACAGAAAGTTAAATATTTTCCACCTAGAACAAATAAAATATTGAATGTTAATTTGGAAAGGGGTAATTCACCATAATACGTAGCAGTTACAAACTACAAACTGAAGTCATTCATTTATTTACTGATTGACATTGATAATTACCAATACCTACAAACTATCAGCTTACCCATTCAAAAGAGATTTAGTAGCTTGTTCTACTGCGTAAGCCGCATCAGCCATCGGTTTGATGGAGGCGGAGGTGGCCGCCGCCCGCTGCGCCCTTATGGCTGGGCTGTCCTGGGCCAGGGGTCTCCTGTGGCTCTCCAGCTGCCGTCGCTCCGCCAGGGCATCCTCCCCGTGCTTCACGGCGGTTGTAATGGCGTCTGGGGACGGCGGCTCGCCAGGCCACTCCGGGGGTGGACGACCTGGTTTAAAGATCAGTTTAATAACTTAATTCGTCGGCCAGCTGTGCTGTATCGGTCTCGTAAGTCATTTAAGTAAATGCCAAACCTAAGAAATGGCTGCTAGAATTATCTTTTATACTTATGTAAAAGGGTGATGATGAAAACGTATATGAGTAAAATTTTCTTGGATCTTGGTGTGACCTTATACGCTGCAAATAGCCGTAAGATGTGTGTTTCATTTCAACGTGTTGATAATCTTAGCAGACAATTACCTAGGCAATATCTTTGTTTGAAAAGAGTAGGCAGATAAGAATGGAATTCATCGTGATTATGTAAAAACGTTTGTATTTACATAATACGAGTATATCTATAATCAAGTTTCTGGTTCAATCGCTCAATAAGCTCGTTTCCTGATTTGAAGGCCGAGAAGTGCTCTAAAGACACGCATAATGTTTACCGCTTCTGTGATTTAGGCCTATTCCGCACCGTAACAAAATGTTAGAGCATTAGGTAGTAGGTACCTACTTCATAATGTTAGGTAAAGTGCACTTACTTCTTCGGATTGTTTTAGTACTCTATCTCGTGACGAGGAGGCTAAATCTGGTAAGTTGCAGGCCCAGCGCTCCTCTATTTCAAGCCCATTTTGTCCCATTGCTGGACAAATGTTACCCCGAAACACTTCGGCCGCTCAAACATTGTCGAAATGATCTATGCCTTTAGGTAATTAGATGAATTGTGGGACCCGCTAAATATCCAGAGAAGTTGTGCAATAGACTGAAATAAGTCTTCTTCGTCACCTTGTAAAGGCCAACTCAGCTTCAAGAGAGGTCGCAGGTGCGGAGAGACCGCCGTGAGGTTGCCGACCGGCACCACAGTCGGGGGGATGGCGCTGGAAGTGTCGTTGTCGTCGTCCAGCTGGTTGCTGAGGTTGTACGAGACTGTCACTAGCAGGGCAACGCCGAGGAGAGCCCTGTTCAAAAGCACTTTTATGATCAGACAATATAAACATTCGACTGGGGGGGTGCAAGCCTACCCAGTCTACCCACATAAACTGTAGTGTCACTATAAAATGATCTACTACATGTTAACCTGTTCTGATTCTGTAGGAGGATATGAGGTCTAATACATGTGAACTTTTTCTGATTCTGGAGGAGGCCAGAGAGATCCAAGCGCTAGAGATACCATTTTACCAGTTACTGAAGATTTGGAACTCACAGGAATCCGACGCAGATAGCGCACTGGAAGTGCCTCAGCCGCTTCTGGTAACTGCGCGACAGGCTGGACTCGAACACGTAGCTAGGCTGCACCAGCGGCGTCCGCTCCCCGCTGCTGGACGCGCGCTGCATCATGCTGTGGGCAACTGTAACCATGTTGTTGTGGTAGACGCTACTTTAGGAAGATTTTGAACCGGTAATAAATAGTTCAATATAATTTATTCAATTTAGGCTACAATAATTGAGCGCTTATGTCGCTATGCCATCGGTTCGTAAGTCCTAACTATGAGGCGGGAGCCTTGTAATGAGAAGAACCGGCAAGAAACTCAGCAAGGGCATTTCTTTTCTCTCTTTCTTTTACAGCGTCAATACATACAAATTGGAAAATGCCCTGCCTATCATAGAAGGACATTTTCCATTACAACAAAAAACATTTAATACGATTACAAGACAACACAACACATACATAAGAATATCCAATAAAAAACAGGTAATGCTCGATTTAAAATAAAATAAACAATGTCTTACAGTATCTTTGAATCTCGGACCAAATAAAAGTTTTTATTTAATCTGAGCTTTGAAACAAGAGAAAGACTATTAAATACTACCAGTTCTAGAAGGGATATAAATAATTACAAGCAATTCAGTCACACCACCGGGTAAAGGTGGCCACTGACGATCAGTTTTTCCCATCAGTTGAACTGACGTCAGTCCAAAATTTGATCGTGAATGTCGAATCGTCACTCCAGAGTTTTAAATGACGGCGCGACACGTAAAGCCGGCGCGTCGCGCCAAACTGACCGTGAGTGTGTGATCGTCACTCCAATCGAGTCAGTTCGAATTTCTCCAATGAATATATTGATCCTTAGCACCATACAATAAAGTTCAAAATTGATTGTTTCGCGTCAGTTCGAACTTCTCCAATGAATATTGATCCTTAGAGCCAAACACTAAAGTTCAAAATTGATTGTACCGGCCGGTCGAGACTGACGAGCCGGCGTGACGCCAGTGAATGGGAAAATCTGTTTGGCGTAAAACCATTTGCAGTGACGCCACAGTTTTACGCCTGGACTGACGCGCAAAACTGATCGTCAGTGGCCAGCTTAAGGGTAAAGCTGGCCACTGACGATCAGTTTTGCGCGTCAGTCCAGGCGTAAAACTGTGGCGTCACTCGAAATGGTTTTACGCCAAACAGATTTCCCCATTCACTGGCGTCACGCCGGCTCGTCAGTCTCGACCGGCCGGTACAATCAATTTTGAACTTTAGTGTTTGGCTCTAAAGATCAATATTCATTGGAGAAGTTCGAACTGACGCGAAACAATCAATTTTGAACTTTATTGTTTGGTGCTAAGGATCAATATATTCATTGGAGAAATTCGAACTGGGTCGATTGGAGTGACGATCACACACTCACGGTCAGTTTGGCGCGACGCGCCAGCTTTACGTGTCGCGCCGTCAGTTAAAACTCTGGAGTGACGATTCGACATTCACGATCAAATTTTGGACTGACGTCAGTTCAACTGATGGGAAAAAGTGATCGTCAGTGGCCACAAGACGTTGCATACATTTTGTATGAAGAAGTTCATATTACACCGTGCATGACCCGTGTCCCGTCCGGGCCGCTGGGGCCGGACACGCCCCGTGCACGTCCCGCTCGGCGCTCTAATATAAATAATCCCTAACAGCAACTAAAATTATAGAGAAAATAAACTTTTTTTTGACACCACCGATCATCGTCACCGACTCAAAGGTCGCATCGCACACAGTTTGCTTATTTCCAGATTGGTGTGGAAATAGATCACAATGAGGGCGAGATTGTTTACAATATAAAATTCACAAACTAGGTACGTATGTTAAATAATTAAATACCTCGTTCATTCATAGTAAAACTCGTTTGAGAGCAGCTCTTTAAAGCCGATCAAAATACAAAAAACGATGACCGTAACACACCAACTTTGCCCTATAAATGACACGGCAAGTGGATATTACTACAAGAAATTTTATTTTATCGGTTGTTAGGCCGTAGGTAACTCGTCGTAATTCTGCTATATTTAACTTTATTCCAATTTAATAGATCACGTTTTAACTTGGATTTCTTAGTTATATACAATATTTATGTCTCGATTACTTAGATAGTTTAATTGACGATACATTCTACATAACTACAAATGATCAAAAACTGGTTTTTGGTACCTTGATCTTTGGTTTAAAAATAAGCTTAATACGTAACTAGGGGCCCGGCGCCCGCGACTTCGTCTGAGTGAGCCCCCGCCCCGGTATCCCGCGACCAATTTCCAAAATAATTCTTTCATACAAACCAGCTACTCTAAAAGTCAAATGAAGCCCATATTCATATTTTTTAGCCGATAGACCCGCTGGTCGTTACAAAAAATAATTCTCCAAGTAGGTGCAGCCGTTCTGAATTGATGTGCGTATGCGTACAAACATTAAAATGTGTGGCAATTGATTTTTAATAATATAGATAGAGATAGATAGGGGTGCGCCAAAGTTCACATAAATTTTCAACTCCGATAATCGGAACACCGCAAATGTTCTTCCTAACATTTTTCATCCATCACATTCCTAACTACTTAACTTCAACTTCTAGTTTCTAATGTTCGTAAATTCCGAATCATTCAACTTAATAATGACAGTTGCAATAAACATCTATTATACTATTATTTGTTTTCCTTTATTTTCTCAACATAACCCTCCCTTTTACACTATTACATTGAGGATACTAGCTGCCCAACTCCTGTAGGTCACGCGATAGGTTAGAAAGGACATAACTTTTTTACTATGGGGCTTGGTACTAAATTCCAAAGTCTTTTAACTTGACGCCAATGTATAAATACTTAAAGAATACATTATTAACAACATAATTATGATCGTATCATTAATTTAAAGACCTCCGTTTTTTTATGTAATTTTATACATGTTGGTACTTCGGTACGTAACAAGTATAAAACACTTAAGGAACAAACCAATTCCGTAAAAATTAAATAGTAGGTCTACTGCCTTTTCACACATTACCGGATGCGCATTCGGTATTGTATAGAATACCTAGGCAAAGTATAAAATAAATATATTTCATACATTACCTACACGATTTAGGTATTCTATACATTGCTTAGGTATTGTATAGAATACCGGATTATACAGATTGCCGGTAACATATTATACAATGCAAAGAAGTTCTTGATTTGCAAAATTTCTTAATTTTTAAAAACAGATAAATTTTCTTGTGCGTGCTGTCAATAGATTAATATGGGAGGACCAGTTAAGTTTCTAGTAACAAATTTAGTGCCCTGTCAATATTAGTGACGGTTTTGTAACTCAGTGGATAACGTCGCTTTATATTAGTTGAAAGTACCAAAATTACAACACTGACCATCAGTTACAGTTCAATTTAGAACTAAAACGGTACCGGGATTGTACAATTTAAGCATAATAGGATCTAGGCTTGCCTTAATATGTGTTGGGAAACTATGTCCTGCCAAAAGTCCCAGCTCAGCAGTAAAGTTAAGATAAATTTGGCTATTCCGATCCGAGCTGTCAGGTCGAATATCAATATTAATATCTCCAATTAGAGCTATATTACTATAGTGTGAAAGGCTGTACGAGTATAAACGATGCCCAGTGAATTTAGAAAACCGTCAATGCGAAAGGAGACCTATAGGTACAAATTATTGCTGCATCGATACCAAATTTGGCCACCAAAAAGTTAGCACCGGGCAGATTAAACTCTTCTACATTACAGCTTGTATCATGGTACATAAATGACTATTCCGTCATTTTGATTGAAATAGCTATTAGTGTATTGGCAGTTAAATTGATTTGTTAGCCGTAGGTCCAATACGCAATTCGTTCATTTCGCATTTTGCCGTTCGCCTACTACTCAATTCGTCAATAATTTGTATCGACAATTTCGTGAATCGTATTGTCATTACGCAGTTCGTCCATTTCGAGATTCGTCTCTATGCAGTTCGTCCATTTCGTGAATCGTCATTACGCAGTTCGTCAATGAGGGGCTTAGTTTTGAAACGAATTCATTAATTAATCCTGCAGAGGCTTGAAACCAGCCGCTGTAATTTTTAGGGTTCCGTACCTAAGGGTACAAAACGGGACCCTATTACTATATTTCTCTATGCTTATTACTAAGACTCCGCTGTCCGTCTGTCCGTCTGTCAATAGGCTGTATCTCATGAACCAAGATAGCTAAACAGTTTGACAACAAATCAAAATTTTCAGATGATGTACATATTACTATTGCCGCTATAACAACAAATACTAAAAACAGAATAAATTAAATGTTGAAGGGGGGCCCCCATACAACAAACGTGATGATAATTTTTGCCGTTTATTGCAAATAAGCCGCCGTTTTTGTGCCGTTTTAGTCATAAAAAAATTAAGATAATCATAAAAGATAAAAATAAAAAATAATATAAATAAGTCACTGAAGGTACAGGGTACACACACAGTCATTTCACGAGTTTGCTTAAATTAGATTCAGATTGTATTTTTATCTGAGCAGTACCTGCATTCTTACACAAATAATACTACTCCAGAAGAAGACCAACAGTATTTAAAACTATTGTCTCTAGCAAAGTTCCGAGCAACGTAGAAGAGTTTCTGAGTCTTGATTGTTAAACATTCAGAAACGTATTTCGGCTTACCCGGATATTCAGTTTCGAATTTACGTGCTGACTATTAAATTGTCGGACTACTTTTAAAAGTTATTCCTTTCCGTTGTTCCCTAACAACAAAATGGCAAATGGCAAAATTCTAGTACCAGCAGATCATAAACACCAAATTCGTACGCACAATTCCAACGTAGTCGTAGGCGACGCAACACTTAGCGATGCCGTAGCAGTGCTACGGAAAAATGCGAAGCAAGACTACGACCGACAGCAACTACGAAACTTCTGTGTGCCTAGTAGCACAGAATAACTAATAGTACTACGTACAGAAGGTTCACTCTCTAACGACTTTCAGGCGAAATTGAAACTTATCGTGTGACCTGAGCATTCATATGCCGTTAAGCAACGCTGACTCGATATCGATTTGACGTCATGACGTCACAGTGCGTAGGGTTTACGCGCGCGCGCAGGGATCGGCGCGTCGTCGGTCGGCTCGCGGCAAAGAGATTACTAATAGTTTAATATCTTTGGCTCGCGGCAACCTTTACTGCCATACGCCTAGGCGGCCTGCCTGGAAGGCGCGCCGGCCGAACGTACCTAAACTGCGGAGTGACACCCCCTGCTAGTAGTACGAGTTGCAGATAATTATCTGTGGTGGGAAATAACTCACGTCAATTCACACAGTACTCAGCCTCCTGTCTTCTTTTGCACCCCTAATATTACAACTGAATTTACGACTAGCGGTTAAATGTACGTGCACACTGTTTGGCGATCCAGGGGGAAGGGAACTTTAGGAAAAAAAACTTTACTTTTTTTAACTTTTCTTTTCAACTTTCATTCGGATTACAAATCGGTAGGGAGAACAATTTCGGGTAAAGAACTTTAGTTGAGCCAATATGGACCCGATAGATAGATATTGGCAAAGCGATTCTCTTTATTTATTTTTTTAATTAAATATTTAGTCGCTAGTAGTCGCTACTAACTACAGCTCGCACACGCACTAAACACTAAATGATATATTTGGTAAAAGCACGGTAATAGCTTACTGTGGTAATAGGTACTTCCGTGTAAAGCCGTTACCTTATTTATTTCTTACGATTTAGATTTCTTTTAAATTGTACTTACACCGAAATTATTACCTGAACTCAATCGTTCGCATATCTGAATAACGGAAGGGTAATTCTGTTGTTATTATTTTAACTGACAAAAAAAGAAATGTCTCCCGCGTCTTTTAATCGCCTCTGTGGTCTAGTGGCTAAGCCACCGGTTTCAGACCCAGAGGTCCTGGGTTCGATTCCCAGCGGGGGGTACAATTTCTTTGTGTGCTCGGTTTGGTTGATGGTAGGGCTGTTAAATCTGCCTGGCTAGCTACCACCACATCTTATCTAAGTCTCTCGCCATAACAACGATGTTTGTAGCATTGTTGTGTTCAGACAGTTTAAGACCAACCATTGAGAAACAGCTGTCTTATAGCCAGTTCCTCAGTGGTTGAGGATTCCGGGTGAAGCGCGCTACCACCTTCGGCCTTATCGTCACTTACCTACCATCAGGTGAGATGAAGGCCAAGCGCTTACCCGTTGTAGAATAATAATAAAAAATCTCGGATCAGTGTGCGTTCCGAACACTGAAAGGGTTTCCAATTCCATACACCTACACGTACGGTCAGCCCCAGAAGTAGCTTAACCATTTAGTACCATATCATCCCATTCACTCTTGCGTTCAATCAGCGCGATTATTCTGAACGTGTTGGTGTAAAATTGTACCTACTAAAGTGTGAAGCTATCTCTGGGTCCAGTCGGACCCAGAAGGCCAGTAGAATAAAAAAGGTAAGTACAGTCGTACTTACCTTTTTTATTTATTAAGTGTAAGCACTTGGCCTTCATCTCACCCTGTCGGGTGAGATGAAGGTCGAAGTGACGATAGGGCCGAAGTGGAAGCGCGCTTCACCCGGAATGTTCAACCACTGAGCTGAAGAATGCTATTGACATTCTTGTTATAGCGCCAGACTTTAGATAAGATGGTGGTAGCTAGCCAGGCGGAGTTAACAAGCCCTACCACCAACCAAAGCAAGTGCACAAAAATGTACTCCCCGCTGGGAATCGAACCCCGGACCTCTGGCGGTTAAAACAACAATTCACAGATTTATGGTAATAGGAAGTTAAGTTGTGTAAGGTATTTGTTGCATTTTCGACATAATTATGCTATGTTTATGTGACATGACAAGATTAAATTTAATCATTATCAGTATCGTAGCAAAAACGACTAAAAGTAAAAATTATATTAGGTATACGTAAAATAATCGTATAAAATGACCACTCCAAAATGGAACACGGTTTTTTATTGCATTAAAATACTCAATCTACTTCTATTTATTATGGGCCCTATTACTCGTACATCTCGACTATGATTTTTGCGTAAAATACCCAATTTTGGAGTTCTTGATCTCAGAAAAGAAATACATTGAAAATGTAGACTTATTGAATAGTGTAGAATAGCAATTGGCATAGTTCGTAGCGTCCTCGTTTTTTGTAAATTTTGCATAACTTTGTAATTAAACCCAAAATTACTAAAAAAAATAGTATGTTATCTCTGTATATGTATAGTTCGTAGCGGACTCGAAATTTTTAGATACTTATAATTTTATTATAGAAAATCTTATTCTAAACCAAAATCTTCGAAATTAGCTTTAAGTTAACTGTGAATTTCTCCTATCTACGATAATAATATTGAGCAAAATTTGCACCCGAATAATTGTTATTTCATGAGGAATAAAGATTTTATAATGAATTTAATAACCTATTTCGATAAAAACAATAAATAAGAAACTACAAAAAAAAATACTTACTCATACTACAAAATGCGATACGCCGTCGCGGCGCGGCCGTCCGAACTCCGCTTATTCTCGCAGAGTGGAGATTTGTAATATTAAGCCTGAATTTATTATCCTATTTCGATAAAAACTATAAATACAACTGCTTAATTACTACAAAATGCGAAAGTCGCCATTTTACGCGAAAATCACAGTTGAGATGTAATCAAAGAGATTTAAATAGTAATTTAATGTCTTTGGATGTAATACTTAGGCCTCATAACAATGTTTAGGGTATTTCGTTGACCTGATAAAAAAGTACTCTACCTACCGGAAAAACCGGATTCATCGTGTGATCGCTGTTTTTATTGACTTTCATCTACTAAGTTGAATTACAAAACTATGGTCAAGATTATTTTAAAGCCTTTATAATAAAAGATAACTTTTGTATGCAATATAAGTCAATTTACCTATATTAGTAGAATTTGAATTGCTATCTCAGGTTGCAAAATACAATTAAGTAAGTACTACAATTAACTAACATCTAGGTAGTTGTTCTGTGCACTTAGTAAGAGGGCCTAGTTGCAGAATTATAGTATCCTAATCACCAAACACCCGTATTTTGTTTTCTAAAGCGAACAGTAGACATGGTATAAAACATACTTTTAATAATTTTCTCTCGTTATAAAATAAATTGGTGATGGATGATTAATGATAATATGTAGATATTAAACGAGTGTTAATTCTTAAATATTGCAATGTCGTAGGATCCTTAGTATAATTTGATTGTTTAGTATAAGTCTCTTATTAATTATTGATCTTAGTAAATTATAAGTACCTATTATGTAAGATTGACACAGATAGACGATTTCGCAAACAGCTCAAAGAAACGAACTTTTCGTTGAGCTGTTTGCGAAATCGTCTTTTAAGGTTTAACGAACTTTTTAAGGTTTCGTAGTTAATGTCGTTCGCCGCGGCCGGCGCGGCTGTTTCGAAATTAGGGAGGTGGGGCAGTGGGGGGAGGGACAATCATGACGAAGTTTAGCGGTTCTATCTATTATATCACGAAAATTAATGAGTGGAATCAACCATTGGCCTGGGTAGATCCAGCTATCAATGATAAAAGTGTGTCTGATGCTGATAACGACTGTGCGGGACCGACACGCACTTGGCCGTTTTCCACGACTCCACGTGTGCTTCTTTTTATCACAAATAAAATAATCACAGATACTTACTTAGCCAAGTATTGTTATTTTCCATGATCAGTCAATGTGACAATATTCAATTCATAATGTTTTTTCGACTAAAAAGTGAAAAGTCTCCTTTCCTATTTGCTCTTACTTTACGTTAGGAAGAGATGAAAGCGTTTGGATAGATTTTAGATTTTTTTATTAAGTAATTAATAAGTAAGTAGTTACCCAAGTGCTAAGTTTTAGTTTAAATAAAAAACTAAACTTACTTTAGTATTAGTATTTCATGTAGATATCAGACGTTATAAATCTAAACTAAAATAGGTTTAATAGGAAAGGTTTATTTTTATATTATCTGTCAATTAAAATCTTAACTTCTTCACTTGCTATTTTCCACTATCAAACACTTATTAGCACAGTATTTTAAAACAGTGTTATTAGGTACCAATGTAAAATTAAATTAAAGTACATATAAACAAAACTCACCGCAGGGTGTCGAAACGAATTTTCAAAAACTTTACAAATGTTCACTTCACAAACGTAAAACAGAACGAATGAAACTCTCAACTCAAAACTCAACGTCCAAATCACAATAATTTAATGTAAGAGTTCGTAAATTATTTATTTTATATAAAGATACTTAGTGCGCTAGCTAAATGTCTAGGTACTCAACGTGTTCCTCAGCTTCAACACTGACTGAATGTATGAGGCGTGTATGGCCATAGAATACCTAGTAGTACAAGTGTATGGCCAGTGTGTGAGACCGGCGTGGTCGGCCCTTGCCCGAGTACTGAGTTGTGTTGTGTGACCGATCAAGTCGCGAGCCCCCAACATGTGGTATGCGTAGGGCTTCGGGACCGGTCGCCAAGAGGGCAAGGGTCTTTATTGACTATTAACGCTTCCGATAGGATAAGAAGCTTAATCTAGTCCTAATAACGCTTAGGTATACCGGCCGGTGTATCGAATTTTTAAATCTCTTGTTCTATCGGATATCATCAGACCATCAGTGTTATGGTGTTGCTAAGGGAGGAAGTAAGTAGTAGGTATTAAAGTATTATTATTTAATTATCTTAACTCGTTTACGTTTTATTACAAAGTTACAGAACAGTAATAGGTACTCTTTTAGATATAGAGATGCTTTTTGAGAAGTTTTTATAAAATACTCGTAGATTTTTGTCTTGTAAGTACCTACCTATATCCTACCTCTAGTATGATTGTTTTTCATAAAGAAAATAAATCACTACTACTCATATGGCTGGACGTTATTATAACTGGTCATGTATCTGGTAGATTGTTTCTATAAATGGATTTTTTTTTGGTTGGACGTTATTATAGCTGGTCATGTATCTGAGTAGTCGTTTCTAGAATTGGACGTTTTTATGGCTGGTCAAATAACTGATTGGACTATTTTGAAACGATGGACGTTTTTATTTTTAGACATAAGTCGTGCAAAGGGTATTAACATCAATCATTCAGTCTCAAACAAGGCATAGCCGGAATTATATGGTGACTGAATCACGGATAAACGACATAAGGTACTAATAAACATCCATAATTCGATCACAAACGGTCGTGCTCATCACACAAACCTTTTGACCCTACCGGGATTCGAACCTGGGACCACGTGGGCTTCGCAGTCAGGGTCGCTGACCACTTGACCGGCCGTTAATTTGTAGTATTTACTTATTAACATATTTTGTAGAATTTTATGATAAGATAAGATAAGATAAAAACAATTTATTCAGTACAACACAACACATTATAATTTATTGATAAATTATTATAATTATGTTGTAATTTTACAAGCGCTCTCGCATATTTGCACCCAATCCGCCTGTTTGCCAGGAAAAGATTGCTTTTTTACAAGCTTTTAACTTGCAATGTATAAAAATATGTATTTATGTATGTCTTTGTTCGGGTGGAATTTTGCAACTCAATTTTGAAGCAGATATCTCCAACCAATGAGCTGAAATTTTGCATACATGTGTAAATCGCGTGACAATACAATATTATGATGACATAGTGCTGATCTGATGATGGAGCTGGAAGGTGGCCATAGGACTTCGTAATGAAACGACACAACCTCATCGAGTTATGGCTCGTTTAAATTGTCTTGACAAGTACTTTGTTTTTAAATGGTTACCAGGGTCTGATCTGATGATGGAGCTGGAAGGTGGTCATAGAAACTCAGTAAAGAAACGACGCAACCCCATCGAGTCTCAGCTCGTTTGATTCGCCTTGACGAGTACTTTGGTGCTAGATGATAACCAGGGTCTGATGATAAAGCTGAAAGATGGCCATAGGAACTCAGTAATTAAACGACATAACCCCATCGAGTATGAGGTCGTTTCATTCGTCTTGACGAGTAGGTACTTTGGTGCTAGATGGTAACCAAGGTCTGTTGATGGAGCTGGAAGGTGGCCATAGGAACTTAGTAATTAAGCGACACAACCGCGTCGAGTTTAATTAGTCTTAATGGGTAGACCGTTTTTGATGGGTGGTGAGTGGTGGTGGTTTGGTGGACGTGAATAAATTCTGTATACCTACAAAAACGTGTGCAGGGATAACTAAAAAGTTAAAAATAATTTAAAAGTAAAAAACCTTTTTAAAAACAATATTTTATTTAAATGCGCTAAAAAGAAAAAAAAAACTTTTACTTTAAAAGTTTTACTAACAACTTATAACGTCATTACACAATTTATATGATATAAACGGTAGTCGCGAGATTTACTATATAAGTACTATATACGTGTAAATAAACAAATAAATTAACTAGCTTGATGTGATTGATTTTAACTATTACCCCCGTTGGAGCAGCACACAGCTCAGCAGCGCGAGGTCCCATACCGCCGCGCACCCGAATGAGCCCCCTACAGATTGCGGATGACTCTTTGGTGTCTGAAGGTGCCAATCCGAGTGAGGCTTCTTTTATATTAACATCCAAACTTGGTGAAACGCCTATAGGAGGAGATTACGTAAACACCAAGTGTAGGCAACAGTTGTCAAGTCAGGATTTCACAATTATTGTGAACGAGATTTCCTGTATTGAAGATAGCATTTGTCTTGCTAACATAAGAGCAGTTATGCGTAAGGAGCTTCAGCATGCTATTGATGAACGCCTTACAGATCTAATTAGCAAAATAGTGGAAGAGCGTGTTGCTGTTGTTGTTGAATCGGCAGTAGCTGCTCGTCTAGCGTTAATTGAAAAGCAAATTGCGGGTCTGTTAAAGGAGCCACAGTGTAAGCAACATAGTCAAAATCTGGAGGCATGCGTTGGACCTAATCCAGTAGTAGCTGTTAAGGTTCCAGATGTGAGCGGTGTCAAGATGTCTAGAAAGTCCACTTTAAAACAGCCTGCGTTCTTAAAACAGGTTTCATTGCATGGGAGCTCTGCTGGAACGTCTAGTTCGACCAAAGACCAACAGCTTGTATCCTTGCCTGAGCATGAACATCCTATGGATCCTATAGATTCGTCCAATGGTGGTTGGATTGAAAATAATAAAAAACGTCGATCACCTGTGGGAGTGATACTTGGCATTGCTGCCCCCTGAGTTTCGCAGCTTGAAGCATCCGAGCAAAAGAAGTTCTTGCATTTATACTATGTCAAATTAGGCACTACTGAAGATCAAGTACATAACCATCTGACATCTTTGTGCAGCTCTGATGCATGTACAACCGAAGCATTGAAGGCCTGCGGCCATTATGCATCATTCAAGGTCGGGGTCCCACCGAAGTCGGCTAACAAAATTTTGTCACCAGAAAACTGGCCTGAAGGTATCTGCATAAAACCTTGGAGGCAGAAATTTCGTTCAAGCACCCAGAATTTTTCCAAAAGTAGCCACAAGGAAAAAGCATAGAGACCCAAAAGTTATTGATTTATACTATCAAAACGTTGTAACGGTACAGAATGAATGGTATCTGTCCGTTAATAAGGAATACATGAGTGTAGCACTAAAATTAATATTAATGCGTTGCACCATTATTGTAATAAGCATAAAAAAGGAAAAATAAAGTTTAAAATAATGGACATGTGGACAAGTGGCTTTATGTTGAAGGTTGTAAGAATGAGTCAATGGACTAGGGGCTTTATTTTTATTTGAATTTCGCGGGGACTGTTTCGGGCGTCACTTGCGAAATGGGCGCTGTCTATTGGTTTAGAGTGATGGGGGGGGGGGGGGGGGGGGTTCGCCTGGATTGGTCAACGCGTCCTTCGCGACATAGGCGCCGTCTACCGTGCGTTATTTACTTGAGTTTCGCGGAAGACGGGGCTAGGTCGGCAAAATTGGTTCACATACAACCGGGCGCCATCTATGTTCTGAATGCTTTTTATAATTTTACTAAATACGGGATTATTAGCTTAAGTGGGTGTTTATTAAGAGGGAATTGTTGATGGAACACTATGTTCAAACATGTAATATTGGCTATCTAAAGAGATTTGGTTGGATTATGGAAAACACTAAAATTTACGCGGGAGTGTCGGTAATGAGCGAGCGAGAAGTTGAGATTGAGAGATAGAAAGAGAGGGGAGATGTTATCTCCACGTGGAAGGACACGAAGTTGGCCATGTAACGAAAGATAACAAATGTGAAGTTGAGGCGCATAGGCGAGAGAGCTAGCGATTGGGTAAAAAGTAGGAATGGATTTGCGCGGGCGAATGTCGGGCGAGCGTGGCGCGAAATTGGAGGGTTTTGGCGTCACTGGAGGGAATAGCGGGGCATTCGATTCAAGGTCGCGGGGCGATAACGATCTGATACGCGGGAACGAGCGTCCAAGCCTTTAAAGCGCGCTAAGTGATATTCGAGCTGCGATATTAACTAAAATTGTTTGTGAAATAGAAAGTGATTATTAAAGTAAAATTATTGCTGTCGCAACTCGAATCTGTTAACGGAATGAAGTATTCCGGGTCATATAGCGGATACGCATCACGGTGGCAACGAAACTAATATGACTTTCAACGGACTTCGGTCTGGATGACCTTTGACTGTATTTAATAAGGTCGGCGTTTTCTATTACAACGTTAAACAATACACTATATTCGAGAGAGTAACGGGGGAGAGACAGTTGTCTCCCTAGTGAAAATCGAAGATAGATCAGACACCATTTAGCTGGAGGTAGGCACGTTTGACCCCATCCAAGTTCGAGCCTATCTTCGTACATACAGTGTAGTGTTAGGTTTACACACTGGGTTTACTGGCCCGTCTTGCTAGTTCACTTTGAGGTCTGTTGCTTGCAGGGGCGACTCGACTTACACAACTCACCACGAAATTAAGTTAAATGTGGCTTGAGCCTAGATTGCAAAGGTGTACAAGTAGGGACTGTTAGTTCGACAAAGTATAGGGGGTTTTCGGGTAATGTTTGGAATCTCGTCAGAGGAGGGCAGTTTCCTACTTGGGACAACCTCTATACCTTGATGAAGGTAAAGCCGGATCTAACCAGATGTGCCTGGAAAAGATAAGGCGAAAGCCGATCTAAGACCGGGTGGAGATTGTTTTTGAGAGTGGAATTTGTCTAGGCTGACGAGGGGACGGACGCTGGTCGAAAACGTACTGTATTGTAGGTAGGCGTCTCTTATATTGTTAAGTAGTTGGGGATAGCACGGTGTACACGCTGTGCCTACATAAACTAGGTACGTAGGCCGCGAAACTAGGGCTGGATTAACTTCAACTACTAAAGTTAGGGATAATTAAGTTATGGTACCTAAATAGGAATTACTATAAAGTGATGTTGATTATGAGCACTGAAAGGTCCGGTCTAGGCATGAAGCTGTTATCGTAGGTCAATAGGACTATAATTTTTTTCTTAAGGGAATTACCAATTAACTATTCATTTTAAATAATTAGCAGAAGTGAGATAATATTGAGCCATCATTACTTTGGATTACCTAAGAGTCTAGACTGGTTTCCTATTACAAGAAAATACTAATAAGTTATAGCATATAAGCATAACTGTGCTGTGATGTTTGATTTCTGATACTGAAATGACCAAACAGGCATTTTTAGCTTTCCCTGAGGTACAATACGGCCTTAAATTGCAACTCTTCAATGTATTATAAATAGACATCCGGAAACCTATTGATAAAATTTAAGCTGATATTAAACAACTAAAAACCAGTTTGGAACCTAGGTTATTTCGCCTGAAGCTGCGAATTCACCTTAATGGTCAAAGACCTTTCAAGTTATGTACTTCTAATTTTATGAAACATAGAAATATTTGATTGGTAACAACCTAAGCTAATTAGACTAATAGTACAGTCTACTTTATTTCTATTAAATTCACCTTAATGGTCAAAGACCTTACAAGTTATGTACTTCTAATATTATGAAACATAGAAATATTTGATTGGTAACAACCTAAACCGATTAGACTAATAATACAGTCTGCTTTATACCTATTAAAGTGAGTAAAGAATAACTTCTAAATATAATTGATTTAATTATCTACAAGGACAACTGTGGACAATTACATGGTACCTACCTACTTGAAGTATACTAATCTATGATTTAGTAGGCTATTAAATAATCACCCAGTCTGAGAGACTGAGGTATAAGTTAATGAAAAATAATTAACTTAGGTTCACTTTCTAAAGTCAAGGATATTGAATAAATCAGACATCTTTTAATAAACTTGTAAAAGGCATCCTACGCATACCTTTTATACCCGACGTTTCGACCGAGTTGCACCGGCCGTGGTCACGAGCTGACTGCTATATCGCCTCCGTTGGCGCCGAAGAGTCTTCATCCACCATCACATTATTTGACCAACTACCGTCACACACCACACAACACTAACGGTGTCCCTATTCCGTATACAAGACTTATTCTGGTAGTTAGCCGATTGTGAGCTAAAACGAAGTTGCGTTTTTGCAAACACTGGATTCCACGCTGATGATAATTTGTGACCATCTTCCCGATTGAAATTGTTGGGATGTTTGCGAAGTGATTTGCGCCTCTTTCAAGTGGCGCAAATGGCTGATTTGTTAGACTGTTTATTAATAGCATTCTATTTTAGCCACTGCCTGAAAGTGGGTTTTGAATAAAATATTCACCATTTATAGAACAAAAGGTTAATATTCTAATAAGGCAAAAAGGACAGTCAGTTAGAATGTTACTATGTAATAGCTTTCTAATAAACACAATGATCAGAGAAATAAGTGTGATCTGTTGAATGCTGGCTTCACACCTCTGTTCTATAAGGGATATAATAAGACATTATTGTATTAATAGTTGGGTTCTTAATGTGAAAAGGATATTTGGATGATAGCAAGCCCTAAGATAAACTCTTTTGATTTGTAAAGAAATAATTGAATATAGAACCTAGTAAATAATAACTTCATAATGTAAGATGAAATTAAATTTGAGGAGAGATGTAAATTCTCAGTTT
Organism: Scoparia ambigualis; assembly: GCA_963921215.1. Taxonomy (NCBI): domain Eukaryota; kingdom Metazoa; phylum Arthropoda; class Insecta; order Lepidoptera; family Crambidae; genus Scoparia; species Scoparia ambigualis. The sequence continues at coordinate 2,082,096 of OY992504.1, read as the reverse complement.
AATAGTTAAATTAATTAATTAATGTTAAATTCATATCTGGTCAGAGCTGATATTAAACAATGAGCCGTTCAGCATGCTAATAGCGGGGCGGGGCTATTAAATTACCAGAATCCTCTAATATGTCATAAACTTCCACAAGATTCTTTATGTATAATGCTATCGATTATAAATGATAATAATACCTGCAAGCTAAGCTATCATCTGATTATCTTTGAGTGGTTAACATCCCTTTCCTGCAGCTGCTGTGAGGGATTTATGTCACAGTTCAGACGAAGTCACTGATGGGGTACACATATCTAGGAAATTAGGTATTGACGGATAGGTAATTAGGTCAGGAGTAAATAATTTAACACAGGGATAAGCCAATTACTAAATTTTCGCGAAAAGGACTTGAGTTACTTAGATGCGGTTAACAACGGGTGTGTAATGTTTGATATAAATACTTATGGTCTAACGTTCAGATAATATAATTTCATTTGATATAACGACTAACTTAATATAATAAACAATTAATATAATTTTAGATTCTATAATTTCATTTGATATAATGTACTTTTGATATAATGTACATTTGATATAATAATCAAATGATATAAAACATCACTCATGTAATAAGCAAGCAGTATGCAAGCAAGCAAGCAGCATGCAAGCAAGCATGCAGCATGCAAGCAGCATGCAAGCAGGCAAGCATCATGCAGGCATGTATGGAGCATGCAGGCAGGCATGCAGCAAGCAAGCAGGCATGCAGCATGCAAGCAGGCATGCAGCATGCAAACAGACATGCAGCATGCAAGCAGGCATGTTTTCTTTCACGGCTCTGGCGCTGCGGGACTCCGGCGGTCCCACACGAGCTTATCGTCGCAGATGGCTTTCGCTCACCACCGCAGCTTCGGCTTGCTTGAAATTAGTTCATTTGTCATTATATGAAATGATACGCTCCCGTTAACAACGGAGGGTTCACTAGACGATCTGGCCAAAATAGTATTTTATTATAATACGAGTATTACATCGCTTGACTGGAATATATTGTTAATAGAATTAAGTTAAGTTAGGCCTAGGTTAAGGTTCCATTATCATACAAACACTACGCACTCTACAAAACATCAAAGACACAAACATTAGATTGTAGATAACCTAATCTTTAGTTAAGATAAGAGTTAGCATAATATAGGTTAAGTTGAGAAGTAGGGAAGGCGTATTTAATGGTAATCTAGAATGGAGGTATATAGTAAGTTAACTAGTTTAAGAATTAGATTAATAGGTAAAGCCAAGGTAAAGACGGCGATGTGTGTGTATGTATTAGGTGCGATGAAGGTGCAAAACAATGATAGGTTACAACGTTCAGGGTTAAAAAGCAAAACTACAGCATTTTTTAACAATGTGTCCAGCTCTTGTCCATCTGACTTTATTGTCTTGACTGAAACGTTTTTAAACAGCTCAGTAAGTGACTCTGAACTTTTTCCTTCAGGTTTTGTGGTGGTCCGTAAAGACCGCAAGGGGGATGTTGGTTGGGAAGGGGTTCTCTTAGCAGTGCGAGACCACTATTTTGTACAATTGGTTAATGATATAGACGGCTTGAGCGATGAAAAGGAGCTACTTTTTGCTATAGTTACCTGGAAACATGTTAAGCTACTTATAGGAGTAGTTTATTTACGACCTAGTACTACGAAAAGACAATATCTTGATGTCTTAGCTTGCCTTGAGAACGCTGTTTGTCAATATTCGTCTCTAGATATTGTTATTATTGGAGATTTTAATCTCAATTCTTGCAATATGAGTGTTAAATATGAATTTGATTGTTTTATTGAATTTTGTAACTTGATTCAATGCAATGGAGTCAGTAATGGGCGTGGTGGTTTTTTGGATTTAGTGTTAACAAATATCAAAGATGATACAGTATGCGTAAGTGAAAGTTTTGAGCTGCTCATGCCGATCGATGCTTACCATCCTGCGTTGGCAGTAGCTTTATCCAGGCCTTGTGGATCTTTTCCTAATCACTAACGACTATCTCAATTCGACATTAACGCCCTTGACAGGTTGGATATCCCTAGTTGGAATTTTAAAAAAAGCTGATTTTTATAGTTTTTATTTAGCGATTTCTAATGTAGATTGGACTGAAGTATTCAATGAAGGTTGTGTAGATGTAGCTGTAGCTTTAATATTCTAAATTAAACTCAATTATTAGTGTATATATGTTCCTTTAAAAAGATTAAAGTTTAATAATAATAATAGAGCAAATTATAGTTATCCTATTTGGTTTACTTCGGAAATCATTCGTTGTATTGAAAATAAATATTTTCATCTTAAAAGCTATAGGGCAAATAGGCTCGAATCTAATCGTGAGATGTTTAAATACTATAGGAGTCGTATGAAATCAAAGTCGGCAAAGTAGGTAGGTGGGCGAAAATGAGATTAATATAAGGCAACACTGAAAATTCAAATGTTTACCGATAACGTGGTTACTTTCAACTCAAATACGGCCCTAAGCCCTTCAAAAACACGAAATAAAACTGGCTTTGGGATCAAAGACAGCAATCGAAGGGACCTATCAATCATAGTCGGCAATCTTTCGCCTGAAGTGTTGTAAAATCGCTGTTTCAAAATGGCGGATTGCATTATGACCTCAGAATAATAACTACCTTTAAGATTATGACCAATGTTTGGTACCAAAGATTGCCATCTTGCCTTGGTTTGGGTTCAAATATGGCAATCTTTATAAGTTTAAAACCGAAGTCGGCAATCTAGCCAATTCAGTGTGATTTGGCACCTTTATGCTTAACTTTTACACATATTTTTTACTGTATAAGGCTCAGTACACGTTACAGTAATATGACAAAATGTTTGTCATTATTTATCTACAGATCCAATCGCAAATTAACGGTTTTTGTTCAATTGCCAAAATTTAGGTTTACCCTACTTTGCCGATTTTGATTTTATACGACTCAGGACCAAGGTTAAAGATTTAACAGACGTTGCTTATAACCAGTATCTGCAATCTATTGAACGTGATATTCACCATAATCCTTCCAAATTCTGGGCCCCTATCAAGAATAAGCGTAAGAGCACAATGCAACCACGTGAATACACATATAACGGTATAAGTGTAGCGGGTCAAGAGGGACCGGAAAACCACTTTTTTTGATTAAGCCGATTTTTAAGGAAACCCAATTAAAAGGTTACCGAATGATGGGGTTTCCCTATTGATAGGGTTGTCTTTCGTAGCGGAAACTTTTTTGAATAAGGTTAACTGCTTTCAATGCACTTACCAAATCACATTGGGTACTGATAGAGTAACCGTAATTTTAAGCGCTTACGAACTAATAAGGTTACCCTATTGTCTCATATCTCGTTTTCGCGCACGGGGCGGGACGGCGGGCGGCGCTGCGGACTGCAGTGTTTTTATTACTATTATTACAAGCTTTAATTTAGTTTCACCTGCCCTTTGTTATCAAATCTTGCAAATTAAATTTGATCCACTTCCCGGTTACCGATTAAGCTGAAATTTTGCATACATGTGTAAATAGGTGTGAAGGTGGCCATAGGAACTTTGCAATGAAACGACACAACCTCATCGAGTTTGGACTCGTTTGAATCGTCTTGACGAGTAGTTTGTCTTTCAATGGTATTCAAGGTCTGATGATGGCGCTGGAAGTTGGTCATAGGAACTCAGTAAATAAACGACGCAACCCCATCGAGTCTCGACTCGTTTAATTCGTCTTGACGAGTACTTTGGAGCTAGATGGTAACCAGGGTCTGATGGTGGAGCTGGAAGATGGCCATAGGAACTTAGTATTTAAACGACATAACCCCATCGAGTATGAGCTCGTTTGATTCTTGATTTTTGATTCTTGGAACCACTACCGAAAATACACATATTATATCGGGAAGTACCAGTATTTTCCATTTCGGTTCCTGGGTACCGATTCTTTCACGAGTACCGGTCTATTACCGGTATCTATCTGCGACGTTGCCATATTGTGTTAGTGCACAAACGCAGCGCTCGCAGTCGCAAGTCGCAACGCAACTAATATTTCATTTCAATTTTGCGAACGAGAACAGTATTATTTGTAAAATTTATATTGAATAAAAACGATGGGGCGAAAAAAAACTAGTTTAGTAACGTGTTTAACTACTTTAAATTAAGTGAATTTAGCGAAAAAAAGTCAAAATGCGGTCCGGGTGTCGCAAACAGAATGCATAAAAAATACACTCTAAATTTTTTTTCACAAACTGATGAAACACATTGCGTTGACAAAATAAAATATAATAAATTTCCAAAAAAAAAAATTGTAAAAAATACAAATATTTTCAGTTAATTTTATTATGAAGCCGACACTTTAAAAAAAATTAAGGTAACTTTTATAAAAACACGAATATTTCGAAAACGGTGCGTCGTAGCTAAAATCTAACGAAATTTTGGCCCCCCAGTAACATTCGCAGAAACCTGAGCGATATCCGAAGTAGATACTTATCAAAAAAAAGTTAAAACTTTTTTTAGAATAAACAAATTATTCTAATTTTTGTATGGAGCTAGATTTCAGTGGTGTAAAAAAAATAACCTCGAAATTCAAGACTATCGCATAAAAACTTTCCACCCGCTCCTCAGGCAACTTCAGACCTACTTTCCGAGTTTAAGGAATGAAAAATACTTACTAAGTTTGTTATTGTTTGAGGTGTTGACTTGACATGTGAGTATTATTCATTTATTATTAATGTTTATTCCCAGGTCGGGCAAAGTGTGTTTTTCGATTTCCGATACACATACCCCTGGGTTCCATGGTTATTCCTAGGTCGGAACAAGAATGTTAATATTATATTTCCGATACATACGACCCGAGTTTAACGAGTTTGATCATCAACAGGCATTCAATACTCACCATGATTGTAGCGATATATTAAAATTGATTGCAAATAGAACATACTTAAATAATACTTAGTAAAAGTGCAAATTTATAGTTGTTTAGTGTGTGGTGTGGTGCGTGACTGGTGAGTGGTGGTGGTTTGGTGGACGTGAATCAATTTTGTATACACGTTTAATGAGATGCACAGATGAAAAACGTGTCCAGGGGTAACTAAAAAGTAAAAAAAAAAGTAAAAAAACTATTTTAAAATAAAACTATTTCTGTGTATAGCCAGCATCCACCACCATCTCCTTTTCCATTTCTTTTTAATAACTCTACTGTAGTACCTACCTAGATAGTAGTTAAACATTCTATATAAATAAATAGCTGCGGCAGCTACGGTCTCAATATTCATTTTTAAACGTTAATTTGCGAGGGCGAGTTACGTCTCAGAATGAACATAGACTGATCGCCCTACAGACGTGTGGGCAGCTCGTGAAAATTCATCTGCGTATGCATCTGCCAATGTCAATAAATAATTAAAAAAAAAAACTGAGTTTAATTTTTTTACTAAAAAATAATAAAATAAGTTGGTATAAATTTATAATTCCTCGTGTGTGTAAGGATTTTTTTAAATAATTAGTTGCGATTAGTCGAGTGGATAAGAAGCATAACATAGGTATGCATCAAAAAACACGTTTCATCACAAATCAGCTCTCATAGTACTATATCGTCCTTGGTACTATCAACACGATAATAAATCGCCTAATCCCAATGATATTACCTAATCCGATTTCAAAATACCACAGACGTAGTATTTAAGAAGCAAAATACGCGCAAAAAAACCACAAATTTCAAACGACAACTTGATATTTTTTTCTCTCTAGACGCCACTACGAAACACTTGAATCACGAAGCCACAGTATTATAAATCCTACTAATATTATAAACGCGAAAGTTTGTTAGTATCACAGACATATAATGTCTGTGGTTAGTATGGATGGATGTTTGTTACTCTTTCACGTAAAAACTACTAAATGGATTTGGATGAAATTTGGCATACAGATAGTTTATAACCTAGATTAACACATACAATATTTTTTATCCCGATATTCCTACGGGAACGGGAACCACGCGGGTGAAACCCCGAGCGGCTGCTAGTATAATTATATTATACTGTGATGGAATCTTGTTCATTGTGAACGCACACGTGTCAGCTTATCGCTACAAAAAACACTATAACGAGCATGGCCGCGTAATATGATACCAAGTTTTTATGGCTCTATTGAGCCAGCTCACAGACGCGACTTTTTTTTTTGGGTCAATTGAGCCACCTCATAGACTAGAGTCTAGTCTTAGTCAGTGAGCTGGCTCAATAGAGCCATCAAAACATGGTTCTAGTCACTAGAGCATCATTAAATTATCCATCACTGAAAATAACTGAAGACTTGGATTGGCAGCATAGGCTAGTTTCCTTTGCCGCTCCAAAATGACATGACATCAAGAAAAAATATCATTGACTGACAGACGTTGTGACTGCCGTGACGTTGATTGACGTTGGTTTGTGTGGATGTGTCAAAGTGTAAAGTGTAGAATTTCCAACATATTTTACTAAAAAACTAATTGGAAATGGCTAGTGTTGAAGAATTGCAACGGAAGGTGCGTGAGTTGGAGTCCCAGCTAGCTACTGCCCAGGGAAAGGCATTGCCTGGGAGGCAGAAAATAGAACAAATGTCGTCGGAAGTGGTCGACTCCAACCCTTACAGGTTTCAAACTATACATTAACTTTATTTACTTGAAACTGGCCAGTTATAATATAATTGAATATAAAATATATTCTAATGTTTACATTAAACGTGGTAATTCAATATATCCGTTGTCTTTTCTTGTTTTGTATAGCTTTACAATGCTCCTAAGTTCATTCAGAGCTAATACATCATTTTGGTGCAAAAAATCCTTTAGTAACTTTATTAACTCTCAAGTTAATAGCTAAATGGCTTTAAAAGACTAGATAGTCAAATCACTGATCACTACTAGCTGTAATAAAAACAATACATTTTGCTAACATGCATTCTCTCTTGTTGGCAGCCGACTAATGGCATTGAAGCGGATGGGCATAGTGGACAACTACGAAAAGATCCGAGAGCTATCTGTAGCAGTAGTGGGTGTTGGTGGAGTGGGAAGTGTCACTGCCGAGATGTTGACTCGGTGTGGAATTGGAAAGGTAGTTAATCATAAGTTTATATCTGTTTATCACTCATAAATTCTTAGTTGACTTAGCAGCTTTTGACCTGCTCCTGTAATATATTTGTTTTGCCACAAAAGTTCTTTCACATGCTAGTAAATCAATATGAAATCGTCTAGGATAAAGAGAACTACTGGATATTGGTTTAGTCATTGTTATATCTAGTTATTATTTTTGTAATATTTTTTTGTAATCATACCTGCTTTATAATGCATGCAGTATTTACCAACTTACTATTGTAAATTTTGCATTAAGTTATAAATTATAATGTAGAACTTCATTTATTGTGTAAGGAGTAACTTAAGACACTTATGTCTCTAAGATAACAAAACGTTGAAAAATAAAAGGTCTACCTCAGGCGGGAAACGGACCCGCGACTCCCGCAATCCGGGCGGCTGAGTTGACCACTCCACCACCGAGTTTTTCAACGCTTTTGACTTTATGTTTTTATAGCAACATCCTAGCAAACCTCTTAGAATTTACATCCTTAGAGATCTGAATGAAAATATTTTACAGTATTTTAAACATTCATCTTTAACAAACTTATAGGTAACGAAACATTGAAAAAAATGTCTACTTCTGGCAGCTTGATTTGTTATCTTCGAGTTTATTTGAGCGTTTTTAAAGCAAATAATCAAATATTACGAACTTATGAGTTTGGTGTGAGAGGACCCTGCAGTGGATAGCTTCCTACATATCTAATAGGAAGCAGAGAGTTGTGATTAATTGTATAATCGAAGACAATTTAGTACCCTGTGCATCTAGTTTTGAAACTAGCACATGTGGTATACCTCAGGGTAGTGTATTGGGTCCCCTATTGTTTATTCTTCACATAAATGTCATTACAGAAGCCACAATCCATAACCGTATATTATATGCTGATGATATCTCAATTATAGTAAAATCAAAGACAAATATAATTAACTCGATAGGCAATCACGAAATTGAAATTAATAATACCGTTGACAACATCATTAAATGGAGATCGAGTCAAACAACTTGAAGTTAAATTTAGAGAAATCAACATTATTACAGTTTAATAAATCAAAGCAGGGTGTTACCAGACCAATCGATCGATCGTCGATCGACGGGATCGATCGATGGTAGAATGGATTAGTCGACGTCGATCGATAGTGTCTACCAGACCTATCGATCGATCGTCGATCGACGACATCGATCGATGGTAAAAAGGATTAGTCGACGTCGATCGATAGTTTCTACCAGACCAATCGATCGATGTCGATCGACAATCGACCGGTAGAATGGTTTGGGTGTCAGATCGAGTTTTTGATTAGACGCGCCGGCCGCTTCACTTTTTTTTTAAATTTAAGATTTAGCAACACCGAAACAGGGGGGAAGGGGAAAGGAGAGGAAGGGGGGGAGGGGAAGGGGCGGGGAGAGGAGGAGAGTGAGGGGAGGGGAGGGGGGATCCAAAGTGCGGAAATGCATAGTTTTAAGATATTTTTATTTTGAGGTTATGTTAGGTTATTTTTAGGAAAAAAACAAATATTCTACTAAGTTACCATTACCGTACCCGCTCCATCCCCGTCCCTTCCTCCCCCAAGATATTTTTGAATGGAGCTAGTTTTCTGTTGTCTAATAAAAAAATAACCTCGAAATTCACAATCGCTACGCAAAAAAAAAAACCGCTGCTTAAAATGTCATTTGGATAAAATAAGCGTTCTTTGGCTTTAAAAAACGGCTGCAATCAGATTCTTCTGCGTTTGCGTCTCCATAATAATAGTACGAGCAACATCGTACTGGCCAAGAACAACGAGTCCTCTTCTGCAAGCGTTTCGGAAGAATCGGTATAATCGATCAACGTCGATCGATGGGTTAGACGAACGGTATCCGTCGATCGATTAAAGCTACCAGACCAGTCGATCGACATCGATCGATGTTGATCGATGCCGTCGATCGACGATCGATCGATTGGTCTGGTAACACCCTAACAAGTACAATTTTAAACTTAATATTGAGAAAATAAAAGAAACAACACATACAAAATTCCTCGGCTGGAAACCAATGTTAATAACTTGTGTAAGCGGATTAATAGTTTTGTTTATGCTCTGAATGAAGGAAAATAACCAACATTCAAACAGTTCTCACTACACATACATAGCATCAATATTGCGTTATGGTTTAATAGTGTGGTTCAGACAGAAACAGACCATTTGTGGCTCAAAAAAGGTGCATTAGAGCAATGTGTGGGATTCCGCCGGGCGAATCATGCAGAAAGTCTTTTATTAGTCTTGGCTTACTACCATTACCTGCACTGTATATATTTAAGATTTGTTGCTTTGTGAAGAGGTATAATAACTTGTTTTTAAAAGGTAGAGATATAAACACTAGACTCAAAAGAAATCCTGAGAGACTTGTTATGACGACTATTCCAAAATCGGACAAAAAGAGGCAAAATGGCGCAGCCATGTGTGTAAGACTTTATAACAAGATTCCTAATACTATAAACGCAACTGCATTTTACTTTATTTAAGTCAAAATTATACAAAGGGCTGGTTGATCAAAAAATCTATGACGTAAAAGAATTATAAACAATAATACTAATTAAGAAATGTCTTTCACCATTTATATTATTATTTTAATGATTTTTTTTTATTTTTTAGGTTTGTAAATTTCATTTAACACCTAATGTTATCATTTAATATTTGCATGTAATACAAATTGCAAAACATGTGGACATACTTATATCTGTTACGTCAATGAATACTGTGTTTTAAGCAAATAAAGAATTTATTTATTTTATTTATTTATTTTTATGTCTCTGTGCAAAAAAATCATGGTAATTGATGTCAGAGAAGTACATACAAACATATTTATAATACTGTTGAGTGTGACTGTTAATTTTCAGTTGATCCTGTTTGATTATGACAAAGTGGAGTTGGCAAACATGAACCGCCTGTTCTTCCAACCGCACCAGGCGGGCCAGAGTAAAGTGGATGCGGCGGCGGCCACACTGCAAAACATCAACCCCGATGTCACAATAGATGCGTACAACTATAACATCACCACTGTTGACAACTTCCAAAAGTTCTGTAACACTATTAGGTATGTATGTTATGTAAAGATCCTATTGTTACTGTGAGAGGGAGACATATCTTTTTTTTCTTAATTTCGTGCTCTATATTTCCACATGATTGGAGTATATTGTTTGCTATTTCTCATCCATACCAGTTCTCGCACATTTGCTTCTCGCACTTTTATACCGCATACTACACATTTATTCCTAAGCGGTGGGTGCTCCGCTTTGTCTATGCCCTACACTGTCTAGGTACTCTATTTCTTTATTATTAAGTCTTATTAAAATAAAATTTTGAGAAAATAAGAGGGAGACCTTTGCAGGCCCTACTAAGACATGTAACCCTACTCTTTCAATATCCCATGTGGCATGGATTCCTAGAGCTAGATAACAATAGAAATACTATTGTATCTGGTATTTCAACAGGTGACCTATAAAATATATAAAAAAATTTAAAGGGTATAAAATGTATCCATGGTTAGTATGAATAACAGTTAAAACATAATATTAAAAACGATTTTAGTTAAAAAAATTGAGGAAAACAGCTACCAAATAAATTAGCATTTTCCTTGCTTATGTTTTGTAAGTATTATCCGAAATGTAATCACTTTTTCCCTGTGTCCCTGTACTGCTGGACAATGGCTCTTTTCATACAACTGTTGCATTGCCACCTCTCTTGTCATTTTGCCATCTATATAATTGCCACCTATATTTTAGATACTAAAGAAACTTTTTTTTTAAATTTTTCAACGATTAATTCATTCCACCTGATGTAAGGCCGAAGGTGGAAGCACGCTTCACCCGGAATCCCCACCCACAGAGGAGCTGGCTATCTTATTGCTAAACTGTCGGAATACAACAGTGCTATTAACATCGTGGTTTTGGCGACTTAACAACCCTACCACTAACCAAACCAAGTACACGAAGATGTATCCTGCTGGGAATCGAACCCGGGACCTCTGGGTCTGAGACCGGTGGCTTAGCCACTAGACCACAGAGACGGTAATTTTTTTTCTATCAACCAGTACTTTCATGTTTCAGGACAGGTAGCTTGACCAATGGGCCCGTGGAGCTGGTGCTAAGCTGTGTGGACAACTTCGAGGCGCGCATGGCCATCAACACGGCCTGCAACGAGCTCAGCCAGAAGTGGTTCGAGTCCGGAGTCAGCGAAAACGCCGTCTCTGGACATATACAGTTCATTGTACCTGGGGAGACTGCATGCTTTGCTGTGAGTTCTAATATGAAATATCATTATGTTATGTCTAGAAAAAATATTAGATGTTTTTAATATTTTTTAATGTAATTTTAATGCGAATTTTGTTGCAAACAATTTACAAAATGGGAAATATTGAAATAATTTCCACAAGCAGGATTTGAACCTGCACCCTTCTGACAATCCGGATCAGGTGCTCTTCCAATTAAGCTATTGAGGACTTATCCAGCAATTTTTACTTTAAAAGCCAAAGGTGCCCATTTAATGTCAACAAATACGTCATCAACCGGTGCGTGGGTGCAGGTTCGAAACCTTTTTAAAACCTTTTTTTTGTCTAAGTTCAATAGTATGGCACCTCAAAGTAGCAAATCCATTTATTTATTTTTTTAAAATATTTTCTCTACTGCATGTTTCTACTATACGGATTTTTAGAAATAGGTACTATATAATCCTGCTACCGGGCCATCCTATTAAGTGCAAAGAACAACAACTTGTAGGGCAACTACCAAAATCATCAATCACATAAAAGTTAAATGGAATTTGGACTCTAGTTTCCTTTGCTCTGACATTACCTGCCTGCCTTATTACTTATTATCGCCTTCTCTGCCACGAAGACTCTTAGAGTTGGTAACAATTGGCTATTTGACAGTTGTAACAATAAAATATGAAATATGTCGGAAAGGGTAGTTTATGATTAAACGATAATTATCCAATAGTTTTTTTATCAAGATAATTTGTAAATATTTTATTTTTACAAAATAAATTTTCGTTTTTTTATCTGTGCATTACAAGACCCGAAACACGGACGGCCATAATTGAGCTTCATGTGACGTCACGTTTCACAAAATTATCAAAAACTATCTGTCAGGTTTCAAGATAAAGGAGACCCGGCGTTTGTTGCTTAAGTTGTATACTTTAGTTGTATACAGCCGCTAGCTGTCAAATCAAACGTGACGTAACGGCAATGTTGACATTTCCCTTTTTTAAGAGCAAAAGAATTACGGTTTATGCAGCCACGTTAGACATTTTTAAAGTAACTGTCTGTTTTTTGAAGACTTAGTGTTTCCATATTGAAAAATATTAATAATTAAATCACTCTTATCCGCGATTCGACAAAAATAAGACAAAACTTGGTTTAGGTAGCAAATAATATTAGCTTTACTTCATTCATTTCTATTATACATTCAATTCTATTGTATACAAATTGAGCATTTTTTTTGTGGAAAGTGCCGGTTCTCCTTTCTATATTTATTGAAATGTGACGTCACAGAGCAATTAAATATTTCACGTGACCAACCGTTTTTTTCAATTAAATAAAGCTTTTTCGAGAAAGAAAATATTGTGCGGTGTATAAAACAAGCGTTTGCAATTTTTAAAATACTTTATTGAAAACTGTCAAGGAGCCGATTGAACTTGTATTGTGACTGTGTCTGTACGACAGCTGAGCTCTATATGTGTCCGCTGCGCAGTGCGCGCCGCCGCTGGTGGTGGCGGCCAACATCGACGAGCGCACGCTCAAGCGCGACGGCGTGTGCGCCGCCAGCCTGCCCACCACCATGGGCATCGTCGCGGGCTTCCTGGGTAACTACACATCATAATATCATATATAAGCATGACTATTATCCCCGAAGGGTTAGTCAGAGACTCGGCAATGAGTCCTCTACCATCAGTGTTGCCAAACTATCGATAGTCAAACTATATCTATCGATAGTTTGACTATCGACTGTTGAGCGTGACTGTTGTCGGAAATCATCTATAATATCGATAGCCCTGTCGATAGTATCGGCTATGCCTATTGTTACAACAATCGATACTATCAATAGAATCGATAACTACTATCGATATGTTTGCTCTATCGATAGTAGGCTGTGTGTGACTCAATAGTATTGTTTATGAATAATTTTGAAGGTTAAATGAGTGACACTGACTGAGTGGTAGAGCAGCACGGATTGGGCCGGCTCGTCCGGCGTAATACCACCCTCTCACAAAATCCGGCGAGAAATAATGGAACTTGGTGCTATTGTATTTCGTCCGGCCAGTGAGGGTTATCCCCCCCCCTCCCCTCACAATTCCTATTCCTTCCTTAAAGGCTGGCAACGCAACGCATATTCCGTGAAGGAAGGCTCTACCACTCAGTCAGTGTCACTTATTTAGCACCACCCAGGGGTCTCGTGTAGGGTCTCAAGGACAGCCTTTACTTCTTAGGGCGCCTTCAAGTTAGTAGCAGTGGGCCGGGCATTTATTTCAATGGTCGATAAGTCGGTCGTTAGTCCTAATGCGGGGAGGCCCCGTATTAGGACTAACCGAAGGTTACATGGTTGACAACTGTCAATGGATTGTTATGGGATTCAGAAATAAAGAGAAGACCTTTTCGAATGTTAGTATAAATATTTGGGCCCTGTGGCATGCGTTTTAAAAATCTTTCCGCACCCAGCATGCGGGCGCTAACGACCAATGAAAATGTGCCCTAAGGGCTCATGACACACGAGCGACACATTCGCGACGGCAGAGATTACTGCAGGGGTAGCAGCGCGTCGACTGATGATGGCGGCTGCAGTTTACGTACATACCTATACTCACGACTATTATCCCCGAAGGGTTAGTAAGAGACTAAGCAATGGGGACCGCAAAAGTAGTCCACTGCATTAGTCCACGTTTCACCAAGTAACAACTGCACATGTGCTCAGTACGATAGGTGGTGAGCCCATCGCCGCTCTATGCTGTTGAATGTGCAGTGTTTAGTCTGTTGGTCGCCTTTTATGACGCCTCAAGGCAAGAGATGGGCTGGTAGTATTCTATGAACGAACCGCCATCACACCCGCTCACGTGCAGCAGGTTACGTGTCGCCGGCAAACTGCCGTTCGTGTGTTAGAGCGCAAATCAGAGTAGAGCAGTAGCTAGTGTAGCTACTCATTTGATATGCGTCGCTAATACACTAGAGGCGGCTGGAGCGCAGCTGATGCGGCTGTAGTTCTGCTGCCGCCCGTTTTTCATTTGTCTAGTTGTGACAGCGCGGCTACTGCGTAACACTAACTGCCGTACTCAGAGATGTCAATTAAGTTTTAATGACAATTAAATGTCTCTCCTTTTCTATTCAGCACTATACATAAGAATGGACAGCAAGATACTTAATTGTCATTAAAATTTAATGTACGTCTCTGAGTACGGCAGTAAGCGATTAATTTGAATGCGCTCTTTTGACTACCTTGCTCTAGACCTGCCAGCCGATTTCAAAGGCAGCGCAGACGCGGTGCAGTTTTACCGCGTGCTAGCGCCGCGCCGTTGCTTCACTATGAGCGCCAGTTACCTAACTTGTTATGTCACTCACGTCACGCCTAATGCCGGCCCGCGCTGCTTCGGACCTAATTTTGGATTTTTTTATTCTTTTAGAGCCTTTGGAGTAGTAAGAATAAAGATATTGTAAAAAGCATCAGATGTGCAATGAGTATGTTTAAATAATTATTTTTTTATAATGTCCTACAATTGGCTATTTGACAGTTGTAACAATAAAATTTGAAATATGTCGGAAATGGTAGTTTATGATTTAACGATAATTATCCAATAGTTTTCTTTTAAGATACTTAATTCGTAAATATTTTATTTTTACAAAATAAATTTGCGATATTTTATCTGTGGATTACAAGATCCGAAACCATATAAGTAAATATATGTCTGTGTCCGAAACACGGGCGGCCATAATTGAGCTTCATGTGACGTCACATTTCACAAAATTATCAAAAACTGTCTGCCAGGTTTCAAGACAAGTTTCTATATTTATTGAAGTGTGACGTCACAGAGCAAAATGTCACGTGACCAACCGTTTTCGCACAAAAGGACATCAAGGCACATTTGACCCGAAAATGTATAAACTTATTTCTATTATCTTTATGCACTACGTGTCATTATATACCTAAATCAGTATCAACTTTATTTTGAAACTACTTTATTTGGCTGAAATTCATTAATTAGAAAACAAAACTACGACTATGAAACGGTCATTTTGTTGCGGCCATCACTTTTTTTTGTGTAAGAACAAGGCGCATTGCATCGGATGACAATGACATTGACAGAAGTTGGCTGGAATGGATTTCTCGGAGAAATAGTTCTGAAGTTAGAGAAGATTTTTATTTTTTAAGACTTTTAGATTTTTATTGTTTTTTATTATTATTATTGCGTATGGCAAAATTGATCCTGCGTGGATCATATGTCTACTTTTAGACTCCTCAGCCAAGTTTCTGCCGCATCCGTCATAGTGTGGAGCTCGGTTATACCACCCGGAAAAAGATGAAGGGGGCAGTCATTTATTACATGTGATAGGGTTTGGTTCAAATGACCACATTCACAGTGTGGCGTGTTCCTCAAGCCCCATTTATGTAGGTGATGGTTGGATTTGCCGTGGTTGGTCCTACACCGGTTTAGTCGGGTCCAAATCTTTCTTACGGCGTCAAAACCAGGAACCTTCCGCGTGGGGTCTTGTATTAGCTCCGAGTTAATGCCGTCGAACATGCTTCACTCCGATCTCCACGTATCTTCAAGGTTGAACTGGCCCTTAATACGCTCGTCTGCCCAAATCGGCGACCTAGATGTAAGGCGGGTGGAGGGTAGGTTATTCAGCGTATCCCTTATTGGCATGGGATCGGAGTTATTCATGCAGAAACACTTATTCCACTCATCGGCGGCCGCTCTGCACCTACGTAACTCATCCGGTGGGATATGAGACAGAACTGGGAGCCAGGGAAGTGGAGTCGATCTTATTACTCCCGTTATTAGACGCATAGCTTCATGAAGCTGAGTGTCGACCTTGTGTGTGTGAGCACTGCGGTACCACACAGGCGCGCAGTACTCTGCGGTCGAGTAAACAAAGGCCAGAGCAGCCGTGCGGAGAACGGACGCGGAAGCCCCCCAGCTTGTGCCTGCTAGACGTCGGAGGATGTTCAGTCTGGTTTTTAGTTTTTGTTTGACGTTATCTAGGTGGGACTTGTACGTCAGTGACCGGTCAAGTGTTACGCCGAGGTATTTAGGTGCGAAATTATGCTTGACGGTTTAACCACAGAACACCACTCTGAGCCTTCTATCAGCAAGGCAGTTAGTTAGGTGGAACGATGTCACTTCCGTTTTCGATGGGTTAGGGCATAGGCGCCACTGCGAGTAGTAATCTCCCATGATTTTGAGATCCTCTGAGAGTGCAGCTTCTCCCTCCTGGAAATTTCGCGACTGGAAGGCTAATGCCAGATCGTCTGCATAAGCAAATTTATGAGAACTGGTTGCTGGCATATAGTGGATGTAAATGTTAAATAACAGTGGGGCCAGTACCGATCCCTGTGGGAGCCCATTTTTGAGAAGTCGGTATCTGCTACAACTTTCACCAAGGTAGATTTTTATGTGGCGGGGACTGAGCAGAGCCCTAATGAGGCGAACGGTTCTGCGACAAGGGATGATATCGCTGATTTTACTCAGCAGACCATCAATCCACACAGTATCATAGGCCGCACTGAGATCAACGAAAGCTACTGCTGTTTTTAAGCCTCGTTGATAACCGGCTTCGATAAATGAAGATAGAGCCAACACCTGATCAGCGCAGCTTCTGTTGCCCCTAAAGCCAGCCTGTTCTGGAGGAATGTTAACATCCACGGTGCTATATATGCGGTTGTACAGCATTCTTTCTAGCAGTTTGTAGGTAACTGATAGGAGTGAGATGGGCCTATAGCTAGAAGGCTCGCTTGGACATTTCCCCGGTTTCAATAGAGCGATAACTTTTGATACTTTGAAAGCTGTGGGAGTTGCACCAGTTTCGAGGATGTCATTGAAAAACTGAAGCAGCCAGTTCTTGCCAACTTTACCAAGATGTTGCAGAAATTCGGGGTATATTTCATCTGGTCCAGCAGCTTTGTTGCTCTTTGTACTTTTTAGCGAAATTTGCAGCTCAGAGAGGGTGAATGGTTTGCTAAAGTGGTCATTTGATTCTGCGGTTTTGAAAAATTTAAATAGAGTGTTTCTCGTAGATTTGGTGAAAGACTTTTCTGATTTTGTTTGTTTGGAAATGTCCTGCATCCCTTTTGCTATCTTGTTAGGATCAATGGATGGTGACTGCTTTTCACGTTGTGGTCCACCACCCAGTTTCCGTATTACATTCCAGCTTTTCCTGCTTGAGTGAGTGAAATCCATGCTCCCGACACAAGACTCCCATTTTGCTTTCCGTGACGCATCTAAGGACGCTAGTACCTGCTGGGCAGCCTCGGGGTCGTTAGTCGACAGGGATTCCTCGTAAGCTTCTTCAGTCTCAGCCGTCCAACCCGGCGCGTACTCTTTCCGGTAGCCCCTCGGGATAGTGCGCTTTGCGGCGGATGTTGTTGCTCGTACAAATCGGTTGTAATTTTCGACTGACGGCTTAATAAATCTCACCGTAGAATCCAGTTTTGCTGAAAATTCAGTCCAGTCTGCCTTTGCAAAGTTCCAGCGAGGTCGAGGTGTGGATTCCACCAGCGGGATCTCCAAACCAATCGTTATAATGGCTGGCCTGTGATGGCTCCTGGGGAAGATTTCAAGAACCACTCTTTTCAGAGGAAAAGCTTTGCCGTCATTATCTGTAGACACAAAACACAGGTCTGGATTCGTGTTGGAGTTCCACCTAGCAGATCTAAATGAACTTCGACCTTTTGGGTCATAGATTAAGTGGAAGCCATTTCTTTCGGACCACTCTTGAATTTCTTCGCCATTGTGGTCATTTTTGGCATATCCCCAGGCCGTGTGGTGGCTATTGAAATTCCCCAGAAACACCACAGGGTGCACTATGTCGGGCAGCACGGAACTAGTTATGTTTATGGGTCACCACCCATAAACATAGTAGTAGTAGCTTGTAAATGGACGCCAAATTGAAGGAATCAACTTGTGCGACTATTATTTCAATGTTGTTGGTATTAGTTACTTTGGCGACTTTAATATTGCTGAGTGAGCATCTATGGTAGACGGCCGAACCATAAATAGGCGAGAGCGTATAGCCAATCAGATTAAAGCCCTCAATGTGGGCCCTCCGCGGCAGGTCGCTTTCCAGATTTATATGATGTTCTTGGAGGCAATAATGTCAACACTATGATCGTACGCTAGCCTGGCCAGATAATCACATTTAGCCGCAGATAGTCCCTCTACGTTTATTTGGAGGATGCGTGTGACAGGTCCCATTGTTCTCGTACGAGGTACTTGAGTAGGAAAGGTGTTAGTAGATGAGCCTCGAAACGGGCTGTTTTTAGTTTGTAAGTCCTGAAAAGGACTGTTGGTAGTTGATAACTCCTGAAAAGGACTGTTGATAGTTGGTAAGTCCTGAAAAGGACTGTTTTGGAGATCCATGCTGTTAACGCAGGAAAAAAAAACACCGGGAGATTCGCAAGGAACAGTCCGGTGAGCCAGTGAAGTCGAGAACGTTTAGCCGGCTAAGCCGTTGCCCAGGGAGGACTGCGAGGAGGTAGTTCTTGACCAAATCCCTCCCCCTCTCTGATTTTTATTGTTAATATAGCATAGGCAAATACTTGAAAATGGGTATCGCTTTGATTTGAATGCCATGCCATTTTCGATCTGTCAGCCAGCCTACCGGCCTCAGAACAATAGTCATTGTTCTGAGCTATGGGCTGTCACTGACATTGTCAATCACAGTCAACTGAAGCGTTTGGTAACAACAACATGATTAAATGAACAGAACAGAATTCAACATGCTCCATCCGTATCGTGTTTGATATTTAAGATCTTTGTGTACAACAAGAAAGCATAATAAATAATTTTAATTTGAATCGGTACGCCCACTTTTAGTCAATTTATTCGAGAACACTATGTTCATTTAACACATAACGAAACGTTTCGTTTGAGTTACAAGTGTTGCTATACTAGTGTCAGTGTTACTAAAGAAAAATATTTCAAACGTGAATATCTCTTCTAATAAAAATCTTTATTAAATTCTGAATAGTTTCCACGATCCACTATTTTCATACCTACATTGTGGTACAAACAGAAATGCTATACATTTTTGGGTGTATTGTCAAAGGAATTCGCCTGATGTTCTTCGAAAACAACAAAGAAAAATGTGTTTTTATCAATTAAATAAAGCTTTTTCGAGAAAGAAAATATTGTACGGGATATAAAATAGCGTTAGTAATTTTTTAAATACTTTTTCGAAAACTGTCAAGTAGCCAATTATAATAGGAGCAATTCTGTTTATTTGTTGCAGTTCAAAACACATTAAAGTACCTTCTAGGATTCGGTACAGTGACCCATTACTTAGGATATAGTGCGCTGACAGACTTCTTCCCTACGATGGCTCTAAAGGTACGTTAATGTTTTTATTTTGTGAGGTTATTGTCTGTGTAGGTTTTTTTAAAAAAAAAAATAGTTAGTAATTGTTTCCATCCAGGAGTCCCCGCGAACTAGACTTGTAAAAGTAGTGGCGCTTTGTTTGTTTAATGTATTTCACCAACTTATCAACAGCGTCCAATATACACACGCCAGCGGTCAATTACCAAAAACTGCTAAAGGAGAATGACTAAACCAGCCTATTCGATATCTATTGCGCCTTTATCATTCACATATCAAAAGTATTCTCTTAAGTTATTATGATTACTGTTAAAAAAGGTTTTCTATAGAACGCCGCGTTAAGAGTCAAGTGATAAATAAATGCTGAACTGAACTGATAGTCATACGATAACAGTTGTCATAACCTCAAAATACCTAAAAAGTCCTAAGCTAAAAATGAAGATAGCGTCAAACTCCCGCATGATATTGTAATGTAATTTTTTCTTCATAATTCGGAGCATTGCTGCTATTGTTTACTATTTATTTCATTAAAGCGCTGTGTTACGCTAGCTAGCTAAAAAACTAGCCTAACTCCCATAGTAAAAAGGTCATTCTAGTTTCTCCAATACAAATGAAGTTCAAATGCAAATAAACATATTCTATTCTTTTTTGCTAATGATTTTAACATTTTTAATATTTTTATAATATAAAATGAGTGAGGACAAACGTAAAAGTAGTCCTAATTGGCTGCCAGCTGAAAATAACTATATATATAGCTGTTAATAAGTATTGATGTAATCCCCTCCCTTAGCCCAACACGCAGTGCGACGACCGCTTCTGCGTGATTCGGCAGCGCGAGGTGTCGGCGCGGCCGGCGCCCGTGGAGGTGGCCGTGGAGGTGACGGAGGACGCCGCGCCGCTGCACGCCGACAACCAGTGGGGTGAGTGCAGCGCCGTAGCCTTCATTCCTGGATCCCTGCCGCTGATTTCCTTCACCGCACTACACGCAATCGACTGCCACTCCATCCACATCACCTTGATGGATGGCGGTCTACTACTGTGCACCTCGAACTACAGCGTTGTGGAACCAGCTCTCGGCGGTGGTATTTCCGGACTGTTACGACTTAAGAATCTTCAAGAAACGAGCCTATTCCTTCCTTAAAGGCCGGCAACGCGCCTGCGATTCCCCTGGTTTTGCGGGTGTCCATGGGCGGCGGTGATTACTCTCCATCAGGTGACCCGCCTGCTCGTGTGCCTCCTTCTTTTATATAAAAAAACCTTAATTGGTAAATGATTGACATTCATATTGTAACTCACCATCAGCTACTCTAAACAAAGATAATTTTTGTGAAAATCTCGCTGAATATGCTAAACGCATCAAGAGTTTCTTGCCTCCATTCTTCTTCACAGCTAAACATATATTATGACTTTAGCTTTATCGAATATTAATGTGAAATAATCGGGGATTATTAACCGTTACACCCTACAGCGCTTACTCTACTTGATCTGGTACATATCGAAATAGTGCCTAAATTGAGGCGGAAGTATCCTGTGGTTACTAGCAAAGGAGATGTTTAATTTTGTATGGAGAAAATGCCAACACCATGTACACAATACCAAAATGTAGCTAATTAATGGAATAAGCTTATTCGTAATGATTTTCTTCAAATAAATGAATAGTTTTCATGTAGAATTTATTTTAAATAACAAATTATAGCAACTTTCGGATCGCAGGCGGTAATCTGTCAACGTCATGTGACATGTCAAGTAGCTGTCAAAACAAAAGTACTTTTCTTTTTCGTAGTAGCGTAGTAGGTAGGTACCTACCCACCCACATCTATATTCCAATACTGACATTGATAATGTTACATAAAAATTAACTTACTCTTGGCCAGGTCAAATCGAGGTATTTTTACTAGCAAAGCATGTATTTCTATTGGTGTAAGTATAAAAGAGAAATAGACAAACATACATCTGCCTGCTGCTCTACTCTGCAAAGCAAAACAATGCAGTTTTCTGAGGCATCCATTCCATCTGTAGACCTCTTAGATTAAAACAAAAAGGGAAGATACGGCATTAGCGTCTAGTAAGTGAGCCGCTAGAATTAGGCTTAGAGACTTAAAGACACAATTTCACTTCAGTCGGAATCGGTCGTGTACGTACGAGAGAGACGAGAGACGGCAAGGCGTGTCAGTTGGGTAATTGAGTAGGACTATATTTTGATTGACTACAAGTAGGCGCATGCCGTATCTTCCCTTTTTGTTTGAATCTAAGGTAGACCTATTGTTTTCTTATTGGAGTAGGCATATGACACTTGCCTAGGGTAACAAACGAGTACAACAAACATTATGAGGAACATTTTTTATCTTTATTTGGCTGCCTATGACTGGGCACTAGGAGATTACCCAGATGAGCCTGTTTTTATAGGTACTTAACATAATTTTCCTTTTCCTAAAAGGATTGGTCTCAGATCGCTGCTAAGGAATGGAAGAAGGGAAGGGTGGCCTTTGCCCTGCGTGGGACAATTGCGGCTAATAATAATAATAACAATTATATCTTCTATTAGTTTCATAACATGTAGGTAGAGTTATACTTAAGCTGTTAATTGTAATTGACTGCTAGATTTCAGCGTTTTATTACCTACTGCTGCACCTACACATTTCAGAAGAGCAGCACCTCGACCCTTACATCAAATCAAATCTAACATACATTAAAGAACACAACCATATGAGAACATGGTACTAGTCCTAGTGAATGTACTAATATGCAGTGAATAATACCTAGTTAAAGTAACACACCTAAGTAGGTAGAGTAGGTAACTGGTAGTAATGAAATAAAACATTTTTACAATTGATGAAGTATAATTAATGTTTATTTTATTTGCAAACTTGTTTCTGGTACTGCGATAATATTGGGGTTCTCTCGTAACTCCTGGACCATTCTCCAGCATCCCATACATACTAATGCATCCGCTGGAAGCTGAAAACACAAAATTGTTACCACATCTATCTATACTATTATAAAACACTGAAGATATTTTTAAAAAACTAAATGAGATCTACTATTTAGTGAATTCAAAACAATTTTTTGTCATCCCCCCGTACAGTAGAACAAAGATATGGGGCATAGTGTTTCAGGGCAATTATATAAAAAGATTTTTGTTAAATAAGACTACTTACTTCTCTTGAAAACATTATTTCTGAGATTATATTTCTCTCAGGACCATCTCCCTACATATGTGTCCGTCTGTGGAGCAAAGAGGATCTGCACCCCACGCAAACCTTTCTATCATACGTGATTGCTTGATGCTCGTTTCTATCAACAATTATGTTCTCTATTTGCCTCACAGCATTGTTTGCAGCTTGTCTGCGAATATTTCGCTGAGCAGCCACCCAACAAGCATAGCAAACACGTCCACTATTAGGTATCTGTAAACAAAGAAATCATAAAATGTGAGGAATGTAAAGTAATTTTTTTACATTATTATACAAAAAAAAAGGAATCTACAAAAAAAGACCATAATTTAAATCAGTAATTCATAAAAAAAAACTAGGTAAGTACTTCAATTATTATTATTTGAACATGAATTTATATTATGTATTAAAAAAAGTTAATCAATACCTGTCTAGAATAAATTCTAGCAGCAATCAGTTCTCTCTAAGGTCCTTCTGATATAGAATGTGTTCGTCTTTGAAACAATGCTGATCTGCACCAAACGCAAACATGTTCTTGATGGCTGGAAGCTTCATTTTCAGTTAATGACGTTCCTACGCCTAGTCCTGAGAAACATGGATGACAAACTATTCCATCAGTGTCAACCTAAAATTCAGAAGTTTGTTAATAATCTACTATTTTTGTCTTGTGAAGAATGTGTTAGGTTCTAAATAATAGGAAAATAAAAATAGTTTTTCATAAATACTACATGCACTACTAACCTCATGTCCAACATGTAGTTCCAAGATTAGTAGGTACCTAGTAATTCTATCCCCAGATTAGATGCCAGATAATGGTCTACCGAACACATCTATCTGTCCATCACACACAAAGAAGACATTGTTTGCTGCCTGAAATAGATATTATATTTAGTTTAATGTATTTCACTTTGATTATAGTAACTGTTATTTCAATAGAGCAGTGTTCGGAATCTATTTCCTTGTAAAGAAGTGATAATAAGTATTTTATTAATTCTCTCGTAAATGCCTAATTAAAATAAGAAAAACTCACCTGAAAACAACGAATGTAGTCAATCAAATGCAAATCCAAGTCCGGGATAGCAGGCCGAAGTCAACAAGTGAGGCAGCAAACGAAAGTCCAGGATAGCAGGCAGAAGTCAAGAAGTGAGGCAGTAAACGGTTATTTATCAGGTTATCAGGTAATCGCTCCAAATCAGAAATACCTCAATGAAATCAGCATAGAAAAACAGCACAGCACAAAACCACACCACAACTACAATACTCAGAATCCACCAAAGAGGAGAGTAATCGAGTAATCCACCACCAAAAAACCGGAATAAAAAAAAAACGCCGGCCGGTCTATTTTTTTAAATCATGGTGACAGTTACACTTTTTATTACCTTCTTTACAGCTTTGGACACTTGATTTTAACTCAGGAAGGCATATCGAGTTGCCAGGTTATTGAAAATTATGTTTTCATTTTTATTTTTCTACACGAAAATCGTAAAGCATATCGGAATATTACTTTTACCGAAATACATGTATTTTATACTATTTTTTGAGTAGGTGTACATGGTCTTGGCATAAAATTAAACATCTCCTTTTATAGTTTTTAGAAAGTATCAAATCAGTTTCATTTATTCAATAAGTATATTGTCGCTGAGAACGCATTTTTTAAAATTAAATGAGCGGTTTATTTGAAAAAATTGACATTGCGCTGAACTAAAACATTGTAACTTACTTTTGTAGGAATCAGTTTGGTCGACGAAAATGTGCCAGAAGAAGAAGAAGCCACCGACTTGAAACTTGTTGATGGTGTTCAGGTATGTATAGTTAACTTTGAAATGTTGATGTTATAATTATTATTGACTTAATTAATCGATACTAATGTTTTTTAAACAATTGATAACAGTCTGTTGTTGATATTGAAAAAGGGCTCACTTAGGTTTAAAAAATAGTTTGATATTAGGAGTTGAAAGTTTCATTTGTTTTCGACGTTAAGGAAATAGAGTTTAAATTATGATGTCCAAAATAAAGATTGTCAGTCTTAAGGGTTGGTAATAAAGGGTTAAGTGTGCGGATTTTTTAAAACTTTTTACATGGATTGCAAATGGTTGTTTGTGTGCGTGCAGCTGGCGTACAGCATCCCGGTGGACAACGGCACGCCGGAGACCAGCTCGGGCGGCGCCGTCGCGGCCGAGGAGCTCTCACTTGAGGATCTCATGAAGCAGATGAAGTCCATGTAGGCATTATGGGTCACCTAGCGACACCTAGCGCCGTTCAGGTATTGTTACTAGAGCAACTATTCCATACAAAAGGTGTGCTCAGCTACTTGACAGAGGGCAACGCGGCCTTTTGTTCTCAGGCGTTTGTAGCCTATGCAAATCAGTGCGCAAATACTTGCTTCGCGATGTCGTCTCTAGTTATAATACCTCAATGCCTAGCGCCGTACAAACGCGATGCCATAACGACCTATAACAGTTTACACTAACCAATCACATCAGAATTTAGATTCAGCTTCATTCTACGATATTTCGTATCTATTGACGTTGAAGTGACTGCGTCAAATCTTGGATTTTAGTTCAAGCAGCCTCTACAGAAATCGCATTTAAAATAGATTCGCTCTATATAAAATTATATAAAAGTAAAAGTCGCTTTATATAATATAATAATTATACAATGTGATAGGGGTGGTACTTCTAACCCGTTAAGGCTAAGTACTACATCTAAATTCATCGACAAAAAAAATAATGTGGGGGGGGGGGGTCCTACCCCCTCCCCTAAAATTTATGAGCATTTTTACTTAAGGTTTCATACGTCAGAGAAACATAAAAAAATGGCAAACGGTAGCTAATAACACTGGCTAACTAATAAATTACTTGGTTTCGTATGTTTGAGATTATTATGGTGAGGAAAAAAATCATTACTTAATTATTTTGTGATTTAAAATCACTTTTTTTTAAGTCCATATTATTTTTTTTGTCGATGAATTTAGATGTAGTACTTAATTAGCTTTAACAGGTTAGAGGTACCACCCCTATCACATTGTATATTATGTTATATAATAATTATCTTTTATAAAATTGATATTGCGCTGTATGTTGGGGGAAACATCTCCGACGATGATGATGGTTGATAAATGAGGGATAAGAAAATAAAATGACTTAGGAATAATTAAATTCAACGGCCTGTTATATGTACATTATTTTTAGGGTTTGCTAACCTAAAATGAATTATAAAAAGAAAATAGATACATTTATTTTCCAATTACATCTTGCATTATGATAATGGGATGTAAAAATAATAAACAATTCATATTTTGCTCAAAATATAATGCTTCTGTTTGTTTTCAGTTTTATTTAAAGAATACAAACTTCATCTAAGTTAATTATATGAAATTATTAGATTACTATAATGTAATATAGTTAGTAGTATAATTTGTGTTCATTGTTCAAAGCATATCATGTCACTAAATATCTCGTGCTAACGAAAACTTTATTCCATCAATTTTAGTAAAGATATAAATTATAGAATGTATGAGTTTAAGTTTATGTATTGCAAAATGTTAAAGTTTATATACTCTATTCGTTTTATAAACTATATAATATGTGAAGCTTTTGTGTAAATGCATTCCAGCTTATAATAACTTGAATAAATGTTAGATATAAGCATATTAAGGACACTTGAAGTGTAAGTTGTGATTATTTTTTTGATATATTTTATATACATAGAGTATTTATTGCTGTTAATCGCTAAGGCTGCAGAGGATTATCGCATGCTACATTATAATGTCTGATCGAATTTTATTATGAATTAAATGTCTTCGGAAAGAAGTTCGTTCTTTATTATATCGACGACGCTCATCAGTTTTGCTGTTATTTTCTTGTTCTCAGGCGGTAGAGTGTTATTCTGAAAATGTATGTGAAATATTAGAACACACAAAACAAGATAAATTATGTCCCTAAAACATATTTTACTAATCTACAATGCAAGCTTAGTAAAATAGCACTTCTAATAATGTTAATAAAAATTTAAATTAATCACTGCCACTTCCCAGGTAAAGGCAGGTAAAGGCAGCAGCCAAGTTCAAAAAAATATCGTTGGTACGAACGGTATTACTACAAGACACTTTTCAAAACACAAGTTAATAAAGTAAAAAAAAATCAACCCGTCTCAGGAAGCTCGAATGGGATTCGAACCCATGACCTTTGGATTGCGGGCCAATGCTCTAACCGCTAAGCTACCGAGACCCCAGAAGACTCGTCGAATTCTTGCTAGTTGTTGATGATTTACGCTGCAAGCCAGCGGTATTAAGTTATCGTCGTCGTTTTTCATCCTATGTCTACATAGCATTGCGAATGCAAAATTTCAATAATAACGAGTTAAAATACTGTTATGTAGTATAAGGCCTAAAAGATTTCAGTTTAACCACGGTGACCTAAAAGTTATCATTCATCATCAGCCTATAAACGTCCACAGCTGGGCACAGGCCTCCCACATGGGCAACACAGCACATGGCGAGATCGGGCCATAACACACCAAGCTGGCTCAAAGCGGGGTTATCTAAAAAGTGGTTACCTTGAAGCAGTCTAGGACTTGCTTGGCTCGGTCCACGACGTGATCCTCTATGCCGCTGGCAGAAGCCACTTGGTGCGCGAAGCTGCAGTCGGCGCTGCCTTCCACCGCGCGGAACAGGAACACCGGCTCGCCATCTTGGAGGGTGTGCTCGAACCTCTGCGGTGGAGGGGAGGACGTGAAAAGACTGTCTGATACTACATCATATGGGGTTAGTCACGCGCGTCCGTAGGTTTACCCTTGAGACCCTACACGTGACCCCTGGGTGGTGCTAAATGAGTAACACTGACTAATTGTGTGGAGTGGTAGAGCCACACACATTGACTCGCACGGCGCAATAATACCACCCGAGCACGGAATATTTGCGTGGAACAATGACACTCTTTGCGGTTGTGTTTCGTCCGGCGAGTGAAAGTCGCCCCCCCCCCCCCCCTCTCAAAATTCCTGCTGCTTCCAAGATTCCACTCCTTAGATTCCTCTGGTTTCGCGGGCGTCCATGTGTGGCGGTGATTATATAGTTTCTATCAAGTGACCCCCGCCTACTCGTTTGCCTACAATTCACAAACAAAATCGTCATCATCAGCTGAAGGACGTCTGTTGGACAAGGGTTTCCCTCCAAGGATCTCCAAGGAACAATCGGTCCTGTGCTGCTCGCATCCGGTATATTACTTTATATGAGTATAACATAATTGTATATTATTCGTGCTTCGGAAGATACGTGAAGGCGTTGGCCCCGGTTATTGTCGTAGAATGGCAGTTCTTGAAACCCGGCAAACCCCCATCAGGCCAACGTGGTGGGTTGTGGCCCAAATGCCCTATGTGCTGTTGTTTTATTTGAATATAATTTATTCAATTTAGGCTACAATAATTGAGCACTTAAAAATGTCGCTATGCCATCGGTTCGTAAGTCTCACTATGGGGCGGGAGCCTTGTACTGAGGAATCGGCAAGAAACTCAGCAAGGGCATTTGTTCGAGCCAACTGGCCGACGATTAAAAGTATTCCTAGCGCCATCTATCCGTTCATCGAGTCACCATTGAACTAACGACCCGCGCGCCAACATATCGGCCGCGCCGGTGACGAGATCGAAGGATTAACGCTGAGACGTGGCGAGTCGCATTCGTCTACCGGCTAGCGCGCGCAACATCCTACCCGTGAAATCGACCATTTTCAACCTAACGAACTAAGTGCTG
Source organism: Scoparia ambigualis (assembly GCA_963921215.1). Classification (NCBI taxonomy): domain Eukaryota; kingdom Metazoa; phylum Arthropoda; class Insecta; order Lepidoptera; family Crambidae; genus Scoparia; species Scoparia ambigualis. The sequence goes on along the minus strand of OY992504.1, from coordinate 2,053,543 downwards.
TGAAAGGTGTGTAGTGCATCAAATCGCCTGCTGCGATCGTGTTCTGCTCGTTTCCAGTCTCCTGCCTTGCACAACCCATCATCTACCAAGTAGGTAAGTCGCATGCTCCAATTTCCGCAACCTAACCATACCTTTTATTCTGTGCCCATACGTCGAGTAATCGCCACTCAGACGTGGCGACTACAGGCATTTCTTTTCTCCCTTTCTTTTACAGCGTCAATACAAATTGGAGTAATGCCCTCCCTATCATAGAACGACATTTTACATTACAAACTAAAAAGAATATTTAATACGGTTACAAGACAACACAACACATACAAATGAATATCCTATAAAAAACTGGTATCTATTGCTCCATAAAATTTTAAATAAAAGTTAACAACGTCTTACAGTATCTTTGAAACAAGAAAAAGAAAGACTATTTCTACTACAAAATAAGTTTGCAAGAGCACACCAGCCTCCACAGGCAAAACGTCGGAATCAGTCTCACCAAGAATCTGACGATAGGCGTGCTAACGATATACTTGTGCACGTCCAGGAAGTGGGTGGAGAGGAACAGGTGGGGGCAGCGCTCCCCCTGGAACAGGAACGTGTTGAGGCAGGCGGCCAGCAGCGCCAGCCCGTCCACCTCCGACGTGCCCTTGCCGAACTCGTCGATGATTATCAGCGAGTTGGACGTGGACTCTTGCAGGGCTAGTGCCATCTAGAAGGATACCAAATGGAGTCCATGTGAAGTGAAGTATAGCTTGTCTACATACTGTCCCACTGCTAGTTTAAAGGCATCCAACTCGTGGCAGGAGCAGTGGAAGGAGCTGAGTGTAAATGGAGCATAAGACCTACACAATAAGAAAAAGGCATTTTGGGACATTGACCTCTTGGGAAGTGTACAACATGGGAAATACAAATTTTGATAAACGGAGGTTTTGAGAAGTGTGCATAATGGGGAAAGGCCACTTTAGGAAGTGTACATAATTAGAAACAGACATTTTGTTAAATGGAGGTTTTGAGAAGTGTGCAAAATGGGAAAAGGTCATGGTGGCAGTTCACATTTTGGAAATTGGTCATAACACCAACCAGATGCCCTAACCCCTAAAGGCATCTTTGACCGTGCTTACTCAAATTGGTTGAAAATAATGATTTATTATGAACCGGTAAAGCCGTTTGTCCCGGTTGTTGTCGCAAGAAGCCACCTATCAACCCGCTATGAGTTATACGAGTAGCTCATATTTTAAGGAAAATAAAAATCTGTCTCTTTGTCTCCTTGTCCACGTGGGAAGGTCGGTGCCCAGCAGTGGGACGTGTATATGCTGATAATTAAATGTTCGCGATCGTGCATAAATGTCAAATAAAACAAACCAGTGCGAAGTGGCTTTTAAAATTCGCCAAAGAAGTAGGCGTGAGATCGTAATGATGACTGAGCACTTGTGCATTATCATTTGGTATGCCGCGGCCTGTGGTAGTGAGTAGCCCTTCAGGGATAATGGTCGTGATGTTTGCATGTGGTAGATACCTGCCGCAAGTCGATGAGGAATGCGGACATGTGCGCGGCGACGCACTCGGCGGACTGTATGCGCGTGAGGATGTGCGTCACCACGCCGATGGTGGCGCGCGCCGCCGGCACGCCGCTGCCCAGGTGCGCCAGGTACACGATCAGCCCTGGCGCGAACGGGGTATCAATTATACTTACTGACACTTTTGCTCTAAGGGCTCTGACAAGCGCGGACCCCGGCCACAAAGGTTTCAAACTCAAACTCAAAATATATTTATTCAATAAACTCAATTACTAAGTTACTTTAAATCGTCCGAATTTTTAACCTACCACCCATTCAGGACGTAATTTTTTAACTGTGGCAAAGAACGGGCGCAAGATACCACAGCGCACAGAAGCAACGACATTTACAAAAAAACAGTGATCATAGCCGCTCAAAAATCGGCTAAGTGCAAGTCTTGACTTCTACAATGTTGGTAGGTACCTAAGGTTTTAGTTATCAATGTGTTGTGCTACGCTCCGAATCACGCACGCTTAAGGTTCATTGCTAGTTTTCAAGGGATTGGATATAACATCAGCATGCTTTAATTAAGGTTGAGAGCATGCCCACAACAGGGGATCCGCGCTTGGGCTCTGATTATAGTCGTGAAGCCGGTTACTAATATTTCTAGGCTAGCGGCTAGAAACGGCTTTTTTGAATTATTCAATTCTAGCGATAACTAGCGGCTGGAAACGGCTACTTACGTTTCATTGATATTATATTCACATGATTTTGTTTTTAGTTTTTGGTGTTTCTCTTTTGATTTTTTTATCAGATAATACATTTAACATAAATAATGACATTTGCATATGTATTAAGTGTTCTATATATAAACTGAAAATTCTCATACATAATGTGACACAGCAGTGTAACAGGAATATTTTAATAATTTAATTGTGAAAAATGTTTTGGAAACGGGTATTTATCAATGAAATAAGTGTGGAGAGATACCTAGCAATAGCAGGAGGGTGTCACTCCGTAGTGTAAGTACGAGCCGGCGCGCCTCCTGAGCAGGCGTATTGCCGTAGGTTACCGCTCGGTGTTATTTAGTGGATATTATTTACTTAATAAAAAAAAAGAAAAGGAAAAGAAGACTTGTTCACCCCGCCACCCCGCGCGCGCTCGAGTCGCCACGATCGAGTGCACTCGCGCCGCGCGCGCCTTTGAATTACCGACTTACGACTTTAACGAGGCATTAGGTCCTTCGGACACAAGGCTACGCAAATCTCCGATACTAATGTTGTATATATAGGCAAGGATATTTCTCCACCTAAGAAACAAAGGACAATGGCGAAAATGGACCTGACTATGGGCACAAATCAATTATATTCTATAAAATCTGCTGTTATTAGTTAACTTTAAAAATACAAATAATATACCTCAAAAACTTCTAGTTCTAGAGAAATTAATTATTGCATAAAAATAATTATTAAGAATGGGAAAACTTAATCATAGCTTTTGAACGGTTTTGACATTAGACAATAGATCTTGACGACGATGTCAAATTCGATTTCACGCGGAGGTCTACAATTTCACGTGCTTGCATGCTCAGAACAATATGCTTTAGTTATTGTTCTGAGCTTGCATGTAATACTCCCACCTTACACTCGTTGAAAAAAAGATTATAGTATTCTACGTAGACAAAAATACATTTAAGTATTTTTAGAACAGTATTAATTTGCTGAAAATGATACAATAAGTAAATGAAATAAAAACCAAATAAGCGTTAAGGACTTGATTCTTCGACTTGCGTGTAAAGTCACTGTTAAAATCGAATGACAGATGTTAATCATTGATTTTTTTTTGCAGTTGGCAGTCGATCTTTGTGTTTGCTCCGATACGTACTATGCGACAATTTATTAACATTTCACCGGCTAGTAATGATTTAATATTATTCGCCTTGGAAACATACCAAATCCGCAGGCTCGGTCCTACTATGGAGAACGTGTGCGTTTCCATAGATGTATCAGAGTATCGCTTGAGAGGTAGTGGAGATAATACGTTGTTAAGAGGGAAAATTAAATCTAGACACATTTCAAGAAAACAAAACTATGTATATATATATATATATATATTAATACAAAATAATGTGTCTGGAAGGGAAGGAATAACAGAATATTGTTGCAGTTATTTGGTTGGGTACTGTGCACATGTCATGACCGTGGTGTGGTACCTTGGGTGGGCCAGGCACCAAGATAACATAATAGCAGCACCAGCATGTTTTTTAAATAGTGTAGTTATAAGAGACGATTTTGAATAAATCTATAAGTAGGTATCATTCCTTAGATGAATGATTGGTCTCGAGACCAATCATTCATCTAAGTATCATTAAATAAATAAATAATTATATAAACTTTCCTACACTCACACCAATTATCTAGCCCAAGAGAAGCTTCGTTATAAAACTCGTTAAATGGTTACTAGACAACGGATAAACATACTTAAAATACTTAAATACATACATATTATACATAGAAGACACCCAGACCCGAGACAATTTAGAAAAAGAACAATTTCTAAATTGACCCGACCGGGGATCGAACCCGGGACCTCAGAGATGGCGACACCATGAAAACCGGTGTACAAACCACTCGACCAAGGAGGTCGTCAAATAATATATATATAATATAATAATAATATATAATTATAGTCGTCAATTCATTAATAAGTGTTTTATTTATAAGCATCCTCTTTGTTTCATGTCAAATAACATTAATTACATTTCTCTTATCACTATTTACGTAGATATCAGATAGTTAAGGTCAATTTAAGTTAATAATTTAATCTATTAGATCGTTAAAATGTTTTTCTAACCTTAAAAGCTCAACAATATTAAAATAATATATCTCGCATTTGTGAAGTTTTATATTAAATATAAAATTCGGACACTAATTCTAATTATGTTAGGTATCTAATCAACACAAAATTAATAATGCCCATAGTCATTGAATATCAGGTCCAGCTAGTATGGGATTTTGCCGATGTCCTTTAATATTTAATGATTGCTCTGCCATCTTGGAAATCGCCGCGACTTAAGTAGCGAAGATCTCGACTGGTAGGTAGCGCGCGACTGGCGCGACGCGAGTCGCGAGACAAATGTCAGCGACGCGACTAGTGTACGAACCTCAATGGATTTGTATGGCGGTATAGTCGCTTGGAGACTAAAATCGTCGAGTATCAGAGATTTGCGTAGCTTTGTGTACGAAGGGGCTTACTTTCACACGGGCGGCGGCGCGAGCTGGCGCGGCGCGATTGTGATATCTCGCGCCGGCCGTGAGAAGCCAGCTTTATAATGATGATTAGATCGAAAATAAACTAATTTAGCTACCTTTATTCTTATAATTTCAACTCTAATTAATACAGATGAAAATGACATTGTTTATGTCTAATTATGTTAAATGTATCCTATTAAAAATATCAGAAGGGAAACAACAAGAACAAAAAACTAAATCATGTGAAATATCAATGAAATGTAGGCAGCCGTTTCCAGCCGCTAGTTATCGCTAGAAATGATAACAAGTCAAACAAGCCATCTATAAAACCACCTAAACACAAACGTTGTTTCAGTTTCCTGTTAGTTTCTGAATTCAATAAATTAGTAGGTATAAACGGTGTCTACCCTGTTTGTAATAAAAATCGTTTTTATTTTCGACGCTCAAGTCGGGTATCTACCCGGTATCAAGCGGCTGGTTATTAGTTTCTAGCCGCTGGCTACGGTCCAATGTGTGTTATCCTGCCAATTATAATTAACAAATCACCCGAAACTGCTCGAGAGAGAAAGAGTGATATAAAATATGTTTGTTCAGGTTTCTGCTGAAGTAGATCACGACATGTCATCTTTATAACCATAAATTAAACAGAATGCTTGAGCACGTAGATATACCTACAAGTAGGTACATAAATAACGTAGCATGTGACACTCACCTATCTGCTTCATATAGACCGACTTCCCGCTGGAGTTGGGCCCCGTCAGTATCTTGACGTAGCCGGCCTCTTCCCCCGTCTCAGCGTCGTTGGGCACAAAGGAGTCACAGCTGAGCGCGGCCAGCGGGTGCCGGCCCTGGGAGATGCTCAGCACTTTGTCAGGGACCAGCAAAGGGCGCACGAAGCCTAGCTCTTTGGACACCTTTGACATCGCTATGAGGCTGGAGGTGATGAGAATAGAAGAGATATTATAGATTCCAAACAATGAATAGAATCAGGCGTTACTTTGCGGAAATCCATGGCATACAAAAATGCAATTAAAGTTATGTAGGTAGTGTTAATTCTCTTAACAGGGGACATGTCCTGTTGTAATTTGGATACATGTGGTCTATGGCAGAGGATTGCTTCTGCGGTCTTCACTGCCTGGTCTTTGACTAACCGTTTGAGGATAATAGTCGTGATCTATATGTATTATGTATATGTACCTAGTTAGTGTAAGTATCTGGATGTGTTAATGTTTTAAATTTTAGCGTTTTATTAACGCTTAAATATACTTAAGTAAAATTTTAAGGCTAGGTGTTAGTGGAAAATTAAAATAACACGTTTTTAGAAATACTTTTTGAAGTAGTAAACAATAAAATTAAAATCTGCGAAAATTATGAAATATTGTTGAGGCTTTATTCTGTGAAATACACCCGATGGAAACACGATTTTATAAAGTTGGCTCGATAGAATAAATTCACAAAGTTACATATTTTTGTGTCATTTTATCTTCTTTTCCAGGTTTTATTCTTAAAATAAGTGATTTGATATTATGAATTGTTTACGCCTTCTTGGCGCAATGGATTTACTTTTTAGAAAATAAACTCTGTTTCTTCTTTTGATAGATTAATTTGAAACTGGATTACAATACAATATTTAGATGCAACTTGAATGACGTTTGGACGGCAAGTGAGTCTATGACATTTTTTACTGACAAACAAGAGTAGCGCGCAGTTGACAAATATTGATTTTGCGGTGACAATTTTCGTAGGCGTTACCATACTCCCCCCCGTTGAAGACTTCAGTTCTTCAACTCCAGTGTTCTTCATCGCTTAAAAGAGGGCAGAGTCGTACTAGGGGACGTCGATAGCATCCAGTGGTTGTCTTCACGTCTGCGACGCGGGATATTCCGTCAGCTCCTGGGTACAATTTGGTAACTCTACCGGTACGCCAACATAGTGGTGGAAGACAGTCTTCAGAAAGGAGAACCAAGTCTCCGACCTTCAGTGTTGAGGTATTTTGTCTCCATTTTGTTCGGATTTGCAGCTCTGAGAGATATTCCTTCTGCCACCTTCTCCAAGAATGTTGTCGCAGCTTCTCCAGGCGAGCATATCGGCTTAGCCGAGTTTCGTTCTCAGCTTCCAGAGCACGGGATGGTACAGCGTTGAGTGGCCTTCCGATTAGAAAGTGCCCTGGGGAGAGGAATTGCGGATCGTCGGGAGAAGAGGACAAGGGACACAAAGGTCGACTATTTAATATTGATTCAACCTGTGCGAAAAGAGTTGAAATCTCCTCAAACGTCAAGTGGGCCGTACCCATTACACGCCTTAAAATTCGTTTGGAACATTTAATTAAAGATTCCCAAGTACCACCGAAATGGGGAGCGTAAGATGGCGTAAATGTAAATTTTATGCCTTCATGAGCGGCAAACTCGGAAAAAAGTTCATTTTGTTGAGTTTGGAATAAATTGAGCTCTTTAGCGGCTCCTAAAAAATTACGACCGTTATCGGAAAATATGTTCGCTGACCGCTTCTAAGTGAACGCATTTATATCGGAAGCATACGAACAAGCACAAGTAGCATTTTGTCAACCTTGCTCCGCGTCCCTTACGATTCGTGATGTAGAAAGGCCCTGCCATGTCTATACCTACAGACTTGAATGGGAAATCAGGATTGACGCGATGTGAAGGAAGGTCACCCATTTTTGGTTCCAGAGTTTCTCCCTGCACTCGTCGACAGCGCACGCAACTTCGCACAGTGCTTCGAGCAATAAATCTGCCCTTTATAGGCCAAAAGCTCTGTCGAACCGTAGCAAGGAGTAACTGTGGTCCGGCGTGTAAATTACGAATGTGTTCATAAATGAAAATCAATTTACATAAATGATGCGACGGACTTAACAGAATGACCCCATTCTGGCCTTTGGTCATAGCTGCAATTAGATTTATCGATGCGACCCCCCACGCGAATTACGTTGTCTTTATCTATAAATGGGGATAAAGACAAGATATGGCATTTAGAACTTAGTTGTTTTTTGTCTTTTAGTATTTTGTATTCATTCGGAAAAGTTTGTTGTTGAGCTATAGCGCATAATAAAATAGTAGAATCATTAAGTTCATTTGCTGTTAAATTTCCGGTAATTTTTTTATTAGAATATTTAATATTATTTATAAAACATTTAACATAGGCCATTGTCCGTTGTAGTCTACTGAAATTAGAAAATCGTTCAAATTGAATGATTGGCTCTGAAATGATTGTTGTGGCAACTATTTTGACTTCAGGTAAGTTACAAGACTTTTCTATATTCAAGACAGGCCAATCACCTTCACTCTTAAGTAAAAACTCCGGACCATGCCACCATAAACTTGAATTTTGCAATTGATCACAGTTAACACCCCGAGAAATGAGATCAGCTGGGTTGTCAGCTGTAGGTACATAGCGCCACGCAAAAGACTGCGAGGTCTCTTGTATTTCGCCGATCCTATTTGCGACAAAGGTTTTGAGTCTCGAAGCATCACCCTTTAACCAACCCAGAACAACACTAGAGTCACACCAGTGAATTATACGGTTCGGAGCAAGCCTTAAAGATTCAACCACCGTTCCACACAAGCGAGCTGCAAGAAGAGCACCACAGAGTTCCAAACGTGGCACGGTAGTAGGCTTCAACGGCGCGACCTTTGATTTGGAACATAAAAGTCGCACAGTAGTCTCATTATTTAAGGTCTTAGACAGTATGTAAATGCAAGCACCATACCCTACTTGTGAAGCGTCACTAAAGGTGTGTATTTCGATAGAGATGGGATTGTTACAAAGTACATGGCGAGGAATTTGCAATGTTAATAGAACAGATAAGCCTTTAGAAAATTGTGCCCATGCTGTTTCTATATCATGAGGCACAGGTTGGTCCCAGTCTATTTTTAAATGCCAAAGCTTTTGGAGCATTAATTTTGCTTGCATGATATATGGACTAAGAAGGCCCAACGGATCAAAAATTTTGAACGCATTTGACATTATGTATCTTTTGGTTACAATGGTATCATCTTGGGTGGCTATTAAATAAACAGGAAAATTAAGAGAATCACTGTTAGGATTCCAGCCCAAACCAAGAGTGCTTGAAGATTCACTTATCGTTAAGTTATCTTGCAAAGCTGTAGTTGCAGAATCTTCAAAAATCGAAGGTAAGTTAGTTTTATATTTACGTAATTTGAAACAACCTTTACTAAGTTGGGAAGCTACTGAATTTTTTATGTATTTCAGTTCTTCTTTGTCATCTGAGCCCGTTATCAGGTCGTCAACGTAAAAGTCCTTTTGAATGATGGTTTTGATCAGATGGTCATCACATTCCTCCCCAAGCTGCCATAAGCAGCGTGTACTTAAATAACTGGCACTTGCTGTCCCGTAAGTGACAGTATTTAGTTGTAGTGTTCTGATAGGCAAGGACTCATCTTCTCTCCATAAAATTAATTGTAGATGTCTGTCGTCTGAATGAACTGCAACTTCGCGAAAAAAATTTTTAATGTCACCGGTAAGCAAGTATCGGTACATTCGTGCTCGTATCAATATCGAGAAAAGAGAGTCCTGTACATTTGGGCCTATCATCTGCAAGTCGTTGACCGAAAACCCGGAGGAGGAAGGTGCTGAGCCGTCGAAAACGACCCTGAGTTTTGTTGACTCACTGTGCATTTTAATTACGGCATGATGACAAAGAAAGTAGCTAGGATTTGGCATTACTATAAGGGACTCTGAAAGATGTCCAAGAGTTTCATATTCTTTTATAAAATTTGAATATTCTTCCTTTAGGGGAAGATTAGTCCTAAAGCGCTTTTCTAAAGTTAAAAATCTCTTTTTAGCAAGAGTGTAGGAATCGCCTAAGCAATCTGGTGAGTCCTTTAGTGGTAGCTTCACACAAAATTGCCCATTAGCTAAACGCGTGGTGTTTGCTAAAAAGTGGCTTTCGCAAGCCATTTCAGTTTCACTTAATTTTGATTTACGTGGGACCTCTTCTAACTCCCAAAATTTGGTAAGTAACTTATCGACTTTAGTTTCAGTGGAAGAGTCTTCGTGAACTATCAAATTGTTGCAATGAATTTTGTTAAATTGAGATATATTTACAGGACCAACAATAATCCAACCAAACCTTGAATTTTGAAGAATTGGTTTGTTTTTGCCCAACTTCCTCTGTTCACCTAGTAAAGTATTTCAAAAAAGATCTGCACCTATTAACATGTCTATAGGGCAGTGTTCGTTAAAATTGGGGTCCGCTAATTTTATATTAAAAGGTATATTTAAGTCATGCAGACTAATTGGAGCCTTTGGTAGGTCTCCTGTAAGTTTATCTAATATAAAACAATGCAAGTCCTTTTGAAAAATATGATTTTTAGATTTTAATTGAATAATGCAACTTTCGTTAACTTTATTTACTGAATTGTTGCCAATGCCGACAACGTTAATATATATGGGTTTTGTATTTAGAGACAATTTTTGTTGTAATGATTTTGTAATGAAAGAGGATTGGCTTCCTGAATCCAATAAGGCACGAACTGTAATTGCCTCTTTAGTAATTGGATTTAGTACCTCTATTAAAGCTGTAGACAAGATAACATGTTTGGAGTTATTTTCTTTAGAGAAAGTAACTATGGAATCGCATTCCTGAATTTGGGCATTGTTGGCTTTAGTAGCTTCAACTGAATGCAGTAAAGTATTATGGCGCTTATTGCACTGCCTACAGGGACCCATGTGGCAATTGTTAGCTGAGTGACCTTGACGTAAACAGTTTGAACATAATTTGTACTTAGAAACATCGGCTAGTTTTTCATCTATAGACTTGATTTAAAACTAGGGCAATCATATATTTTATGATTTTTGTCGCAAATAATGCACTGAAATTTTGTTTGATAGTTGTTTTGTTTCACTGTGGCATAAGATTTTGTTTGGAATGGTTGCCTATTATGACTGGGTTGCGAATGTGCTTGTGAATGCTGAAATGATTTTACATTATTATTTTTTGTACTAGAATTTATATATTTATTACTACTAGTGGATTCTAAAACGTGAGCCCTATCAATTAAAAATGAATTAAACTGTTCTAAGCTAGGAAAATCACCTAAGTGCTTTCTTTGTTCCTCCCACTTGACAAGTGTCTGATTCTCTAACTTAGCAGAAACCAAAAAAATAATAAGGGTGTCCCAGTGTTCAGTGGGTTGGCCGAGATTAGCTGAGGCACGTAAATTTTTGGTGATATGGTCCACTAGAAATCGTAAAGAACCTTCAGTTTCGCGTTGCAATGGTTGTATGTTAAAAATAGATTTTAAATGATGATTTATAAGCAACCTTTTGTTGTTATAACGGTCATATAGAAGCTGCCAAGCGTTATTGTAGTTCGCAGATGACACCTCAATGTTAGAAACGACACGAGCTGCATCGCCTTCCAAATACGATAACAAGTAATGAAATTTTTGTATGGTAGAAATTCGCTCATTGTTTTGGATTAAATTAGTAAAAGTATCGCGAAATTCTAACCAGCGAAAAAATGATCCGTCAAATTTTGCAATTTGTATTTGAGGTAACCGAACATGAGACTCACTATGATCGAGACTGCATTGAGCTTCATGAAACATGGACTCACGCCTTTTTATTTCTTGGTCGATAGCTTTTATTTCACTTTGTTGTTTTGGCCATAGCAATACAGACAATGAAATCTTGTTCAATGCGTTCACGCTCATCAAACTCCAATTCCAAATTATCGGAGTTAATTAACTCAATCCGAGTCTGCAGCTCATCATATTTAACAGACTGACTTTCGAACCTGCTGAGCTTAAAAGACAGTTCAGCAACCTCGATAGTCGCCAGGGTAGCTTGACTTGTAATTTTATCTAAATAGGTTTTAAACCTGGTAATTTGCCCTTTAACTGAACTGCGTTTTGTAAATAAATCCTTTAATGTTTGATTAGTTGGTAGTGAAAGAGATGATGAACCTGGTGTGGTCATTTTTAAAAACAAATAAAAGAACTTAATTCAAATTATATAAGTAAATTATTAAGTAACGCCGTTAATTTCGCTATATGAACTTTGACCTTTATATTTTAATCGTATGAAATTGTAAATTACAAGGCACGCTTTATATAGAAGGCAACCAATTTACCTTAGATATGGATAGTATACGTATCTCACACTCCTCACTGCGAAGACACTCTGGCGCCGCGCCGGCAACAGACGGGCAGAATCAGCTGTTGTCCCGTTAACCGAAGCGATGTACGGCCCGCGAGTATGTACCGGCCGGTACCAGCGCAGTAACAGCTGAAATAGTCGGCAATTTTCGCTAAATAACCGGAAAAACCTGGTGCGAAGTAGATAAGGGAGATACTATTTACGTATATTTATTGAATTTAAGCTGATTTTGACTATATGTAAATGAATTTAGAAAACTTTATTTTTTATTTTTAGTATAGGGTAGATAATTTTTGCACAAGTAAAAACATATTGTAATGTGTAACAATGATAACAAATTACTTATATCTATTATAATCACTATCTAAATATCTTTATATTTGTTTAAACTAATTTTTGTATCGATACATCCGATCGTTAATCAATCATTCAATCGAACTCTAGTTGACAGTTCATTCCATAGACTACGTACGTTCGTTCCGTCAGCCATCTGGCATTCTGATTCTAGCACCCGTCGAGTACAGATTTTGTTTTGTGAATTACTGTGTGTGAATAAATAGCTATTGTGCAAAGTTTAGTGTTTTTCTACAAAAATCCTTCTGAGCGTTTTAGCTCAGAAGTGGGATTACTGCAAAATATACCGTTTTGCAACGCCCACGGATTCCTTGTGAACAAAGGTAAAGTACCGCCGCCATTTTATTTTACTCTTTTCTTGAAATATCCATAGCTTATGCATGGAATGAGAACGGTAATGAGATAAATTATACTTTTTCCTTTAAATATGTGGGTTAACATTGTGGATGAGAATGGATTAAGTTTTTCTTATTGAATTATTTTTCTTGTAAATTGTTAAACACTGGTAACAAACCGGTTTCACGTGAATGTAATAATGAAAATAATGACAAATAAAACGACCTATGTAAGTTCTGAGTATCCATTTCATAGATGATTTAATAGATGTATGGATGTTGTCTTTTATATAATTTTTTTTTATCGTGATCTTATACGAGGGTAGTTATTTATAAAACAATAAAATCAGACCACTTTTAACTGGTATCTATCAGTGTTAACGTAGAGGTAAAGTAATAATAATAAATTCTTTTACCGATAATCGGATGCAAATGGATTGAACACCAATTAACAATTTCAGTGTGATATTTTTTTTAACTATTAATATGGAACATTTAAGATAATGTTGAGTGGCCTAGTATTAAAGTTTTAGAGGACTTTAACAAATTGTGACGCCAAATTATGAAGCAGCGATTATTTTAAAGTCATGCATATTAGATTATTTCCTGAACAGCTACACATAGGTTTTGGTTTTAGAGTTTCAGGCAATGGGGAAAAGTAGTCGAGATGACAGACGGCGGAGACGAGAGACGCCACCTAGAGGCTCCTTGCAGCCAACTGGAACAGTACGGAGCCCCCGAGAACGTGATAGCGAGCAACGTGGTCGGAGCCGCACGAGGCGAGGCAGCCAGCGTCGGGAACGGAGCCGCAGCAGTCACGGACAACGGGTGAGCCTGGATCGTGAACGAAGTAAGAGTCGCAGTTTGCATAGTAATCGACGTACCCGCAACAACGAACGTGAACATAAGCGAGGCAGTCAATACCGTAGCGCGTGTAGGACTAACCGCCCGAGTCGTAGTCGTAGTCGGCGTGGTAACAACTATCGTAGTCGCAGTAATAGTCGTAGTTATGATGATGTTTACTATAGGCTGCGTTTACTGGAAAGCGAGTTATATAGGCATAAGGAACTACGTAGTCGCTCAGCAAATAAGAATTTGTGTAACAACGAAAATAATTCCGTTACCCAAGAACCAACGGTTAAACACCAGGAACCAGTCAATCAATCGCACGTATTGCGTAACCCTCCTGAATCTAGCGTTGACAGTACTGAACTTAGGAAGACGAGTAACGTTGAGCATACTAATCTTCTTGAGGAATTTGTAAAAATATTTAAGAACAAAGATCGTGAATCGTTTCCCTTAACAAGTAACGTTATCCCGGAATTTGACCCCCTTAGCAAAGAGCAAACCATCGATATGTGGATAAGTAAAGTAGACGAGTGTGCTGACATCTACAACTGGAACGATAAGCAAACGGTGCATTACGCTTTACCCAAACTAATTGGTCATGCGAAAACTTGGTATCAGGGCCTGCCTTCTATTAAGCATTCGTGGGTAGAGTGGAAAACCTTGTTACAAGAATCCTTTCCGTCAACCGAGAACTATGCCGAATTATTAACTGAAATGCTTAATAGAAGAGCACGTCTTGGAGAGCCTTTAGAGTTTTACTATTATTCTAAAATAAATTTATTGAACCGGTGTAAGATATTCGGAAAACAAGCAGTCGATTGCATAGTATTTGGTATAGAAGATAAAGGAGTTCGTTTAAGCGTCCAAGCGGGTAAATTGAGTAAACCGGAGGAGACGTTAGAATTTTTCAAAACTGTTAGAATCCCATTGAGGGAAACCTCTGATATTAAAAGATATACCAATAATAGGGATACACGTGTTCTAAATAATAATTCATCGTTTAATTCAACACAAAGATTTTCGAATGTCTCGAGAGATAGGCCTAAAGGGAACATTGCGTGTTTTAATTGTAACGATACTGGACATATGAGCTACCAATGTCGTAAGCCAATAAACAAATGTTCTGATTGTAATTTTATGGGCCACAATTCTAGTAACTGCCCAAAAAAGGGAAATAATAGTAGTAATAGTAATTTAAAGAATAATGCTATGGCCAAACCTAAAAATGTTCTTGAGGTTTCCATCGATGAGGATAGCAACGATAAATATATGATTGTCGCTAAAATAAACGGGGTTGGTAGTCCATGCCAGGTAGACTTAGGTAGTCAGGCCACATTGATCCGCGAGTCTCATGCGCGCAAGTTTGGGCTTAAATGGGAATCTGTAGACGGTCCAATGCTGAGAGGGTTAGGTAACGTTCCCTATTTACCTGATGGCCGATGCTTGGTTTCGATTGAAGTACAAGGTGTGAAAGAAGAGCAAGTAGAAGTTTTTATAGTGAATGATCACCTTATTAATATCCCGGTGTTACTCGGGCATAGTTTCACAGAGCGACCTGGTTTAAGGATTGTGAAAACTGCTACGGACTTACAATTCCAAAGAGATAACTCAGGCGTAACTTCCAAAATAATTCTTGTTTTAGCTGATGATTTACAATTAGAGGTAGATAAACTGCAGTCGGTTTTGGTTAGTTCTGAAAGCAATTATAGTGGTAACATTTATGTAGGTGGTTCTGTCAGGGGAAAACCAGGAATGGAGTTCTACTTGTTACCTGGCGAGTATCAAATGACTAATGGTATCAGTCATGTCCTAATTCAAAATGTTGGGTCTCAGGTTTTAAATTTTAAGCGAGGCACCCTTGTATGTAGAGCCAGGTCTGTAAATTCGAAGAGTATTTCTAATGTTCTAAGTTTAATTACAAAATCAGATAAGAGCCCTGAAAAAGCCAAAATTAATTGCAGTAATCATCTTAGTAATAGCGAAAAACAAAATTGTCATGATTTATTGGCGAATTATAAGGATTGCTTTTCAGACGGTTTACATGATTTGGGATTTACCACTGTTACTGAAATGGAAATTCATTTAGTAGATTCTACCCCAATAGTTTATAGGCCATATAGGCTTTGACACTCGGAACGTGGACAGGTCCAGGAGATGGTTGAACAAATGTTAAAGAATGGGATAGTGCGCGAGTCGAGTTCGCCCTATGCAAGCCCAATTGTACTTGTACAGAAAAAGTCGGGCGAGAAACGGTTGTGCGTAGATTATCACGCGCTTAATCGACGCACAAAACGTGATCACTACCCACTTCCACGTATTGAGGATCTTTTAGACCAACTTTCGGGGCAAACTTTGTTTACCACTCTCGATCTGCATCTGGGTAACACCAGATCGCCATTGCGGAGGAATCTAAGGAAAAGACAGCATTTGTTACGCCCGATGGGCAATACGAATATAATCGTATGCCCTTCGGGTTGGCAAACGCACCTGCTGTGTTTCAGCGGGCTATACATAAAATTCTAACTAAGTCCAAAGTTCCATTTGTGATTATATATATGGATGATATCTTAATCCCGTCCAAAACATTTGATGAAGGACTACATCGTTTAGAGGAAGTGTTACGATTATTAAGGGAAGCTGGGTTGACACTGAAAATGGAAAAATGTAACTTTTTCCAAGAGAAAATTGTGTTCCTAGGATTTGAGATTGACAAATTTGGATTACGTCCAGGAGATAGTAAAACTCAGGCTGTATCAAAATTTCCTCCGCCCCAAAACCAAAACGACGTTAGGAGGTTTTTAGGTCTAGCTGGGTTTTTTAGAAGGTTCGTTAAAGACTTTGCACTAGTAGCTAGGTCCTTGACCAGTTTACTCAAAAAGGATATTGCGTGGCAGCGGACAGAATCTCAACAAAATGCATTTGAAACCTTAAAAAGAGCCCTTGTTGAGAAACCTGTACTTGCACTTTATGACCACCATGCAGAGACCCAGTTGCATACAGATGCGAGTAAGTTTGGTTTAGGAGGTATCTTACTACAAAGAATTGGGAATAACCCATGGAAACCTGTGTCTTACTACAGTCGTCAGACTAGCCCTGACGAACAGAAGCTCCATTCGTTTGAGCTAGAAACTCTAGCTGTCATAAGTGCGTTAAACAAATTCCGTACGTATCTGTTAGGAATTAAATTTACGATAGTGTCCGATTGTAATGCATTACGGTCGACATTTACAAAACGGGATTTGGTACCTCGTATTTCGCGCTGGTGGATACAGTTTTTAGAATATGACTGTAATATTGAATACCGTCCAGGCGATAAGATGCACCATGTTGACGCACTAAGCAGAGGAGTTATTAAAGATGAACAAGAGCCGACACATATTATTGACATTCTAGCAGTCAAAGTAGATGATTGGGTCTCAACTGTACAATCAGCTGATGAGAAAGTTAAGCGTATTAAGGTAGTATTAGAGGATCCAGAGACGTCTAAGATAGCAGCAATCCATAAGGAATATCAGGTCAAAAATGGAAGAGTTTTCCGCGTGTTTAAAAATGGGGAACTAAGATGGTTAGTGCCAAGAGGTGTTCGTTGGCAGGTCCTCAAAACTAACCATGATGACGTTGGTCATTTTGGGTTTGAGAAAACCCTACAGCGAATTAAAACCTTATTCTGGTTTCCGAAGATGCGGAAGTTTGTTAGGAAGTATGTCTTGGCGTGTTTAGAATGCGCCCACCATAAAGTTCCGTCTGGGGCCAAAGAAGGGGAGTTACATCCAATCCCAAAAGTAGATGTCCCACTCCACACCATCCATGCCGACCACTTGGGCCCATTTCCCAAGAGCAAACGTGGTAATACGTACATCTTGGTGATTGTAGATTCCTTCACAAAATATGTCTATCTTTCCGCGGTACGTAGCACAAAATCGAAGGCTAGCATTAAGGTATTTAAAACGTTTTTTAGTCTATTCGGTTCACCAGCGAGACTTATCACAGATAGGGGAACGAGCTTTACCAGCAAAAGATTCAAAACTTTCATACAGTCTGTAGGCGCTAAGCACATTCTCAATTCTGTCGCGACACCGCGTGCTAACGGCCAGGTTGAGCGGTATAATCGCACGATATTGGCTTCATTAGGTAGTATGACGCATGGAAATGATAGGGATACTTGGGATTCCTTCTTGCCAGATGTACAATTAGGCCTGAATACTGCGGTGCACGACGTGACAAAAAGAACACCGACAGAACTATTATTTGGATGTAAGGTAGGGAACCCATCTCAGGGACTTTTAAACAATATTTCGGAAGAGGTTGACGTAAATCAAGAAGGTAAGACTATTGAAGAGATTAGATCGGAAGCTAGTGAACGTATAAAAAGAAATCAAGATAAAAATAAGGAAAGGTTTGATAAACACCGCAAGGTTGCGACGGAATACAAAGAAGGGGATCTGGTTAGGTTAATCAGGGCTATAGTAGGAGGATCGGGAAAATCAAAGAAATTAGAAGCTAAATGTCAAGGTCCGTACCGAATACAGGTTTCTTGTGGTAGATACCCCGCTCACCCGGAAAGGAAAAGCGTATGAAAACGTAGTCTCGATAGATAAAATTCATCCATGGATGACTTTTGACGCACCTGCTTGTTCTTCGAGTGATTAAAGTTCTAGTGAATGATATTTGATTAGGTACATTGTTAATTATAGTTGAATTAAACAAAATTTGAGCAATTAATAATCATAATAGAATTAACGTTACTATTGATTGTAATAAATAATATATTGTAATGAGACCCATCCACGAGGTGTAAATGTAAAATTATTGAAGTTAAGATAAGGTTAAAATAGATATAATTGTGAGATTGCGGATGATTTGCAAATGTTAAATTGTATTAATGAAATTAAGTGAACTGTGTCTGTAAAATTAATTGGTAAAATGTAAATTGTACCTATTCATGAAATTAAGTAGGATGTTCGTGAGATGTTAATAAAATAAATAAAACTAAAAATACTGTAAAGATATGATGAAATTAATGATTCCCAAGATGACTCTTATGTGATTTATGTAATATTATATTGATATGAAATGACAATATCTTAACGATATTGATGACCTAAGTGAAATAAATGATTAATGATGTATGAAAGCGAGGGTGGCGACATAACTCAGAGCTCGAGTAGAATTGATGCCGAGCAAGAGTGTTATGTATATGACACGCAGTCAAGACAAGATGGTAGTGAAAGAATAGAAGTAACTCCTCTTGCCTGGCTATAAATGTAATCATGTGAAATTAAGAGATGAGACCAAACGAAGGGACTCGTTTGTATGACGGATGGCCGACTGTAACAATGATAACAAATTACTTATATTATAATCACTATCTAAATATCTTTATATTTGTTTAAACTAATTTTTGTATCGATACATCCGATCGTTAATCAATCATTCAATCGAACTCTAGTTGACAGTTCATTCCATAGACTACGTACGTTCGTTCCGTCAGCCATCTGGCATTCTGATTCTAGCACCCGTCGAGTACAGATTTTGTTTTGTGAATTACTGTGTGTGAATAAATAGCTATTGTGCAAAGTTTAGTGTTTTTCTACAAAAATCCTTCTGAGCGTTTTAAATGGGAAATAATTGTGGGACATTTATGTATTTGGGTATGTTTCGTGGACAGATGAATGAATTGGAAAAGGATTTAACAGGACACTTATCTGTATTTTGGCTTCGAAGTGTTCTTTCGCTGAAACACTGTTCGATGTCCTTTGATAGGTGATATCGTTCCCGTATTTCCTGGTTTGTGTCCTGTCACGGTCGCCAATGTTTACGCCTTCTTGGCGCAATGGAATTTACTTTTTAGAAAATAAACTCTGTTTCTTCTTTTGATAGTTTAATTTGAAACTGGATTACAATACAATATTTAGATGCAACTTGAATGACGTTTGGACGGCAAGTGAGTCTATGACATTTTTTGCTGACAAACAAGAGTAGCGCGCAGTTGACAAATATTGATTTTGCGGTGACAATTTTCGTAGGCGTTACCATGAATCATTTACCAAAATGAAGCTCGTAAATAACTTGAGTTATTATAACCGATGGTTTTTTATTTATTACTTCTATAAATTTTTTAAAATATAAAACGCGATTATTCGCGCCGCTTCGCTGTTATACCCGTCCCTTACCGTTGTACCGTCGAAAGAACGAGAGGGAAGCGCTCGAAATACCTCCCCTTAAACACTGAAAAAAGACGACAACCTCAGGCGGGTATCGAACCACGCACCTTCCGCATTCCGGGCGGATGTCTCAAATATTTCTTTCGGATCTCAGAGGTGAAAACTTCTAAGATTTGATGAAGCCAAGTGGTTAAGGCAGCCGCCCGGAATCTGGATGTGTAGTAAAATCCTAATCACCACCTTGAAAATTACTATTTTGTCCCAGTTTTTATTTATTCATGTAGTGTTAGTGCTGTAATGTACGTGCTTTGAAACAATACATACCAGTCGAGCTCCGCGCACTGGCCGACGAGCGCGGCCAGCGCGGGCAGGTGCCGCAGCAGCGCGGCCGCCAGGCGCATCATGACGCGCGTCTCGTGCGCCACGATCTCGGGGTACGCGTCGCCTATCATCACGTCCAGCTCTACAAGGAGTTACTTGCTTATTGAATCAATGGCAAAAAAACTTTGGTACGTCGTTAACGCAGGCTATTGCAGTGCAGACACTTGCAATATAATCATGGTTAAAGATATCTTGTGCGCTGGCGACCCTAAGGCTATTTCTATGCTGTGATAGTGAATGAAATTTAGGCGTTACTTAGCAGAATTCCATGGCATAATGCAATAACTTATGTATGAGGTAGGTAGTAGGTATTAATTTCGCTAACTTATTTGTTTTTCAAGCCTAGATGCAGTATGCAAGGAACGTGCAAGCACCTCTGCACATGCTAAAAGGAGCGATAAATCTAAGCAAACATGCAAACTGATACTGGACACTGGTTTTTGTATACCATGTCCGTTCATGGTATAACTGCATGGTATAGGTTGGGCACTGGTATTTTACTAAATTTTATCTATATTTCTCACAAGGCAAAACACTGTTGCTTGAAGATAGAAATAGGTGGTAGACTGGTTCTTTGTGAGAACTACCATTTATGTTGTTTATAGCAAAGTTTTTGGGGGTTAAGTTACTCGCGTCCGTAGGTTTACCCTTGAGACCCTACACGTGACCCCTGGGTGGTGCTAAATGAGTGACACTAACTGAGTGGTAGAGCTACGCTGCGTTGCAGCATGCATTGGGTCGGCTCGCCCAGCGTAATACCACCCCCTCACGAATTTTCGGCGTGAAACAATGGCACTCTGTGCTGTTGTGTTTCGTCCGGCGAGTGAGGGTTCTGGAGACCCCTCCCCCCCCCCTCACAATTGATATGGCAACGAACTCTAATTTAGATTTACCCCAGGGGGGTACCGACACACCCAGTGTCGGAGAATCCCCCCCTGAGCGTTCTCGCTCAGGCTGCCCTACGTATTCTGGGGAGGGCAAAAGTTCGCTCGTGCCAAGGCATGCTGCAGGCAGGAGATAGGCAAGACAATTGGCACCCCCTCCTACGCTTCGTGTGGACTTCTGCAACATCAGGGGAATCCACTCTAACTTGAGCGCCGTCCATTACCACCTCGAGACGGCGAAACCGGCCTTGCTCTTCCTCACCGAGACGCAGATATTCCCCCCTCCTGACATCTCCTACTTGCGCTACCCGGGATACAACCTGGAACATGCATTTGTACCACGAGCCGGTGTTTGTGCCTATGTCAGGGAGGATATGTGCGTCCGTCGCCTTGGCAATCTTGAAGATAGGGACCTCTCCATCTTATGGCTACACGTCGACTGCGGACGCCATCCTCGCATCTACGCGTGCCTGTATAGGTCCCACAGCGGTAATATCGGAACTGACCAACTTATCGAGACCGTCCAGGCGGCGACGGACTCCCTTCGCCAACGGATCCCCTCGGCCGAGATTGTGGTATTGAGAGACTTCAATGCCCATCACGTCGAATGGCTTGGTTCACGCACAACTGACCACGCGGGTAGAGCCGTTCATGACTTCGCTTTAGCCTACAGTCTGTCCCAATTGGTAACAGAGCCAACACGGGTTCCAGATGTGGAGGGCCATGCACCTTCTTTATTGGACCTTCTGCTGACCTCGCACCCTGACGGCTATCAAGTTTCTGTTGATGCACCACTAGGCTCATCAGACCACTGTCTGATTCGCAGCACTGTGCCTCTCACAGAAACTTCAAAACCGCAACCAGCGGCTAGCCGTCGAGTCTGGCATTATAGGTCAGCGGACTGGGATGGGATGCGAAGTTTCTTTGCGTCCTACCCGTGGTGGCGAGTTTGCTTCTCGCTGGATGATCCTGATGTCGCCACTGACTCTGTTGTTGATGTGATACTGCAGGGAATGGAACTTTTCATTCCAAACTCTGTGGTACCCATTGGCGGCAAGTCCCAACCATGGTTTGGTCGTTGCTGCAAAATGGCGTCTCGCCAAAAGCGACAACATTACCAAGCCTGGGCTAATGCGGTGTCATCAAAGGATTTAAACACCAGTGCGCTCAGAAGGAAGTACAACTTTGCCGCCAGATCCTTTAAGAAGGACATTGCCAAGGCGAAGTCATCATTCATAGGTAGAATTGGCGAGAGACTAGTGCGCCTTCCTTCGGGGACGCGTGCGTTCTGGTCTCTCGCCGAAGCTACCTTAGGGAATTTTTGTCAGCCGTCCCTACCACCATTGCACAAGACCGATGACTGCCTGGCCTAAACTGCAAAGGAGAAAGCCGATCTCTTGGGCTCTCTTTTCGCTTCAAACTCGACCATGGACGATGGGGAAAACTCTCCACCAACCATACCGCATTGCGCTTGTACAATGCCAAACGTTCAGTTCCTGCAAAGGTCAGTTCGTAAGGCTCTTTTTTCCCTTGATATCCACAAGGCGAGTGGGCCTGAAGCAGTTCCACCCATTGTGCTTTGGACGTGTGCTCCTGAATTGGCACCAGTTCTAACGCGCCTTTTCCGGCTCTCTTACACTACTGGCGTCATCCCGAGCTCTTGGAAGACAGCCCTTGTCCACCCGATTCCAAAAAAAGGCAATCGCTCAGATCCGTCCAACTACAGGCCAATAGCTATTACCTCTTTACTCTCCAAAGAAATTGTG
Source organism: Scoparia ambigualis (assembly GCA_963921215.1). NCBI lineage: Eukaryota > Metazoa > Arthropoda > Insecta > Lepidoptera > Crambidae > Scoparia > Scoparia ambigualis. The sequence goes on along the minus strand of OY992504.1, from coordinate 2,030,932 downwards.
TTCATGGATTGCCAGCTTTCTCACTGGGCGTAGCATCAGAGTCGCAGTCGACGGTTCGTGCTCCGACATGAAGCCCGTGAATGCTGGAGTCCCGCAGGGGTGTGTGTTGTCCCCTACTCTATTTCTTCTGCATATCAATGACATGCTGCATAACAACAGCATTCATTGCTATGCAGACGACAGTACTGGGGATACGCTCTACACCGGGCGAGCTAATATTTCTCTGGAAAGCGTCATCGAGAGCCGGAATAAACTTGTAACTGACACCGAGAACATGTTAAGTCATGTCTCGGATTGGGGCCGACATAACCTAGTCCGCTTTAACCGCTCCAAAACACAAGTTTGCGCATTTACCGCGAAAAAACATCCCTTCGTCGTACCTCTGAACTTTGAGGGAGCTCCCCTTGATACCAATCCGACTATTGGAATCCTTGGCGTCGATATTTCGAGTGACGTTCAGTTTCGTGGTCATTTGGAAGGTAAAGCTAAATTAGCTTCGAAAAAGCTGGGTGTGCTTACTGACCCGCTCTATTGAGCAGGTCAGTATTTCACGCCGGCCCACCGTTTACAACTGTATAAAGCACAGGTCAGGCCGCATATGGAATACTGCTCCCATCTCTGGGCTGGAGCACCTCAATACCAACTCCTTCCATTTGACCGCATTCAACGCAGAGCTGCTCGAATTGTCGACGACGTGGTTATTTCAGGACGGCTCGATCCACTGGCTCTTCGGAGAGACGTTGCGTCTCTCCGAAGAGAAATTGTTCTGAGGAATTGTTCGGCTTGATCCCTGCCGCTGATTTCCTTCACCGCACTACACGCAATCGACTGTTATTCCATCCACATCACCTTGATGGATGGCGGTCTACTACTGTGCGTTTTTCAAGAAATTTCTTGCCTCGAACTACAGTGTTGTGGAACCAGCTCTCGGCGGCGGTATTTCCGGACCGTTATGACTTAGGGATCTTCAAGAAACGAGCCTATTCCTTCCTTAAAGGCCGGCAACGCGCCTGCGATTCCTCTGGTTTGGCGGGTGTCCATGGGCGGCGGTGATTACTTTCCATCAGGTGACCCGCTTGCTCGTTTGCCTCCTGCCATAAAAAAAAAAAAGTCTCAGCGTATACCGAAACCGTGCTGCTTGGAGAAATTGGGATGGCAAGTGTAAAAAAAAGGTACATACCTTCGCAACCTTTACTTTTGTAGTGGATGTAGTCGTTATTTTGAAACTGAAAACCAAATAGCTGTTGTTAAAATGCGAGTAGGTCTGTCAATGATACTTTTATTTTTCAAAATTAGATTTAGGACGTTTTTAACAGTCCAAGGATTGTTTGGTATCATTTACGCAGTTTGGGAATTGTTCCAATCAAATTGAGAGGAAGCTGACACCGACACATGAAACTAACATTTAGCTGGTTCTTTCTTTGTGCATTTTTTATTATGTGTACACTTACTGTAAATAAGTGACGTTATCTGTGGTTAAAGGGCAATAAGTATCAAGTTCAGTATAAAAAACAATAGCGACCTTACCATGAACTTCATGTCAGGCAGTTCCTTCTCCCTCGGCGCCATCCCGGGCCACTCGTGCACGCCCAGCTGGTAGTCCAGGGTTATCGTCATATACCAGTATTTTGGACAGAATCCTAGAAGTGTACAAAATCACCATGAACTTCATGTCGGGCAGGTCCTTCTCCCCCGGCACCATCCCGGGCCACTCGCGCACGCCCAGCAGGTAGCCCAGGTGCGGCATGTACAGCATGGTGCACTCCTCCACGAAGGCCGGCAGCCGCGCCAGCTCCACGCGCGCCGTCTCGGACATCAGGCCGTGGAGGCTGGCCATAGTCTGCTTCTCTGTAGTGTAATGTTAGGCTATTTCTATTTCTGTTATTTGGACCCAAAAAAATGGACAACAAAGTGATGCCATGAAATAGAAGGAGCCCAGCTCCACGCGCGCCGTCTTAGACATTAGGCCGTGGAGATTGGCCATGGTTTGCTTCTCTTTAGTAGGTACGCGTGCTTGGGTTTTTATAACTGTCTTTCAAACATTGTGGTAGCGTATATAGTCATGTTAAATAACTTATATATAAGTATGTTAGGCGGTTATTTGATCTTAAAAGGGAGCTAACGTAATAATCTAATCTCAGATAGGCCATATCTGTTTTATCCATTTTAACGTCCAGCAATGAATTTGTATAAGACATGCTTATCATAATCACTACATACAATGACATTCTTGATTATACATATTATAAAGTGGCTGTTTTCCTAGGTATGTCTGTGGCTCCACTTTGTTCATCTAAACCACGCAATGGAGTTTTATGCAGTTTTCATTTATAGATACAACGATAATTGAGGACGGTTTTTGTTTATAATGTGTAGATATTTTGTACAAAATGGCTGAAGTGTGACGGTGTTTCTAAGTTAGTGTTTCTAAGTTTTGGGGGTCAAAGTTGCTCGCGTCCGTAGGTTTACCCTTGAGACCCTACACGTGATCCCTGGGTGGTGCTAAATGAGTGACACCAACTGAGTGGTAGAGCCACGCTGCGTTGCAGCACACATTGGGCCGGCTCGCCCGGCGTAATACCACCCTCTCACTAATATTCGACGTGAAATAATGGCACTTGGTGCTGTTGTGTTTCGTCCGACCAGTGAGGGTTCCGGAGGCCCCTTCCCCCCCCCCCCCTCCCAATTCCTATTCCTTCCTTAAACCTATTCCTCCCTTAAAGGCCGGCAACGCGTCTGCGATTCCTCTGGTTTTGCGGGTGTCCATGGGCGGCGGTGATTACTCTCCATCAGGTGACCCGCCTGCTCGTTTGCCTCCCTCTTATATAAAAAAAAAAAAAAAAAAAAAAAAAAAGTTAGCGTGGGCGAAGGCGCGGGCGGGCCGCTATAGTAATTGTACATTTTGATTACTTAAGTTAGGTACCCTAACGCCCTCACCCAGCTGCAATGTGGTGGTTAGAGGCGCGAAAGTAAACTCTTGGCGTCTGGATCAGACTGGATCATAACTCATTTATTATCGAATTAGTTTCCTAATATGTAGTGGTCATATTATACTCTACTTAATCTCTCTTTAAACTCTACGTAATCGTACTTATATAATGTTTACAATATAACTTAACCTAACCGAACCTAACTATTTATGACTGTCCTTTTATGGGGTAGGTATACGAGTATTATCTTATATTTCTTTATTAAGGTGAGTCACACCCCTACACAGATGCGCCGCGAACGCAATATCTATAAGAGAAAGAGAACGCTAAGATAAAATATAAAAAGGCTAAGAGTTTTCAACGTAAACTTACTCAAGTCAAGTTCAGGATCCACTCCAGCTTTAACGGTGAATTTGCCTTCGGACTTTGTGAGGTCAAAATCTATGATTTTATTCATATACAACGTCATCTGTTATAATAAAACACCAATATTTACTTAATTGATGTGTACCGTTTCAAAAGTAATTCAATAAACAATTTGTGTATAATTTATATCATTTTTGTAATCGCGATTCTTACTTCATAGATTTCAGCGTTGTCGCTGGCTGCCAGCTGATCCAAAAACGTGCTATTTCCAGCCACGCCTTCGCACATCTCACAGATCAAAACCGCATTGTACATTATCTGTTTTAATAATTAAAAAGTACTATTTAACATAATAATTATTATAATAATTATAAATACACAAGACAATCGTACTACTTATTAAGGAAAACTTATTAGGATAAGTATTTAAACAGTAGGTAAACGTGATAAATACTCACGTTGTATAGTGACTTCCATTGGTAGGGCTTGGCTAATAGGGCTTTCATTTTAGCTAGAATACCCTGAAAATTAAATTTATAGTTGTATTAGATATAGGTACTCTTATAACTATTATACCAAAGGGTTATTCAGAGACCAGGCAATGAGGACCGCAAAAGCGTTTCACAACAACACAAAAATAAATTTTAATGACTTCTTATGACACGAAATAAATACCAGAATTTACAAACATTCAGGACATTAAAATTTACATTTACCTACAATCGTCTGCGCCAGGATTGACATTGACCAAAGTCTGTACCAGAATCCACATTGTAAACGTCTGCATCAGCACTTACATTGACATTCCTGATGAAGCGCAGCGAGGAACAGATGTTCCTCGCCAGCGTGTCGCTCTGCGGCCGCGTGAAGTAGGCCACCACCTCCTGCCGCTGCGTCAGCGTCTCTATGTTGCTGGTGGGGTGTTGCATCAACACTCTGCCAGTCAACAAAGTCTGAATTAAATAACGGGCAATATTGTTCTGTATTCTCATCATCATCTCAGCCGAAAATGTTCTTAATTAAACATAAGTCTATCTACAATTACCTTCGTGTGTTACAATCATACGTTGACTTTTCTTTTCATTTTCCAGAATAGTGATGTTAATCACAATTTTGTACATATTAAGCAACACACAGTTCGTCAACCCTATAAAGTTGCAGAATCATAAAAAAAATTTTGCAACACGACCGCTGAAAAACCAAAAACAATTGAAGAATCTACGGTTACTGAAGAATTTACAACGACCGCAGAAGGTAAGATTGTACCACAAAATATATAAATACCGATCGGAGAAAAAAAACATAAAAATGAACCTCATTCGAGCTTGGCCGACACTGGAGGAGCACCTCTTGAACATCTGGTAGAGGCTGAGCCCCTCGCGGCCGGAGCCGCTTGCGCCGCGCCGGAACCCGCTGGGGTGGCACACGGCGCTGAAGATCTGCAGCCCGCGGTACGTGTCCTCGTCCAACGTCACTATGTCCGCCCTGCCGTCGGTGTTTGCGATCAGTAATACGATTGTAGACTAGAAAAATAGGAAGGCAAACAGCTTGTGCTCATGCGTTTACATATTTGACCTCACACACTATATTTAACAAATGGTCCATTTTAAAGAAGCTGCAAAATAAACAAGTGCCTACCGTGTTCGGCCCTAATCCTACTCAACCATGCTTTTCACACGTGACGCTAAACAGGGCCCCTGTTTCTATCGTTACACAAAAACAAAAGAATGTTTTATAATTTTTTATTCTATAAGTATAATTGAGTTATTCGTCAACTCGAGACTGTAAAACTGGAGACTGGTCGCGAGTTGGCACCTTCTAGTTTTACCTATTTTTATCGTCGTCAACTCGCGACCACGTGTAAATCTGACGTGTTTATGTACAGTCAGCTACAAAAATACTATACGACCTGAGTGTAGGTCAAATAAAACAAAATAAAGTTTTTGTTATTTGTTATAATATTAATTACAGATAAATCAACAGGACAAAAATATGAAATTACTTATTTATCTAATATCACAAATCAACAATTTAACTAAAGTATAAATCAACATGAAAAATAAAGAATTACTTATTTTCCTAATAACTATCATTAATAGTATCTCAAATCACAATATACAATGACTCAAGATTGAGCTTTTTACTTATAATTATAAATCATCAATGTTTGTAACAGGTGCATTTAAGTTTTTGTTATTTGTTATAATATTAATTACAGATAAATCAACAGGACAAAAATATAAAATTACTTATTTATCTAATATCACAAATCAACAATTTAACTAAAGTATAAATCAACATGAAAAATAAAGAATTACTTATTTTCCTAATAACTATCATTAATAGTATCTCAAATCACAATATACAATGACTCAAGATTGAGCTTTTTACTTATAATTATAAATCATCAATGTTTGTAACAGGTGCATTTAGCTTATTATCATTTAAATTTTGAAAAACAGTAACAAGATAGCATTAGAGAAATGCTTAATTGTGAGTTGAATTTATAATAAATAAATCTTAGTCTAGAAACTATAAGAATCACAGATCAGGGTTTGGTATAAATGATTATTAAAACAAACATTACTACGTAAAACTATGCTACATATAACAAATGATCACAAGATTAGACGTTCGATGCATAAATCAATGATTATACATCCGAGGACAAATTCCTCAATGGTGAAATTAATATGTTCGTCAATAGCGCAGGTTTCCTTTAATTTTGTCGTTATATTTGATCCCTTTAAATATAAAGTATGATAATAATTATCCTCATCTTGTAACACTGTCAGAAAATGCGCAATACTTTTAGGTTTACTATTTATTCTCTTATTTACAACAGAGTGCCAACTCTCGACCATATTAGTAGTGCGGTGAAGCGAGTTGTTGCAAGACCACTTGTCAGCAAAAAATGATGATTCCTTTAACCAAGTCTCTACAAAATAATCATTGAATTTGTGAATATTTTTGTCTTTTGGACATTGAGACATAACGTACAGCCAACCACTGTCAATAACTTCTTTGGGCAAATGTGCCAAAACAATACATCGTTTCACATGTTTTCTAGATAGTGCAGACTTGGTTATTCCTTTTTCATCAGCTTTTCGCCATACACTTCGTGAGAAATGGAAGAAACACCCTTTGATGTTAGTTTCAGGGAATATATCTTTAACTGCTAGCATTGCAGCCTCTTCAAAGTCAAGTATAATTGTTTTCGGATTAAACTGTGGAATTTGACTCTTGATAAGACTAAACAAAATGTTATAAGTTACTCTTGTTTTGTTAGGCAACAATGCATAAATGACGGGTATAATATTATTATGACTTTTACTACTTCCTAAATCTACATGTAGGGTGTATAACTGCTGGAAAGGCTTTAAACAAAATTTAAAAGTACCATCGCACAGAATTGTCAAATTAGGGTTTAATAATATTGTTTTACAGTGCTCACTAGCAAATATTAAAATTCTATTGCTTGTATGGTAATCAGCTAATAAAAAGTTTGCAAATCTTTCAGGTACAGTAATATCCCTTAATGACATGAAACACAACTTCTTTACACCCAATGACTGATTTCGTTTTCGGTAAAATTTGTTTTTAATATTTTTAAATGCGGGAATTTTTTTAATGAGGTCTATTCCTTTATCCTTTAGTGAAGAAACAGTATGTCTAAAAGCACTTGGTATAGTAACAGTACAGTCACTTTTCACTTTTTCAATACACTTGTTAAAGTTGAACTCCAATTCATTTGAGAAAAAATCAGGGACACACACGTGCTTGTCATCTCGTTTTATGCAGTTATTGTTCGCAATAATTAGTTTTGCCTTGCATATAGCCCTCTTTGAACATCTCCAAATACAGGAACCATCTTTATTTTTTTTCTCTCTGTTATATTTATATCCCGCACGAAGTATCATTGGGTTTCCTCGCTGTGATGTAATTATTTCATATCCAGTTTCATTACTAGATGGACCTGCTTGTGATCCACTTCCTGAAAAAAATGGCAGGTTAGACTATTCTAGTTAGGTATTTTTAAGCAACGTTTTAAGTCGGTGTCAAAAAAAAAACAAAATATACATATAATATCATATCGAAAAAGAAGTGATAAATAAACAGAGCAATTTGCTTTTTTATAGATGCTCGGTAATAAACAACATAGCAAGTACCTATTGCTAGTAATAATTTATTAACAGGGATATTAAATTAATAGGCATTTATGAAAAGTAATGCATTTCTTTGTTCACACTTTGCCTCGCCGAAACGTAAATAGACTAATAAGTAAATGTACAATAGAAAAATGCACGTGGTATTTTTTTTATAGAATAAATCTATTATAAATACCTAAATAATATACAGACAACTGTCCAACTATTATAAAGATAAATGGTTATACATACCCCCGCAATACATCAATATAACCAAAAACTTCCACATTTTAATATTTTTCACTTTTGTCACTGCATATTCAAAACTTATTGTGAAAATAATATGTAGTGCTCTGCCGGTGACTTATGCAGCAATAACGTCATCAAAACAATAACACCTTATCGGGGTTGTAAGACGAATAGAAGGAGATAGCACTAGAAAGCAGGTTTGCGCGCGGGCACATCATAAAATCACCCTCGCTCATACCCAACGCTAATTGGTTTGGCAACGTCGCAGTTTCATTGTTTAGGTTATAGGCTATGCTCGCCTTTCCGGTCTACTAATTCGAACTCTAAGTATTAAGTATGATAGTCACTACTTAATTGAAACAGTAAATGCGAGGCAAGTTGCAGGTTTTATTAATTTTAAATTCCTACGCGTTTTTATTTGACTGTACTTAACACCTGGTCGCGAGTTGGCGACGACCAAAATAGGTAAAACACGAAGGTGCCAACTCGCGACCAGTCTCCAGTTTTACAGTCTCGAGTTGACGAATAACTCGTATAATTGTTTCTTATTGGTACCTACTCTGATCAGAAGGGCACGTTGTCCTAGATACACATAATTATTTGTAAAACATTAAGAAAGTTAACTCACAAGGAAATAATCCTCAGGCTCACAAAGTCCGGTTTGCTGTGCAGATCCAAGCTGATGGACGACCAGTTCATGTCCAGGTACCGCAGCAGCGCGCCCAGGGCGTGCACGCTCTGCGTCTGGCTGAAGTCTACAACGGTGCGCAGGAACAGGCTGCGCTCGTCTTCGGAGCAGTTGGCCGGCTCGTGGGGGAGCGAGAGCGAGTGGATGCGTCTCTTGCATGCTTCGAAATCTAAAAGGCATTCTACACGATCGGAACCAACCACCAACAGAGGTCACCTTGGTTAAGTTGATGTAAAAATCAACCGTGTAGTCGTTGGTTGAGGCATAAAGTTGTACGTGTGTACGTGTGTACGTGTACATGAGTTCAGTTCAGTAACTCGGTAGGAAAAAGGGGGTAGTACCTAAGCTATACATAACTAGGTCGGTTCGAGAGTTGAAACATGACTTCTATTCTTTGTTATTGTTTCGAACAAAACGGCCAATTCGTGCGCCCCCGCTGTGGTTTTAAAAATATAGTGATTAAAAATATAGATGCGATCGTTAGCTCAATCAATCGGACAAGGAGAGGCATTTTGGCCCTTTTGGTTATGAGCCGCAACAACTGTCTCTCCTTGTACGATTGATTGAGCTAACGATCGGAGCCTCCCTGTATCGAACAAAACGCCCAATTCGTGCGCCCCCGCTGTGGTTTTAAAAATATAGTGACAGACGGCTGTCAATGTCAAAGTGACACACACTCACGTTGGAATTTTGGTGAGGTTAACGGAACCGCGGGGACGCGTGAAGAATATTGACTTTTGTAGTTGTGATTTGATGTGGGGGGCACATATTGTTTGATTAGGGGGGGGGGGGGGGGCGTAATAACTAATAAACAGTGAACATAAGTTTAGTTGGAAACCAGGGCGGCCTAGCTAAAATCAGTTTTGGTTGAAGTACCAACACGTGGAGTGATTTGTGCAAGTGGTACGTATTTGTCTGGGGATTGAGAGCTCTCAGGGGTAGCCACGGGACGCTTAGGGCCTTTCCACCACCACAGCAGCCAGAGCAGTCGCCGGGGAGGCGAGCTACCATCACCACGGCAGCCGGCGGCCGGCGAGTCCCCGGGACCTCCGCGAACAGCGCGGCGGACGAGAGGATATTATTACGTAAGAGATTAGTACGTAAGTCGTTTTAGTTTAATTATAAGTTAAGTTTAGTAAGTATATCTTTAAGTCGAGGGGGTGCGGTCTTTAGGTCCCGGAACAGGACCTCGGAACCAGGCCTTCTCTGGTAGCAGAGTTGATGTAGACTATCTATATCAAACAGTTATTAAGACAAATATTTGCCAAAAGACTCACGATCGACTTACGATTCCGTAATTACAAAGCGCAGTATTATCTCAGATGAGTTACCACGCCACGTTTTGCACACCAGTGTCGTTTCACCTACAACTTTGCTTATGTAGGTGAAGGCTTAAACCCCCAAGATTTATAGATAGATAGATAATAGGTAATTTTATTGCAATACCAAAAAACTTTGTAAAAAAACATAAAAAGATAAAATAAAGTAATATTTGGCAGTTGCACAAGCGCTCGGTCGGATGGAGTGAAATTAGACACAAAACCTCGAAATACATGAACCTTAAACCAAAAAATGTGAGCGAAGCACAAAACAATGTGTTTTGTAGTAAAACAGTTTGTGACACTTACTGTATTCCCTAGAGGATATGAAGATCAATTTACAAGTGCCCTCGTCGTCGTCGTTGCTGAAGATAGTCTTCTGGACGGCCTGCACGAAGGTTCCCTGTGTCTTGCCTTCCAACAGGATCTTAGATGGATCTACCTGCCTAAATAAGTTCAGGAACATCTGGTACTCAGGTGGCCGGTCTACTATCTCTTCCAGTATGAAAAGCTGTGTAAAAAATAATATTATTTTGCGACTATATCCATTCCAGTACGAACACCTGCGTAGAAAAGATTTATTATCATCATCAGCCTATAAACGTCCCACTGCTGGGCACAGGCCTCCCACGTGAACAATAGCACGTGGGGATATTGGGCCATAACCCACCACGCTGGCCCAATGCGGGTTGGTGGGTTTTAACGACTGCCATCTTACGAAAACAACCAGGACCAACGGCTTAACGTGCATCCGATGCACGGAGGAGCTCGATATGTTTTAAATTTGGTCACCCATCCAGCGACCCGGCATTGCGAAAGTTGCTTAGCGGGCAAGATTGCAAGCCGATCGCGCAAGCCGCTGCGCCATCGAGCTCCTCAATAGAAAGTGAGCTTAAAGAGAGAAATAAGAGAAACAGAAAGATTATCTTATGCGAAAGTTTGTTTGTTTAGTGGTTACCTACGCTTTCACGCTTTAACAACTAAGGCGGTTTTGATTAATTTTAGTGTAGAGATGGACAGGGCCCTTTGGTTCCTACTCTTTCCGCGAAAAAGTTACTAGAGCGTAGCCACGGGAAAAACTTGTAGTGTAAATAGTTGTAATTCTACTTTTAAATTTTATGTGTTGAACAATAAATAACTACAATTCCACAAACCTCGGCAGTTTGGAGTGTGTAATAAGCAGCACCCAATTTTCCCGCTCTACAGTAAGTCGCGAGTATTTTCTGTAATAGAAATGTGTGGTGTAGGTATATATATCTAGCAAATGCGAAAGGAAACTCTGAACCTTCATCGTGGCCTTTCTTCTGCATAACTCGGACAGCTAAGTAAGGTAAACATTATAGCCCAATGGGACTCTTTATGCTCGACATTCACGGTCAGTTAAACTGATCAGTGGAACTGACGTACGGTCGCGGTCAAAAAATGTTTACCACCTTATGTATCACAATTGCATGCACACATTTAGGTCAAAAGTTCTAAATGTCTATTTCATATTAATTTGATTGACAATAGATTAAAATCTTTTCTAATGATATGAGAATTAATCGCTCTAGGAGACGGACCATGACTACTATCAAGTTTTGATATAAGTATAGAAAACCTTCTTTGAAAAAAACTAATATTTTAATTTTTAACTAGGAACATGAAGAAATAACAAAATAGAAACTTCAAAAAACTTTATTTAATATTTAGTTTATCCTCCCTCAGCAGCTATGACGGCACGTAGTCTATCTCGCATTGATGCAACAAGGCGCGCGCATAGCTCAGTCCCTCTGATATCCTCCCATACTCGAGCACAGTGTGATTGATCTAAGAGCATGAGGGTTTCTTTCATTTTGACAGTCCCAGCGTTGAACCATAAGCCCCCATAAATTTTCAATAGGGTTTAAATCAACAAACCGAGCGGGCCATGTTATTTGCGCGTCAGTTAGTATCGGTCGTCGTCCTGTATTATTTCTATGATCTGTTTGCCCTTCTCCGTGACGTCGAATCCAAAACCTCACTGAATCGCGATATATTGAGTTCTTGTGATATAGCACTAATACTATGTCCATCTTCGGAGAGAAATATTATTTCAGCCCTTTGCTACAGGGTTAAAATTGCCATTTTATTTCGTTTTATAAATATCTTTCGTACAATTATGCTCTTGTCGAAACGACGACGTTCAAACAATCATTTTTGATAAATGTAATTTCAATAAATATAGAAATGAGTTTCAACATCAAAAAGTGGTCAATAATCTCTTTGTTATACTCGATGCGTCATATTGAATAATAACTTTTGAAAGGTAATAAGTAACTGGATATGGCATTTTAGATTTTAGTTAAAAAAGTGTGATATAGAATCTTATTTCAAAACTAGTAAACATTTTCTCACCGCGACCGTACATCCAAAAACTGACCGTGAGTGCGCGTGCTTACATCCGTTTGTCATCAGTCGAAGCCAGTGTTGCCAACTTAGCTACTTTATAGCTAGATCTAGCTATTTTTGAGAGCCAAGCAGCTCGATTTTATAAAAATTGTAGCTAAATTTTTTAGCTGAACCATCTCAAAAATGGCGAATCTGCCCGACACTGGCAAAAAATCTGCCAAAATCTGCCGCGTTTTTATCGCAACTTCAATAGACGATTTCTTGAATGTACTTCTATACTTCTCATGAAAGGTGCTAGTAAAAGTAGCTAAAAAATTTAAATACAATTTTCATAAAATTGTAGCTGCTTGGCTCTAAAAACTAGCTAGATCTAGCTTTTAAGTAGCTTAGTTGGCAACACTGACTCCGACTGATGACAAACGCGCACTCAAGATGATCAGTTTGGACTGATGCAAACGAACTGAAGCTAGCAGATTACGGTTCGACCGGAAATATCCGTGGGTTGTTGTTAGTTAAAAAATTCCACTTAAGATTTCACACTCACGGTCAGATTTTGGATGTACCTATATACGTTAGTTCAACTGATCAGTTTAACTGACCGTGAGTGTCGAGCTTAAGAGTCTAAAATTAACATACCTATACATAATTTAACTGGGCAACAGATGCAAAATTACTTACTATTCAGTCCAAGTTGTTTTTTTTAATGTTTTTTAATCATATTATACTGACCTCTTCAGACTCCGACTCTTCAGTTGTCTCTTGAATATTGGTAGCGTTTTTATTAGTAGAAACGTCCGTGTTTCTGTAAGGAAATAAAATTAGGAACAAATATCAATTGTAGGTACCTACTTATTTTAATAAATAATAGAGATTCACGAGAAAACTATTAAAAATGGTCTTTCGTTCAAAAAACGTTTTTATATGGTGATCGAAGCAAAACCAGTGAATAATAACACTCACAGATACTTATGTGCAGTCTTTAGTCCGTAAGTCGCCTTTTACGATACCCAAGTGAAGAGCGGGGGTGGTATTGTATTATTCTTTTACCGCTACGCAACACGGTTAATAATTAACACTAGATATAAATTTGCAAAAAAATGTGGTTAATATTAATTGTTTAAGTAAGTACAAACATTCTACGTCGAATTTGGCCCGGAGATGCAGGTTTTACTCCGGCACCACTTACGAGTAAATAACTTCGTTAATTCTAAGTCGCTGATTGGTGAAGCTAAATACTTACCTAGTAGGTACTTAGTAGGTAGGTATTCCTAGTAGGAAGTATCAGCTTTACCAATCAGCGTATAAGGTAGGTAATATCTACCGTATCCTAAGTTTATCATTAGTTTATTTTAGCGATAATACTTACCAACTTAAATCATTTAATTTAGCAACATAATTTACTAACCTCCGGCATTTCGCAATCACGAAACGGCCATCGGCTTGGTTCGATCCGGAGTTCAAAGTGCTGCACGTAGGGTGCGGCTGTCGCGCGGAGGTACCTTCCGAACTGCTTTCCATTTTTAGTTTTCCAAATTAAAGCGTTTGCAATTTATTTATGTAAGATTAAAAGTTACTGTAACTTGCGCTGCGCAGACTTTTCTTTTCCCGCCAATTTTACGTGTCGTAAACGAAGTCATTTTTAATTTTTTTAAATTTATATTTGTTCCGTGAAGGAAGAGGCTAAGGTCAGAGACCATACTGCCTAGTCATTAGTTTTTTTTATTTCTCTTTTTCCCTAGATGATAATGAGTGGTGATTAAGATGATGAATGTTAAATGATGTTCCCCTTGAGTCCTCAGTAAAGATGTGGGACTTTACTAAGATCTCACGCGGACTTCTTGAGAAAATTTGAAAAGTGATGTTGCACTGTTTTGTTTCATTTGCCAACACTCATGCACGTTTACAAACACATAACGGTTAATAATCCACTATTATTTCACATTCATGTTCAAATAAACAAATTTTAGAAAATAAAACAAAGCTGCAGACATGACGTTTCACTTTCCCGCCAAGAATTCCTTGTAATTTTTCATTTTTTCTTTTTGTGAATCTTTTTTTTTATTTTTGAAGACAAAGAGATCTAGCCCATGCATCCAAATCTTCAGTGCCTTTTTTCAATTTAAAGGTCTTATGTGGATGATAATTCCATCTGAATTCTTAATACTTAAATAAATACATACTTACATACAAACATGACGCACGCTTTTCGGAGGGATAGGTAGACACCACAGATTTATATTTTAGTAAATATTTAAAGAACCCGGCCTAACCTGAAAAGTAGCGTTTCCAAATAATATCTGCAAAACATTTGCACCAAGCGCTTTCACTTTCCCGGCACGAAGTCCTTAATAATAGATAAAAAAACAGCATATCAACCTAAATTTTATTTAATGAAACTAGTACGCTAGTGTACCTTTTTGAAAATATTGGCTTCGTAAAGTAGATATACCACGTCCAGTAATACATACATACATATAATGACGACTATTATACCCAAAGGGTTGGTCAGAGACAGGAAATGAGAACCGCAAAATCAGTCCTCTGCCGTAGTCCACTTTTCACCAAATTGCGACTCTGAGCACATGTGCACTCACCGGAACAGGTGGTAAGCCCATCGCCGATCTATGCTGATCCATGTATACTTGTGCAGTGTTTAGTCCGTTAGTCGCCTTTTACGACACCCAAGGGTAGCGAGGGGGAGGTAGTATTGTTTAGTGAGCCGCAACGCGACACGATTCCTGTATTATTTATCAATTTTATCTTGTATGAAACAAACTCTTAAATTAGTTATATTTTGTAAGATAATGGGATTTGTGTACGTTCCTTTGTTTTTGTGAGTATGTTTAAATTTAGAGTATGAAAGTAACTGAAAACATTAAGCTAAGTCACAACACATTTCTAACAACAACATCGTTAATTAACTAGGTGATTAATTAAGTCAGAATATTCAAATCTTCATTTGTTTGTATATTTTCCCTCACCTATCCTTTGTTAGATACGATAACGAATATAAAACACGTTCGTGCTGCCACCAAATTATAAATTATAAGAGTGACATGCATGTGGCGTGCCCGGCGCACATTTGAGGCGCGGTTATTAGGGCACTCACCTGATTGCCGCTGAGCAAACACATGGCGCAATCTGCTCATTGACCCGAATGGGCCGAGTGACCGGCCTAGGCCTAAATAAACCGAGTTTATTTAGTTAGTTAAACGTTCATAATCACTCATTATCATCTACTTTATGCAAAGAGAATACTAGATCGTTCAATAAGTCCCGAGACTTACTTGGAGATGGCGCATATATTGAAACCTCTTTTGATTTTTAGAAAGTTCTGGTCATCAAATGATATACAGGTGTAATCGTTAAGTGTGCACAGGCGATTATTCCGAAACTATGAGAGATATCAAAAAAATTAAAACTGATAACGAAAGTACGTTATCTAATAAGTAAAAAGGCATCAATAACTTTTTAAAAATCAAACGAGAAGTATCAAAATTTTGACATTAAACACTCCCATACATTTTGTATGAGATTAAGTAGTAGAAAGGTTTTAGTTTCCTTGTTTTAAGTGGTCTAATATTCATTTTACCTTAATCATATTTTATGATTACGTATCATATGATAATTATGATTTTCAAGTAGATACATGTGTAGATTAATAAGGTATCTTACCACTTCAAACTAATAATAAACCTTGTTTCAATATCGCATTAATTTGAACTGGTTGAAAAGCAACACACTACAAAATACTCACCAAAAAAAGTAACTTTTTGTTATTCGATCTAAATTCAAAATTCCGACTAGCTATCAAGATTTTGAATTTAGAACGAATAACAAAAAGTTACTTTTTTTGGTATCATATAAATTTTTTATCTTATCATACTTAAGTAAAATTTTAAACACTGAAAAAAGACGACAACCTCAGGCGGGAATCGAACCACGCACCTTCCGCATTCCGGGCGGCTGCCTTAACCACTTGGCTACCGAGGTCTGACCAAGTGGTTAAGGCAGCCGCCCGGAAAGCGGAAGGTGCGTGGTTCGATTCCCGCCTGAGGTTGTCGTCTTTTTTCAGTGTTTAAAATTTTCTTACGTATATTTTAAGCGTTAATAAAACGCTAAAATATATAAAACCTTTAATATCATACGTAATCATAAAATATGATTAAGGTAAAATGAATACTAGACCAAAACAAGGAAACTAAAACCTTTTTACTAATCTCATACTAAATGTATGGGAGTGTTTAATGTCAAAATTTTGAATACTTCTCGTTTGATTTTTAAAAAGTTATTGATACTTACCATTTTACTCATTAGTTATCGTACTTTCGTTATCAGTTTTAAGTTTTTTGATATCTCTCATAGTTTTGGAATAACCGCCTGTGCACACTTAACGAATACACTCTGTATACTTATTTTAAATTATTTTGAAAATCGAACAATTTTAACATGATTTACAGATATTTTAGTGACGCTACTTTTTTAATTCCGAAAACAATGGAGAAAATCGAGTATCGTGTGTTGTTAAAACATTGTTTTTTAATGGGAAAAAACACCGTTGAATGAAACACTGTAAAATGGCTTATGTGTTATCCGTAACCTGCTCCAACAACCAACCATTTGTCGATGGTATGCCGATTTTAAACGCGGTCGTATGGACACAAAAGACGCTGAACGTTTTGGTCGTCCAAATGAAGCAGTGACTCAACAAAACATCAACCAGGTCCTGAAAATCGTGAAGGAAGATCGAAAAATAAAAGTGCGCGAGATAGCTGAGATAGTGAAGATTTCAACTGGTAGTTTTCACTATTTTACATTAAAATTTCCCTTCGGCCGTCTACGTAACCGTAGATTCGTAACCAGTTTCTTACAAATAATTATATTTATAACACATTTACTCGTAAAGTGGCTCTTATTACACCGATTTCAGCATCGTAATTGTGCGAAGATTCTCTCGGCCAGCCGTGATCGCGACGGCCAAGGATCGTACCCGTTGATGACTTCCTCAAGGAGCCGCGGTACGGCGGGTTCGAAGCGTCGCTTTAGACCCCTTGAGACGTTGATACTTGATGATGATGATTCAGATGATGAAAAATAAACACTTTACTTTGTCACACTGATTTTAATAGGTAACACGATTTAACTACTATAATTAACATGAAATGGCGTCCACGCGCCTTTGAATTGGAAAACCAATGATTGACTATAATTAAGATTGAAATGGCATCCACACGCCTTGATGACATAACCAATAAACAACTGATTTAACTAATATAATTAATATTACATGGCGTACACACGCTTTTTATGAGAAAACCAATGCATGGCCGACTGCCATCTTTTATCACATCTATCTACTACTATAAACTAGACAGGTTTTTGATTGAATGACAAGTGATTCTTTCTTTTTTGAACGTAAGATCGATAACGCAAAGGCGTTAAACATTAAGATGATACACAATGAAATATATACAAACATGTTAATTTTCGATTAACATTCCTCCCGCCACCAGGGGGAAATGAACTGAATACTTGAAGTCCTTAATGCGCTCTATTTATAGTAACAATAACACATAATATGACTCATACACATGACTTAACTTTAAGAATGAAAACACTATATATACACAGAAGTGCAATGGTTAACTTAAATTACTTTCTATTGGTATCGGTAATTTACACAATTTCACCACTGGCCTTACAAGCTCTCTGCTTTGAGTCCTTAATTTAACTGATCTAACAATGTGATCTGATCCCTTAAACAATTCAATAACTCTACCCTTTCGCCAGTGAAGAGGGGGTGAATTCTCGTCAATAATAAGAACTAAATCGTTGAGCTCTATATTGTTAAAATGCTTATACCATTTATTACGTGACTGTAGTGTACTGAGATACTCAACATGCCAGCGCGACCAGATCGTCTGGTACAATTTCTGAATAACTTGAAAACGGGACAATCGCGACATTTTAGTTTCCTTCCAGTGAGCTTCTGGCAAGGCAACTAGTAGCTGACCTATGATGAAATGACCTGGCGTGAGAACCTCTAAATCACTGGGGTCCTCTGACATAGGCACAAGAGGCCGTGAATTAAGTATAGACTCTATTTTAGTAAATAGAGTAGACAGTTCCTCGAATGTTAAAATGGTATCGCCCACCTCTCTCTTGAGGAGGTTTATAGCGCTTTTGACTGCAGCCTCAAATAGTCCCCCCATATGGGGCGATGCAGGAGGATTGAATTCCCAGCGAATGCTCTGTTTTCTGAACTCCTCCTTGAGGATAATCTGGTTGTCCAACAAGAACTGAATGATCTCCTTTAGATACGAATTAGAACCAGTAAAATTGATACCTCGGTCCGATCTGATTAGTGAAGGCAGCCCTCGTCGGCTGACAAACCTGGTGAATGACGCGATGAAGGCCTCGATGGTCAATGCAGAGACCACTTCGAGATGAACAGCTTTTGTACCTAAACATACAAAAACACACAGGTAAGCTTTGAGTGATTTCGCATTTCTTAGTAAACTGCTTTTGACTAAGAAAGGTCCAGCAAAGTCAGTCGCTACGCCTGAAAATGGTCGTGCGGCCGTGACTCTATCAGCTGGTAGGTCTGCCATAAATGGTGGCTGAGATGAAGCATTGAACCTGAAACAAACTAAACAATTTCTTATGACCTTTGATACTTGACGTCTGACTGACGTAATCCAATACTCTCGCCGCAGTATAGCAATGAGCGCGGTTGTCGCCGCATGACAATATGACTTGTGATAATATTCTATGAGTAATTGACCCCACCTATGATCCTTAGGTATCAAATATGGATGCCTGGCTCCGTAAGGCAATGTTGATTTCCGTAGTCGGCCGCCGACTCGGATAAAGTGATCTTCATCCACGAAGACACTTAATTTCTGTAGCGATTTACAGATCAATTTTCCTTGCTTGATTAATATGATTTCATCTTTATATGAATCCATTTGAATTTTCTTAATCCAATGTCTGGTTGCTTCACGAGTCTCGTCTAATGAGAGTGTAGAGTTAAGATTCCGTCTTTCTTTAGGCAATCTAATATTTCGGCAAAATCTAAGTACCAATGAGGTAATATTGATGAGCTTACTGAACGAGGTGACACGTGATAACAGCGCGTCTTCCCATGGTTCGACAGGGGTAACAAGATTGACCAATTTCTTGAATCCAGGTAAATCGTAAGGCATAGTAACTGGTAACGCAGGCCATTGTGACTCCTCCTTAAGTAACCAGTCTGGGGACCACCATAAATTGAAATGTATGAGATCTTCAGCCGCCATGCCTCGTGAGGCGACATCTGCAGGGTTTAATTCGGAACGTACATGTCTCCATATCATAGAACGTTTTGAATTTTGAATGTCTTGAACTCTGTTACATTCGAATGTTTGAAGCATGTATGGTTTTGTGTTTATCCAAGATAACACGATTGTGCTATCTGACCAAGCATTGATGCTGTCAAATTGAATTGAACTGTCATATGACTCTGATACATGATTCAATAATTTGAACACTAGATGAGCGGCACTGAGTTCCAGTTTTGGTATCGTTTGCTTTGATCTCTGAGTGTGTTGTGATTGTGAAACTGAATTTTAAGTTGTTTACTGAAGCAAAGTACCATTATAGGACTAATTCCATAAACCCACATAGACTCATATTAGACAGTACTCCTAGAACCGCATGTTTTCAGAATAATTGTTACGCAATGTGCATAAAAATTTATAATAAAATACCAGTACATATAAAAGAACTCCCATATACTAGATTTAAGTTGACATTTCGAAAATGGTTAATACAAAATACATTTTATACTATTGATGAATTTATAAATAACAAATGTAATGCTTGAAAATAATCTTGTGACATGTATACTTAATTAATTCTAATTTCATTTTATTTATATTTAATTTAATTTAATTTACTATTTGTATGCTAACATGTTAGCTAAATGTGCGATTCTCAACCTCACACTTACCATCACTATAATTACCGCATTTATTACGAATAAATTATTTGAATTTGAATTTGAATTTTCTATAAGTAAACGTACCATGACATTTCCTGACGCGTCCACGGTCCTGAGGTAGACGCTCGCGGCAAAACCAGTCTCTGCAGCGTCTCCGAATCCGAATATATGACAGAACAGACTGAATATGAGACAGTCTGTGGCAGTGCAACACATCTAGGTATCTGCAAGTTTGACAAATAATTAAGGTCTTGAATGAGTTCGTCCCACTGACGACATTGACTATTACTGACAGGTTCGTCCCATTTGACTCCATCTGAAAATAGTGTCTGAAGAAACACCTTGAATCGAAACAATAGGCGCACAATATCCACACGGGTCATACAGGCGTGCTATTGTACTAAGGATATGACGCTTAGTAATTGCTTGTCCTAGCGGTACATTGATCTGATATGACATTGAGTCTGATAGTTACTGGGTTCCATTGACTACCTAAAGCTTTTATCGTCAGTATCAAACTGATGGGGCAGCTCGCAGTGTTCCTGCGGCAAATCCTGCAGTAATTCATTGCAATTTGATGACCATTTCCTGAGCTCATATTTGGCGCTTTTCATAAGTGCGATGAGTTCTGATTTGAGGTGTTGAGCCTCTGATAACGAGTCTGCGCCCGTGAGAATATCGTCAATGAAGGTGTCTCGTCTGATGACGGTTGAAGCTGATGATTCATGATGACTAGCCTCCCAATCATCGGCGAGTTGTAACAATGTTCGAATTGCAATGAATGGACTTGATCGTAGGCCGTAGGTATTAGTATTCAACTCATATACCTGAATTTGGTCAGATGGGTCCTCTCTCCACAAGATGAGCTGGTACTTCCTGTCTTCAGGGTGTATCCAGGTCATTCGAAACATCTGCTTGATGTCGGTCGTGAAGACTATTTAATGCCGTCTGAAATTTAACAATATTTGGGTAATATCATTTTGAAGTGGTGGACCGGTGTGAAAACACTGGTTTAGTGATGTTCCTGTTGATGAACGAGCACTCCCGTCGAATACTACACGGATCTTATCCGTTCCCTTTTTGAATATGCCATGATGAGGGATGATGAAATGGTCGGAGTCTAACTGAAAGTCCGATTTTGACATATGACCGAGAGTTTCATATTCCTTCATGAATTCTTTGTATTTACTTGCGAATACTGAATTTTTTGCCATCTTTCTTTCTAAAGATCGCAATCGTTGAATGGCTAAAGCCTTTGATTCACCCAATGGTGGCCTTGTTGAAAGTAATGGTAACCTAACCAAATATTTGCCATCTGGCATACGTTGAGTACTTGAATTATACAACCTTTCACATTCCAAGTAATCCGGATGAACAGCTGGCTTCGAAGGGGGCTGTTCCACCTTCCAAAACTTTTCTAAGACTTCCTCCAGTCTGACTGCATGGAGTCCATAGTCTTCTACTGAAGTGCCTGCCGACTGGTCGGGTGATATGACCGTCGATGGTGACTGTTGAGTGTGTATCGCTCCCATGATGACGTGACCGAAACATGATCCATAAGCCGCTATCCCTGGAATGTTGGTTGAAATCTTTGAACCATCAAGTACATAATTGAGCACATCTGTACCAAGTATGATATCTACATCTCGAGCTTTATCAAAGTTGCTATCAGCAAGGATAATATTTTATGACTTTAACTGATTCTTTAATTTAATATCATATGGTGGAATATTTTCTGATAATGTGAACATAACCATTGCCCGGCTACTAACTATTGGTAAATGAGCTCCTACGGGTTTAATGACTAATTTGACAACAGTGCCCGGTGTAGTAACTGCTTGATGACCTACTCCATAAAGAATATTACTATTACCCTGTTGGTGCAATTTTAAATGATGAATTAATGATTGTTTGATGATTGAAACACAGGCTCCTGTACCTAACAGGGCCCGGACCTTGACAAATTGACCATCACCTGACCTGACCATTACTATTGCAGTAGGACAAATAGTTATGGGAAGTGATGGTCCCATATATGCACCAACAGTTACCGATCTCATGCCCTATAAGGGCTCATCCTTGACCCAAACCTGAGGGAATAAAAGGTGGTCTGAGCAAGATGTGCTCTGTCACCAACTCGTGGCCTTGGCTGGTGATGAGCCATGGACTGCACCGTTGGAGCCTCATGATGATGATGTGCTGACGATGGGCCCGTTTCTTCCTGGACACACGCCAGCTCACACTCACCACCCGTGCATATCACACCAGTGATATGCACTGGCGGCGAGACATGACGCGCTTTTGACGAAGTTGGCGTGTCTCGACCACCTGCACATTGGGTGACCAGCCGAGCAGCAGGTTGATTTTGCTGCCGAGGAGCCCCGGTTTTCTCATCTGCGTTGCAAATGAGTGAGTTATGATCCTGGGAGCCACAATGAGAACACCAGTTCCTATGAGTACAGTCACTTGCATAGTGCTTCCTCAAGCATCGATAGCAGTGTCCCGACTTAGTCGCCCACGAC
Source organism: Scoparia ambigualis (assembly GCA_963921215.1). Taxonomy (NCBI): domain Eukaryota; kingdom Metazoa; phylum Arthropoda; class Insecta; order Lepidoptera; family Crambidae; genus Scoparia; species Scoparia ambigualis. The sequence goes on along the minus strand of OY992504.1, from coordinate 2,008,359 downwards.
TTACGACCAGATCGTGACAACCGTTGAAAGGCAGGGCATCATAAAGTGAGTGTCCCTGGGCACTACAAAATGAACATGAAGGCCTCACCTGACGAGCTGATGATCCTTGATCTGTTGATGATGACATCACCTGATTGGCCTTGTATGCCTTGCCTGATGTCATCCGATGTTGAATTGATCGTGGAGCTGGTGGACGCACCGTTGGTAGTGAAGCCAGAGGTGGTCTCCTGACAGGCTCGGGTGCTGATGCCACTGTCAGCTGCAGTCGGCACTGTTCGTCCAACAACTCCATTAGTTGACTAATGGTAGGCAAAGCATCAGGATTCGTGCCGTAGCGTTCCTCAAACAGTGACCGCAGCTTAACAGGCAGTTTCTGTAATGTTAAATACAATATAACATATGACCACTCTTTGACAGGCTGATCTAGCTTTTCTAACGCCTGAAGGGCTTCTTGAAGAGGATCATAAAATTGTGAACGCAGGTGAGTGACTGATGATGTGATGATAGGTAAATTTACTATCCTACCGATATAAGCATCAAGTAGTAATCTAGTATTCTGATACCTAGACTTAAGTAAATTAAGCGCCACTGAATAATTCTTGTCATCTACCGGCAGCTGTCTGACAATTTGAAGGGCTTCACCTGACAATGATGATCTAAGATAATAATGCTTTTCAGCATTCGACAAATCACGCTCATGAACCAATGAATGAAATAAGTCATAGAATGGAACCCAGTCCATGAGGTTACCGGAAAACTTGGGAAGTTCTATAAGTGGGTTCCGGAGACCCCTCCCCCCCTCACAATTGATATGGCAGCGAACTGTAATCTAGATTTACCCCAGGGGGGTACCGACACATCCAGTGTCGGAGAAGCCCCCCCTGAGCGTTCTCGCTCAGGCTGCCCTACGTATTCTGGGGAGAGCAAAAGTTCGGTCGTGCCAGGGCATGCTGCAGGCAGGAGAAAGGCGGGACAATTGGCACCCCCTCCTACGCTTCGCGTGGACTTCTGCAATATCAGGGGAATCCACTCTAACTTGAGCGCCGTCCATTACCACCTCGAGACGGCGAAACCGGCCTTGCTCTTCCTCACCGAGACGCAGATATCCCCCCCTCCTGACATCTCGTACTTGCGCTACCCGGGATACAACCTGGAACATGCATTTGTGCCACGAGCCGGTGTTTGTGCCTATGTCAGGGAGGATATGTGCGTTCGTCGCCTTGGCAATCTTGAAGATAGGGACCTCTCCATCTTATGGCTGCACGTCGACTGCGGACGTCATCCTCGCGTCTACGCGTGCCTGTATAGGTCCCACAGCGGTAACATCGGAACTGACCAACTCATCGAGACCGTCCAAACAGCGACAGACTCCCTTCTCCAACGGATCCCCTCGGCCGAGATTGTGGTATTGGGAGACTTCAATGCCCACCACGTCGAATGGCTTGGTTCACGCACAACTGACCACGCGGGTAGAGCCGTTCATGACTTCGCTTTGGCCTACAGTCTGTCCCAATTGGTAACCGAGCCAACACGGGTTCCAGATGTGGAGGGCCATGCACCTTCTTTATTGGACCTTCTGCTGACCTCGCACCCAGACGGCTATCAAGTTTCTGTTGATGCACCACTAGGCTCATCAGACCACTGTCTGATTCGCAGCACTGTGCCTCTCACAGAAACTTCAAAACCGCAACCAGCGGCTAGCCGTCGAGTCTGGCATTATAGGTCGGCGGACTGGGATGGGATGCGAAGCTTTTTTGTTTTGTGGTGGCGAGTTTGCTTCTCGCTGGATGATCCTGATGTCGCCGCTGACTCTGTCGTTGATGTGATACTGCAGGGAATGGAACTTTTCATTCCAAACTCTGTGGTTCCCATTGGCGGCAAGTCCCAACCATGGTTTGGTCGTTGCTGCAAAATGGCGTCTCCAAAAGCGACAGCATTACCATGCCTGGGCTAATGCGGTGTCATCAAAGGTGTAATGGCGTTGGGACGGAGACCCGAAATGAAACAATGTCTTGCGTTGAATCAATCCACCTTTATCCTCTAGTGTATCATCTTAAATACTAATTAACATCACATCTATACGTGACTAGAGGAAGGACGCCTTGTCAATCAGGAAGACCTTAATTATCACGTACTATTGAGTACGTGCTGATAGTGTAATTCACTATATCACACCTCCCCTGAAAAGGCTAGGCATCCCTTCCCTGAAAAGTAAACTCTTATTTTCTAAATATCTTAGTCCTATTCTTATGAACTATATATTCTTTATTATTCTTTAATATTTTTACATTAGTACCTAGCTCTTCTAAAACTTCAAATGGACCTAAATACAAGTCATTCAATTTATTATAATTTTCATTCTTATACAAGAGTAGATCACCTTTTTTGTAGTGTACTTCCTTACAATCTAAATCATAATTAGTTTTTCTACTTTGTTTTGATATTAATAAGTTGTTCCTGGCATCATTATGAGCTTTTTGCAATCTAAATTTTAACTCCGATGGATAATTGTCGTATACATATAAGGGATCAACTTTACTAACTAAATTACTAGGTACGTTACATGTTTTCCCAAAAACTAGTTCATAAGGGGAGTATTTGGTACTAGTATTTACAGAATTATTATAAGCAAAGCACCAATATGGTATCCAGGTACTCCAATTTGCCGACTGATTCTGTGTTTGTATTCTCAAGTAACATCCGAGATGTTTGTGCCAGTTTTCTAGCGAACCTATACTCTCATGATGATAGGGTGTTGAATTTAACTTATCAATATTTAGCAATTTACATACTGTTTCTAACGTGGAATTAATAAATTCCGTTCCACAGTCAGTCGCAATAACCCTGGGAGTACCATATCGTAAAATAAAATTTTCAGTAAAAACCCTAGCAACAGTTTCAGCTGACTTATCAAGTATTGGGTAAGCTTCTACAAACTTTGTCAATTCGCATTGTATTGTTAATATGTATTTATTACCCAAATTATCGACCTCCAACGGCCCCACAATATCTAAATATAATTTTTCAAAAGAAGTAGATGCTGTAGTGGTTATTACCATTTTCTCTTTATTATTTTTATTACAAAATTTCTGCTTTTGGCAATCTTTACAGCGAGTCACATATTCAGTTATGTCTTTTTGCATATTACTCCAAAAATATTTTTTTCGAATATTCTTAGTCATTTTATTTATGCCTACATGACCACTTGTCGGCAATAAATGATAATCATTTAGTATAACACGTATCAAGTCTTTATTTGTAACATGTTCAACTTGGTTATTAATAATACATAACCGCGGTAATTCTTTATGTTTCATGAAAGTTTGGGTCAAAATTTTAATAAACTTTTTATTAAACCCATTTTTAATCACAACGACTTCTACAATATTATATTTTTTACATAATGCACTCAGTTCTCCTATCGTTGCGTCTCGGCGCGCCTCCGTTAGTAGAGATTCCTGATTTATGTAAATAGTAGAGTCACTAAGTAACATATCACCCGTCTGTGAGACGTATCTTTTCTTTTTCCTCAACTTCACGAAGTTTTCATACGAACAAATATCTAACCTTACATCATTTTGTGATTTCTGCATAATATCTACCACTCTTGGTTGCCTATGATCAACAGGGGGCTCAACCCTGCTACTTCCAGAGGTAGCGGGTTCATTATTTTGCTCCATGGTTCTTTTCATTGAACGGGTTACTACCCCCAAAAAATTTGAATTTAGATTTTTTAACTCGTCTGATGTTATAATGACTCTCGATAAGGCATCTGCCGTTACATTTTCGGAACCTTTTATGTATTCAATATCGAAATCATATTCTTCTAAACAAAGTCTAAACTTAGTTAAACGGCTACTAGGATCTTTTATGCTAAATAAATGAACCAATGGTCTATGATCTGTTAATACTTTAAATTTTCGTCCGTATAAATATGGTCGAAAATGTTTTATAGCCCACACTACCCCTAATAACTCTTTATGAATGGTTGGGTAGTTTATTTCTGAACTGTTTAATTGTCTGCTTGCATAAGCTACGGGCTTATTATTTCCATTTGATAATACAGCCCCCAAGGCTACCCCTGACGCATCGGTTTGCAACCGGAAAACATTATCTTTTCCAAAATCTGGATAATCTAAGACAGGAAATGAACTAAGTGACTTTTTTAAGGTCTGAAATGCCACGTCACATTCTTCCGTCCACTGAAACTCGACATGTTTCTTACAAAGACGGTTTAGTGGGTACACTATTGTGGCAAAGTTTTTTATGAATTTTCTATAAAAGTTCGCAAAAGCCACAAAACGACGAATCTCATTTACATTTTTAGGTACTGGGAACTTTTCCAAGACCTCGATTTTACTGTTGTCTGGCAACACCCCGTTTGGCGTAATAACATGCCCTAAATAATTAATTTCTTTCCTCAAAAATTCGCACTTACAAGGGTTTAGTTTTAAATTAACTGACCTAAACCTCTCAAATATACTCATTAAATTTGTATTATGCTGCGATAGGCTTTTCCCGAAAACTATTACGTCATCGAGATATAGAAAACATATCTCGTGATTTAAACCCGATAGAGCCATAGACATAAGTTTAGAAAATACGCTAGGACTCGTTTTGAGACCCATAGGTAATCTTTTCAGTTGATATTGCTTATCAGCTGTAAAAGAAGTGAATTTCCTACATTCTGGTGATAACCCTAGCTGGTAATAACTAGAACTGAGGTCTAAATGAGAATAGTATAAGCATCCCGAAAGTGAGTCAATAATTTCTTGTATATTTGGTAACGGGAACTTTTCGTCTACTATTTTTTTATTTAAAAGTCTATAATCTATTACGATTCTCCACTTTTTTTCACCGCTACTGTCAGCTTTTTTCGGAAGTAATAATAATGGAGAAGACCATTCGCTGGTACACTCTTCGATAATATCTTCTTCTAACAATTTACCTACCTGTTTTATTAACTCAGCCTTCTGAGCGTGCGGTATTCTATACGGTTTGACATAAACAGGAGACGCGTCATTTTGCAGTTTAATGTTGTACTCGTATAAGTTTGTAACGGATAGCTTATCACCCGGCATATGAAAGATATCTGCATATTTTGCACATATTTTCTCAATAGACCGTCTCTCTTCATCACCAAGATATGTTTTTAATTTAAGAAAATCGAATAGTTGTTTAACCCTCTCGACAGATTTTCCGTTTTCCGTATCAAAAGAGCATACGAAATAATCCGAGTATTTTCTAATTTTCGGGCTAAAGTTATTTAATTTTACATCTTCTTCCCGTGTGTTTAAAAATCGCACCGGAATCTTTTGCCCGTCTCCTACTACCACGGCGCCTGCTACAAATACGCCTGCAATAACTTCCTCCGCTAAAATGACACATTCGCCCTTTATCTCTGACGAAACATATTTTACGACCTCACATCTCCCTGGAATAGTCGTTATTATGTTTTTACCTAAGCCTAATTCTAGACTTATCTTATCCTGTAATGTAACCAGCTTATTTTCATAGTTAATTTTACAACTATATTTTAATAAAAAATCTTCTCCTAAAATTCCATCATTTTTACAGTGGAAGTTGCTAAACACATAAAACTTATGCCTAAAATTATAATTGTTAACACATAAGTCTAGATAAACATAACCTATTGATACTAAATCCCCACATACTCCTTTAATCTTAATTTCATCCCTTACTAGCTTTGCGTCGCGGGACAAGCTACGGAGTTTATTTAACCAATCTAACTTTAAAATTGAAATGCTTGCTCCTGTGTCTACTAATAGAGAAATTTGAGTTTGACTACAAGTAAAACAAACGTAATTACCACTACCATAACTACAAATATCTACCTCAGCGCTATTCAGAACGAAAAAAATCATCGCTATGATGTTCGTTCTGACGTATACTCTGACGTTCACTTTCGTTCTCGTCATTAGACTGTTCTGCTGAGTCAACTAAGAAATGTACATTCCTACGTTTATTATGAGGTGACGTAAACCTGGTGTTGCGCTGACCCTGAAACCTATTCGAGTTATAGTAGGCACGACCCCGACCTTGCTGACTCGTCGCGTTGTTGTTACGTGACTTATTATATTGTTGATGATAGTTTTTATTTATCTTTTCAAATCGCTGGTTCGAAACATAGTTAACATAATTGTTTATTGGTGGTTTCACTACCGAGTCCTCTTGTTCTAAGGCTATAGTTATTGCCTGCCTAACTGTGCTTACGGACCTAGACGTAACTATAATGCTTGTACGAGCATTGTTTAGGCCGTCAGCGAAACGCTTGATAGCCATTTTTTCATTAATCGGCTTTAATAAATTATATGCCGACTCGTCTCCATTAGCCTGTGCTGTACTTAAATCGTTGGACATTTTTTCGATTTCACTACCAAACACTTCTATGGTCTTGTTTCCTTGCCTACATCGTAGCATTCGGTCTAAAATGGCTGTGTATGATTTAATCGGAATTAAAACATTTTTTATATCTTTTATTAGGTCTGCCACAGACACATAAGACTTATTAATTTTTGTTTTAGCACTGCTAGAAAGACGAGTTTTTAAAACAAAATTGATTAACAGAGGCTGGTCCTCGTTTCTAAGGGTACTACTATAATACTCTATTCCGTCTATTAGTTGGTTAATTTGCGTTTCGTCGCAATCTACTACTGGGAGGAGCGTGAGCGCGACTTTTAGATCGAACGTGGCCATGGTTGTGATCGTTTCTGAATGATGCGGGTTAACGAGTGACTCGATTTCCTCAAAATTACATAAAAACTTTGACGATATTGCTTTTGTTATTTGTAGTTCTACAGCATCTATCCCTTTTTTACATAAGTCTGCAGATATTTGTTCAAAAATATTTTTAATTTCCTTTGCTCTTAAAAACTTATTCTGCCCCTGAGCGGAATAACGTTTGTCCTTACTTCATTTAATAATAGAGTCTCTAATAGCCTTAAGCTCACTCAAGAGTTCTGACAGGTTTGCCATGAACACACTTTAAAAAAAAAAATAATCACTCACACACACACACATAGATTCTTGGTAGCATAGTTATATTAGTTCGTGCTGGCTTACACGTTCTGTGCTGGTCCAATTGCCCGTCGAACCGCTCTGCGTTCTACCTCTTCTAATAGTCGTGCGTTGAAGTAACGTAGCAGCCTAAGTACTATATAGCCCGCTAGTACAACGACGATGGTCAGTAAAAAGATCTCTGAAAGTTGCATCCCAACGGCCAAGGGAGTTGATGCTGCCGCCGATTGAGTTGGTGATTGACTGACAATAATATTGTCTTTAGATTGTGGGTTTCCCATAGTTAAACAATTTTGGCTTACAGTTTTTCTTCTTATTTCCTTCGTCCTTCTTGTAGGCCCGTGTAGCACTATTTTCTTGATATTTTGTAGACTTCAACTAGCGATTTCGCGGCGCGGACTTGTGACACCATGTCACGGTCGCCATGTAATGGCGTTGGGACGGAGACCCGAAATGAAACAATGTCTTGCGTTGAATCAATCCACCTTTATCCTCTAGTGTATCATCTTAAATACTAATTAACATCACATCTATACGTGACTAGAGGAAGGACGCCTTGTCAATCAGGAAGACCTTAATTATCACGTACTATTGAGTACGTGCTGATAGTGTAATTCACTATATCACAAAGGATCCAAACACCAGTGCGCTCAGAAAGAAGTACAACTTTGCCGCCAGATCCTTTAAGAAGGACATTGCCAAGGCGAAGTCATCATTCATAGGTAGAATTGGCGAGAGGCTAGTGCGTCTTCCTTCGGGGACGCGTGCGTTCTGGTCTCTCGCCAAAGCTATCTTAGGGAATTTTTGTCAGCCGTCCCTACCACCATTGCACAATACCGATGACTGCCTGGCCTATACTGCAAAGGAGAAAGCCTATCTCTTGGGCTCTCTTTTCGCATCAAACTCGACCTTGGACGATGGGGAAAACTCTCCACCAACCATACCGCATTGTGCTTGTACAATGCCAAACGTTCAGTTCCTGCAAAGGTCAGTTCGTAAGGCTCTTTTTTCCCTTGATATCCATAAGGCGAGTGGGCCTGATGCAGTTCCACCCATTGTGCTTCGGACGTGTGCTCCTGAATTGGCACCAGTTCTAACGCGCCTTTTCCAGCTCTCTTACACCACTGGCGTCGTCCCGAGCTCTTGGAAGACAGCCCTTGTCCACCCGATTCCAAAAAAAGGCGATCGCTCAGATCCGTCTAACTACAGGCCAATAGCTATATAGCTATTACCTCTTTACTCTCCAAAGTAATGGAGTCCATTATAAACCGCCAGCTCTTAAGGTACCTAGAAGAGAACCAGCTACTAAGTGATCGCCAGTATGGTTTTCGTCGCGGTCGATCGGCTGGTGATCTTTTAGTGTACCTTACTCACCGATGGGCGGAGGCAGTCGAGAGTAAAGGGGAGGCACTGGCAGTTAGCTTGGACGTAGCGAAAGCTTTTGACAGGGCATGGCACAGGGCTCTGTCTCTAAACTTCCATCATACGGGCTTCCTGAGAAATTGTGTTCATGGGTTGCCAGCTTTCTTACTGGGCGTAGCATCAGAGTCGCAGTCGACGGTTCGTGCTCCGACATGAAGCCCGTAAATGATGGAGTCCCGCAGGGGTGTGTGTTGTCCCCTACTTTGTTTCTTCTGCATATCAATGACATGCTGCATAACAACAGCATTCATTGCTATGCGGATGACAGTACTGGGGATACGCTCTACACCGGGCGACCTAATATTTCTCTGGAAAGCGTCATCGAGAGCCGGAATAAACTTGTGACTGACACCGAGAACATGTTAAGTCATGTCTCGGATTGGGGCCGACATAACCTAGTCCGCTTTAACCCCTCCAAAACACAAGTTTGCGCATTTACCGCGAAAAAACATCCCTTCGTCGTACCTCTGAACTTTGAGGGAGCTCCCCTTGATACCAATCCGACTATTGGAATCCTTGGCGTCGATATTTCGAGTGACGTTCAGTTTCGTGGTCATTTGGAAGGTAAAGCTAAATTAGCTTCGAAAAAGCTGGGTGTGCTTAATAGAGCGGGTCAGTATTTCACGCCGGCCCACCGTTTACAACTGTATAAAGCACAGGTCAGGCCGCATATGGAATACTGCTCCCATCTCTGGGCTGGAGCACCCCAATACCAACTCCTTCCATTTGACCGCATTCAACGCAGAGCTGCTCGAATTGTCGGCGACGTGGTTATTTCAGGTCGGCTCGATCCACTGGCTCTTCGGAGAGACGTTGCGTCTCTCTGTATATTGTACCGTATATATCATGGGGAGTGTTCTGAGGAATTGTTCGGCTTGATCCCTGCCGCTAATTTCCTTCACCGCACTACACGCAATCGACTGTCATTCCATCCACATCACCTTGATGGATGGCGGTCTACTACTGTGCGTTTTTCAAGAAATTTCTTGCCTCGAACTACAGTGTTGTGGAACCAGCTCTCGGCGGCGGTATTTCCGGACCGTTACGACTTAGGGATCTTCAAGAAACGAGCCTATTCCTTCCTTAAAGGCCGGCAACGCGTCAGCGATTCCTCTGGTTTTGCGGGTGTCCATGGGCGGCGGTGATTACTTTCCATCAGGTGACCCGCTTGTGGGTTTGCCTCCTTCTGCTATAAAAAAAAAAAAAAAAAGTGGTAATTTGGCCATTACCTGGTTTGATGTGAACTTGTGTGATTTTGAAGTACCAGCGGTTGACTCCGACGACGCCTGGTCCAGTTTTATCAATAGTTTGTTGACCTCCGTGAATTGCACCTCGAACAGCGACATGTCTGATTAAGACACTTCGTCACTAGAAAAACCCAATAATGTTTCGTAGGCCAAAACCAAATCTTTATAGTAGGTATTAAAATGCCGTTTTGCCACTGAAGCAGAGACAGACCCAGTTTGTTCGTCGATCGTCGCGGCAAAATCCAACAACATTCTATGATGAGTTCTAAACTGATTTCTTGTCCTACGCAAAGCCATGATGACTATCTACTGACTAATGCACGTAATAAACAGTAACACTTGAGATCAGTTACACTTGTTATGCCATTGCGCCACAGGGGAAACGCCGATGCAGCACCGACCCCATTTTTACCTAAATATTGTAATTGCGTCAATCGGCGACACGAGGCGCTGATTCGGCACAACGTGCGGCGGCAGGTCGCCGCCAATCATCGGAACCTTCCTGCGGTCACTTTGTTTCCTACATCGAACATTGTCAAACGCGTTTAATTATAATTTAATTGTAATTTCTATTTTTAATAAATTCATTTTGGGAAATTGGTTTTTTTTGCACCTTCCGCTGCAGCCGTTCGTAATTGGCGCAGTCGGTAGGATACTCGCGGTCGGTCTCGCGCTACAATCCAGAAGATTTTCGTATCGAGCCGCCCGAGTGGCTATCAAGTCGCGTCCCGAGTATCCAGAACCTACGGCGAGTTGCAGCGCAAGCGTATCCAGACATTGATGCAGCAAAGGTACCAAGAAGATGAAACTGTAAGTACATTTGAATCTTTCATGTGTTGCTTTCCTTAGCGTGTAATCCTTTTATTTTTCCTAAGTGTGTAATTTTCCTTTCCAAAATTTTCCATCCAAGGCAATCGGGGTCCGATACCCCTAGGTTAGAAAGGCAAAGTAGGTTAGACGAACACAGAAATTTAAATCTGGCGTCCGGAGACTACACCTTGTCTCAATCAGGCGAAGAGTATTCAACTTCCTCGTTAAATCTTAAGATGTCTGATCCCATAGATGATATTTTTAAGTCTCTTAGGTTACTCCCAGAATTTGACGGTAACCCTAACGTGTTAACCCGTTTTATTCGACTATGCGATCAGCTCGTACTTAGACATGTAAATTTAGAGCCCGGGCATGAGTTCGAAAATCAGGCTTTGTTAAATGGTATTTTAAATAAGGTTACAGGGCCAGCCGCCCGTCTTATTAATTCAAACGGAATTCCTAGCGATTGGCAAGGCATTAAGACCGCCTTGATAAATAACTTTGCCGATCAGCGCGATGAAACGGCACTGTATAATGATTTAGCATTGCAGTCGCAGGGACATGGTACTCCGCAAGAGTTCTATGAACGCTGTCAAACCCTTTTTAGCACGATAATGACATACGTAACATTACATGATTCGGTTCATACTACAATTGAGGCTAAACGTCAGCTGTACAAAAAACTAACTTTACAGTCCTATTTGCGCGGATTAAAAGAGCCGCTAGGTTCGCGTATTTGATGTATGCGTCCCCAATCTATAGAGCAGGCGTTAGAATTCGTGCAAGAGGAAATGAATATTTTATACTTGCAACAACGTAACGATCACGTACCGGATAGGAAATTAACATCTAATATGATAGCAAACCTTCCGTCCCATAAGCCTTCTTATTATAATCCACCAGTTTATATGTCACCTAATAAACCTTTTGCTTTTAACATGCCAGGCCCTTCACGACCTCACCCTATCCAAATGCCTCAACCTTTCCAACCCTGGAGGCCTAATCCAGTTCAACCTCAAAACAACCGTGGACCAACTAGAACGCAGCAGATGTTCAGAGCTTTACCTCCGAACTACCAACCACAGAGTAATGTGTTTAGAGTGCCTAATAAGAATAATTCGTTCCCTTCGCAGTATCAGGCACCTAAACCTATGAGCGGCGTAAGTCATTTCGCAAGCAAACCCTTGCCACCCAGTGGACATGATTGGCGTAAGTTTGGCAATCCACCGCCAAGTAATTATTTTAAAACTCGGGAAATGAATTTCAGTGAGAGTAATGACTATGAATACGGCCCCTACAATGATAACTACTCGGATTACTATTACGGTGAAACGGAGCGTTATTACGATAGCAACGACTATACTGATAATTACAATTGTAATTACGATTTTAATTATTGCTATCCCGGAGTGAATAGCACGGAGTATGTAGACGAACCTGTCGAGGAAAGTCATTCATCCAGTAATGTTGAGGATTTTCGGAACCCGAGCCAGTCCGAAAAGCCAAAATAGAACTTAACTTACAGACTCAGAGACAATTACCTTTTATCAGAATATCAAATCCTCCTTTAAAATTACTTGTAGATACCGGAGCCAACCAATCGTTTATAAGCCCGGAAGCGGTCGAAAAATACTTCCCGCACGTACAATTAAATTATGAGCCGTTCGAAGTAGTTAATGTTCACGCGGTAAGTAGGTGCGATCACTCTATAACGTTACCGTGTTTCCCTGAGTTCCAGGATAGGGATAACATTACTCTCTACGTATATAAATTCCATGATTACTTTGATGGTCTCATCGGATCCGATTTATTAAATAGTTGGGAATCTTCTATCGATTTTAAGAATAAGACACTTGTTACTCGCTACGCTAAAAATCCAATTCATGTTTATGACTCGCGAAACGTAAATTTGTATGAAGACATTATCATGGCCCGCTCATCTAAATTAATAAAATTACCAATAAATTCCTGTGACGGAGAAGTTTTTATTCCCGAACAGATTTTATCTAATTGCATTGTAGGAGAGTGTCTTACAACAGTTAAAAATAACCGTGGATTCTTGGAAGTTACAAATCCCACTCAACATGACGTAATCTTCTCGGTCGATCGTCACATTAACGCCGAGCTATATAACATCGGAAACACACGTACCGAGCGCTGTGCTACGAACTTTAACAGTGCTACGAGCGGCGACCCACGTCACTCCCGTAGTATGAGTACATCATTACGTCACCCGCGCGCTACGGACAATTTATCGTCGCGTGCTACGGAAGTACTCTCGCGGCTACGGACAAGTCACCTTAATGAGGAAGAGCGCGCGAACTTGGAAATTTTATGCGCTCAGTACGCGGACGTATTTTATATCGAGGGCGAGACATTAACATTCACTAATCAAATAAAGCACTCCATTAAAACATCAGACGAGCTACCGGTGTATACTAAGAGTTACCGTTACCCATACGTGCATAGGCAGGAGGTTAGTGACCAGATTACTAAAATGTTGGAGCAAGGGATCATAAGACCTTCTCAGTCAGCTTGGAGCTCACCAATCTGGGTAGTTCCTAAGAAAGCTGATGCGTCTGGCAAAATGAAATGGCGTCTCGTAGTGGATTTTCGTAAATTAAACGAGAAAACCATTGACGATAAGTACCCGATCCCTAACATCGCGGATATTTTAGATAAATTAGGTAACTGCCAGTACTTCACTACTCTCGATTTAGCTAGTGGCTTTTACCAGGTCGAAATGGAACCCTCGGATATACCAAAAACAGCATTTAACGTAGAACACGGCCACTTCGAATTTTTAAGAATGCCGATGGGGTTAAAGAACTCTCCAAGTACATTCCAACGCGTGATGGATAATGTTCTTAGAGGGCTTCAAAACGTCATTTGCTTAGTGTACCTTGATGACGTCATTATATTCAGTACGTCACTACAAGAACACATGCTAAATTTAGAAAAAGTTTTCCAGAGATTACGCGAATCAAATTTTAAGATACAAATGGACAAGTCCGAGTTCCTCAAACTCGAGACTGCATATTTAGGCCATATTATTAGTAAGGACGGGATTAAACCCAATCCAGATAAAATCGAAGCTGTAAAAAGATATCCATTGCCAAAAACTCCAACCGAAATTAAGCGATTTCTCGGATTATTAGGTTACTACCGCAAGTTCATACCCGATTTCGCGCGTATAACTAAACCAATGACGCAGTGCCTAAAGAAAGGTTCTAAGATAAGTTTAGATCAAAATTACATAAATTGTTTTGAGAAATGTAAATTATTACTCACTAATGATCCTATTCTACAGTACCCAGATTTCTCTAAAGATTTTGTTCTTACAACAGATGCATCTAATCTAGCTATTGGTGCCGTATTATCACAAGGCCCTATTGGTAGTGATAAACCTATCGCGTATGCATCTAGAACTTTAAACACAAGCGAGATAAATTATAGTACCATCGAAAAGGAGTTGTTAGCAATAGTATGGGCCACCAAATATTTCCGTCCATACCTTTTCGGTCGCAAATTTAAAATTATCACGGACCATAAGCCCTTGCAATGGGTTATGAGTCTCAAAGAGCCCAACTCTCGGCTCACTCGTTGGAGACTTAAATTGAGCGAATATGATTTTACTGTTATGTACAAGCAAGGCAAATGTAACACAAATGCCGATGCTTTATCTCGTATCGAAATACATAATGAAGAAATAAGCTCAGTAGTGGCTAATCCCACGGAACATGCTCCTTCATTAGGTAACTCAGATACAGCCACAGTTCATACAGATACGGAAAACCCAATATTAGAAGTGCCCATTACAGATGAACCATTAAATAAATTTCATAGGCAAATATGTTTTACAGTAGTCGGTGACATCAAAGGTAAAACGACGGTATCTAAACCCTTTGAAAGTCACACGCGCACCGCCATTCAAATATCTAAATCAAACCTTGAACTAGATGTAATTAATGCGGTTAAAGAATTCGTCAATCCTAAAGTTAAGACCGGTATCATTATACATCCTCCATTAGAGATGTACTCTATCGTTCCCGTTATACAGAATCATTTTAAAAGCTCCGCTATGAATTTAGTATTAGCCAAAGTTGAACTTGAGAACGTCAAGGAATACTTGAGGCAACAGGAGATAATTCAGAAATACCACGAAGGTAAAACCAATCATCGCGGTATTACTGAATGCTATCTCGCGTTATCTAAAAGATACTTCTGGCCTAAGATGAAAGATAATATCGCGAAATACATCAACGAATGTAATATATGCGGTCAAGCTAAGTACGACCGCAACCCAATTAAACAGCAGTTTCATATAGTTCCTCCTCCGACCAAACCATTCGAGATTTTACACCTAGATTTGTTCACAGTAGAAACGGAAAAATATCTAACGTTAGTAGATGCGTTCTCGAAATACGGACAGGCGTACCATCTCAGAGATGGCACCGCTATAAGTGTAGTACAAGCTTTATTGAAGTTTTGCACTCACCACGGTATACCATCAATTATCGTATCAGATCGAGGAACAGAATTTACCAACCAATTATTTTTAGAGTTCACCCGCGTTCACAAGATTCAGCATCATAAGATCTTAGCACATGCACCAAACGAAAATGGAATAGTCGAACGTTTTCATCTCACGTTGCTCGAACACTTACGTATACTCAAGTTAGAACATCGCGGTGAATCCATAGTTAATCTCATGTCTTATGCCATTCTTGCATACAATAGTTCGATACATAGTTTTACCAAGTGCAGGCCGCTACATATTATCACAGGTCATTTCGATCCGCGCGACCCATTGGATATCGAGCTAACTATACACCTGTTACAGCAATATACTATAGATCACCGTGCTAAGATGAGTAAGGTCTATGAGATGATACAAAATTCATCATTACAGCGCCGTACTGAGATTATGGAAAATCGTAACAAAAATAGGGAACCCGAGGAAACGTATAACCCCGAACAAAGCATCTTTATTAAGAATCCCATGGCTAGTCGTCAAAAACTCGCTCCAAGATATACACACGATACCATATTAGCTGATCTCCCGATCCATATTTATTCTAAGAAAAAACGTGGTCCCGTAGCTAAGTCTAGGTTAAAAAGAGTACCTAACAGCGCCCGCTTGTTACAGGATAATAATGATGGCCCTGGTTCAAGCAATGGGAGCGCAAGAACTAACACTTGACAGCCTCGAAGACGGTCCGGGTATCCTACCTTTTAAATTAGGCACTTCCAAGATCATCTCTCACTATCACGTATTCCTAAATTTTATAGATATTGATGACATTAAAAGTAAAGTAAATCTTGTCAAATCACAGTTAAATGAAGTTCGGCCTCAGTTAAATAATAAAACCATGTCTTTATACGAACCGCACATTGACTATCTTAGCAATAAGCTTATAAAGGTCTCTGAGAAGTTACAAACGTTTGAAAGTAATCGAGTTAAAAGAGGTTTGATAGATGGGTTAGGATCGGTCATTAAAAGCATCTCAGGTAACTTAGATTATACAGATGCTGTACACTATGATAGCGCTCTACGATCTTTACAGAATAATGAAGAAAAATTAGTTTCCGAATATAATAACCATATTAGCTTAACCAAAGAATGGATTTCAGAGCATTCCATTATATTAAGAAATTTAACAGAAAACCAACGTAAAATCAGAGAGGTTCTAAATTTAGTATTGGATAGTGAAGCTCATAGGGAAACTGAATTAGTAAAGTATGCCCATTTGGCTCAGTTACTCTTAATACTAGGAGATAATATAGAAGATCTGACAGAAGAATTAAGTAAGATAGAAAACTTTGTAGCTTTTGCACATACATCAGGTACTCACCATGCCATGTTAAGTTTAAATGTTCTCAAAAGTATGTTAGATAAATTAAAAATGTTATATAATAAAGATGAAATCATAGATCTGAATTTTAGAGAATATTACGACGTTATTAAATCAGGCTCTTACTATACTAAAAATAGAATAGTTATAATTCATAAAATACCGATTGCCATCCCATACTCCTATGATCTTTACAAATTATCTATTGTACCTAATAAAAATCACAGCATCCTCATCCCATCCTCTCCTTATATTGCAATACACAGAAATGATTTCGTGTACATAGAGACAGAATGTCCGAAGTCAAACACCTGGTACCTTTGCGAGATGAAGATTAACTATCGGCCTCGAGATCAAGCGGACTGCATCCACACTCTCATCACTATGCAGAAATTGGACAAGACGTGTCAGCCGACTTCGGTTACCCTCGACAAGGAAGCCCTGGAACAGCTGGATGACAAGCATTATACAGTCGCCTTCCCAAAGCCAACCAGAGTACAAACGTCCTGTGGGAAGACTACCTTTTCTACACTTCAAGGAAGCTACTTAGCCACAATACCATCTGGATGTTATCTACAAACTTCAGAGTTTACGATCTTCAACAGCAACGATCGCACAAAAGGAACCGCAATCAAGATCATGAATCTACCACAGATGAACAGCATCGCATCAGCATCCCTGAAGCCTTCAATCAAGTTAACCTCCATCAACTTAGAAAATTTACATGCTAGTAACACCAAGATATCTATGCAGCATCCAGTGGAGATAAGCAAATCTGAAACTGACTTCATATATCATACTACGATACCACTCTACTTGATGATATTAAGTGCAGCCGCACTTATCACATACATTATAACACGGAGGCTATGTACGAAGCTACGAGAAACGAAGACCCCTTCTCAAGATGCATCTCAAGAAATCTATACAGAATTATCGAATGTAAAACGAGATGCACCAACCCACGTCCCAGCAACATTCTCGAAGAAGATTCTCCAATAGTTGCTGATCTTCGGGGGGAGGTGTTATGCCATTGCGCCACAGGGGAAACGCCGATGCAGCACCGACCCCATTTTTACCTAAATATTGTAATTGCGTCAATCGGCGACACGAGGCGCTGATTCGGCACAACGTGCGGCGGCAGGTCGCCGCCAATCATCGGAACCTTCCTGCGGTCACTTTGTTTCCTACATCGAACATTGTCAAACGCGTTTAATTATAATTTAATTGTAATTTCTATTTTTAATAAATTCATTTTGGGAAATTGGTTTTTTTTGCACCTTCCGCTGCAGCCGTTCGTAATTCACTTGTAACAAATTTAAAACTAACGAAACATAAATTTAGAATATGTAAACAAACAAGATAATAACCTAGTTATTTAATTGACAGACACTTGACATGACAGTGACATTGACTGAATGAGTGATTCAATATTCGTAAAGATTAAATGAAGTTAGACCGATTGAGATTGGTTTGATGAGAATGAATGTACTTACATGAATTATTGGCCAATCACAACACAATAACACTAACTTATGAGTCCGTAAGAATGAGTGAACCGCAGCGCGCGCCCTCTTGCGTCGGCTGTCTGTGTTCCCGTTGCGTAGCGTAGCGATGCGATCTCGGACCAAATATTACAGGTCCGAGGATGCGATACACAATTATAAAATGGCGTATCTTTATCTCCAATAAATACGCCCCGTCGAATCTCGACCCTTTGATGAAGGTGATAATTATGATGAATTATTACGACCACTGAATTTAAACACTGAAACACTCCGAGATTGACTTGATATTCGGTATTTCACACTGAACTTATAATCTTGACGGCAGCTTATACGCGAGTTTGCCGGCAATGACCTTGGACGGCAACCGCGTGTCCAGTACCTATAATGCTGTTTATCCCTTCCTGGGTTTAAACGATTCCCGTCCTGGGTTTTTAAACGGTTCCCCTCGTGGGTACCACCAAAATATTGTGCGTAGATTCTCTCGGCCAGCCGTGTTCGCGACGGCCAAGGATCGTACCCGTTGATGACTTCCTCAAGGAGCCGCGGTACGGCGGGTTCGAAGCGTCGCTTTAGACCCCTTGAGACGTTGATAGTTGATGATGATGATTCAGATGATGAAAAATAAACACTTTACTGTGTCACACTGATTTTAATAGGTAACACGATTTAACTACTATAAATAACATGAAATGGCGTCCACGCGCCTTTGAATTTGAAAACCAATGATTGACTATAATTAAGATTGAAATGGCATCCACACGCCTTGATGACATAACCAATGAACAACTGATTTAACTAATATAATTAATATTACATGGCGTACCCACGCCTTTTATGAGAAAACCAATGCATGGCCGACTGCCATCTTTTATCACATCTTTCTACTACTATAAACTAGACAGGTTTTTGATTGAATGACAAGTGATTCTTTCTTTTTTGAACGTAAGATCGAAAACGCAAAGGCGTTAAACATTAAGATGATACACAATGAAATATATACAAACATGTTAATTTTTGATTAACAGTAATGTAGCTTATTACACACTAGTGCGGTAATGTAAAATTAGTAATAACACACTAGTGCGGTAATGTAAAATTAGTAATAATTATAATCTATGGACAACACAGACCACGCCCACACAGTCCACGCTTCAGCAAGAAACAACTGCACTGTCTGCACAAGTGCTTAGAATGTGAGCCTTTAGCCCGTTAGTCGCTTTTACGACACCCAAGAGAAGAGAGGGGTTGGTACCTATTATTATTTTGAAGAGCCCATCACCGCTCTATGCTGATAGATGTATGTGCAGTCTTTAGTCCGTAAGTCGCCTTTAACGACACCGAAGAGAAGAGAGGGGTTGGTAGAATTATTTTGATGAGCCCATCGCCGTTCTATGCTGTTGAATGAATGTGCAGTCTTTAGTCCGTTAGTCGCCTTTTACGACACCGAAGGGAAGAGTTCAAAGTTCAAAGTATTTATTGCTGTTCATGAATGTGATACAAAGGTAGAGTCATCAATAAGTATTCCAGTACAACATGTTACCCATTTGGGCTTAGCAAATAATGAATGAATGGACGTGCAACAGAATTGATTATTTTTAAAATTACATTTCTAAATTGTAATGAAAATTAGATTATTTATTTAATTATTAATACACAAGACATATTACTATTTTACAACAATTAATAAATAATTTATATTAAATAGATTTTATTGTCATTATAATGTTCATTTAAATTATAGTAGCATTTTTTAATTAATATAGATTTTAATTTTCTTAGGAATGATTTTGGATCAGGATCTGATCTCAGTTAGGTAGGTAGATTATTATGTATTTTGAATGCTGTACAATAGGGACTAGAATTAAACATAGCCATACGACTCATTGGTATTTTAAATTTGTTTTTATTATGAGCTCTCGGGGCCCGTAAGCTGTCACATTCAGCATTCTTAAAGATTGACGGGTTGTTTTTTTATGAACTTACATATTTCAAAAATATACATGCAAGTTAGGCTCAAAATTTCTAATTTAATAAAGTAGGGCTTGCAAGTGTCCATTATGTTTATATTCATAATTATCCTAATACACTTTTTTGGAGCACAAAGAGATCATGTACATCTGTGCTGTTTCCCCAAAGGATAATTCCGTAATTTAGCCACGAGTGGGGCGTAGGCGTAGTATGCTGTGGTGGCAGTTTTCTGGTCTGTACTTAGTTTTAGTTCGTAGAGCGCATAAGTGAAACGACTTAGTTTTGTTTTAATTTTTTCGATGTGCTTTTTCCAGTTAAGATGAGAGTCAATTTCGAGGCCCAACAAAGGACAAGTTTTTACTTTTTCTAAACGAGAGTCGTTTATTACTAAGTCTACGTTCAAGGGGGATTTTTGATAGGGTCTAAATTCAATCATTTTTGTTTTAGAGTAATTGACTAGTAAGTTTTGCTCATTTAACCACTCTGTAATTTATTTAAATATTATTTTTAATTCTGTCTGACACGTTAATTCGTTTTCAAATCTAATCAAAACTGAGACATCATCCGCAAAGAGAACACATGGAGTATGTATTATTTTAGGCAACTCGTATATAAGAAAGAGTAAACAACCGACAACGCTTCCTTGCGGGATAGAACAGTTCAGTGTTGCTTGGTCAGATCTGAATAGAGTCAACTTACCAGTTTGTGGGTCCCGATAGTCGATTTGAACATATTGTAATCTATTTTTTAGGTATGACACCAGCCATGCGTACGCGCTACCTATTATACCACAACAATATAATTTAGAAAGGAGTACTTCATGCTTTACTCTATCATATAGCCTTTGTCATATCGAGCAAGATTCCTACAGCATATTTTCCTTCGTTAAGATATTTTAGTATTTGTTGTATATAGTGATAAACTGCTAAAATTGTTGATCGATTTCTTCTAAAACCGTATTGGCGATCATCTTAGACGTTATATTTTTCAAAAAAGGAACACATACGATCCACCATTGCTCGTTCAAATATTTTTGAGGCTGATGGGGTTAGGGCTATCGGCCTATAGTGACTAGGGTCACTTTTGCTACCCTTTTTGTGAATTGGACGAACGATTGTAATTTTTAGTAAGTCTGGGAATTTGCCTTCATCAAAGGACTGGTTTATCAAGCTAACCAGGGGAACTGTTAGTTCAGAGGCACACTTTTTCAAAAGAATAGGTGGTATATCGTCGACTCCTGAACTATACTTGGTTTTGAGGTTTTGCAGTAAAGTTTTAACTTCGTTCTCATATACCGGTCTTAGATACATACTGTTCTCTATTGTGGTATATGTGGGTGGTTTGCCTGATTTATTTATGCAATTTCCTCCTTCTGCCACGGAGACGAAGAAGTTATTAAAGCAATTGGCAATTTCTGTGGGTGATTGTATGATTTCACCATTAATATTTAATAGAATATTTTTATGATTTTTGTTAAGCGATTTGTTTGTTTTTGTTTTTATGATATGCCACATTGTTTTTGTTTTATTATCAGATTTTGCCATTTTTGATATAAATTGTTTCTTTTTAGAAATAATAATTGATTTTTCTTAAATTTTCCTGTAAATTCTGTAGTGTTTTTTTAGTACTTCATTGTTTGTATGATTAACTAAAATTCGTAGTTTTCTTTTATGTTTACATGAAAGATTTAGTCCTTTTGTTATCCATTTAGGTTTAAGGTTTCTTGACTTTGATTTTATTAAAATAGTTTTTTCAGGGAAATAAGTATTCAATAGAGATTTTAGGCAAGTGTAAAATATTTCATAATTTTTACTTACGCAGTTTACTTTAGGAAATAGATTTACCCACTTTATTTCGCTAAGGCTTTTCCTAAAACCATTTATTTGTTGGTCTGAAAAAAATCGTTTGGTAATTATTTGTGTTGTGTTTATTTTATAGAGACTACTAGTATCCACAGTCACAACAACAGCATGGTGGTCAGAAAGACCCAATTCGCAAACTTCTGTGTGGGTCCCACTAAAGTTTGTAAAAACAAGATCTATGCATGTAGCTATGGATGTACATATTCTTGTCGGCAATTTTACTTGTTGTATAAAATTGTAAGAAAGAAGTAAATTTTTGAAGTCAGTAGATTTTTTTTTTTTTGATTTTGACACCCAAGGGAAGAGAGTGGTTGGTAGTTTTATTTTGATGAGCCAATCGCCGCTCTATGCTGTTGGATGTATGTGCAGTCTTTAGTCCGTTAGTCGCCTTTTACGACACCGAAGAGAAGAGAGGGGTTGGTAGTGTTATTTTGATGAGTCCATCGCCGTTCTATGCTGTTGAATGTATTTGCAGTCTTTAGTCCGTAAGTCGCTTTTTACGACACCGAAGGGAAAAAAGGGGTTGGTAGTATTATTTTGATGAGCCCATCGCCGTTCTATGCTCATGAATGAATGTGCAGTCTTTAGTCCGTTAGTCGCCTTTTACGACACCGAAGGGAAGAGAGGGGTTGGTATGGTAGTATTATTTTGATGAGCTAATCGCCGCTCTATGCTGTTGGATGTATGTGCAGTCTTTAGTCCGTTAGTCGCCTTTTACGACACCCAAGAGAAGACAGGGGTTGGTAGTATTATTTTGATGAGCCCATCTCGCTCTATGCTGTATGTGTGCAGTCTTTAGTCCGTTAGTTGCCATTTACGACACCCTAGGGATTGGATGGAAAGACTTGCTACCTTTCACATACCCATATTTTGTCGATTCAAACAGTGGCTTCTTGTTCAATAATTACTTTAAAAGTTTAAAAATAGATATGTCTAGTTTTACCACCGGAAATAATAAGTGAAGCACAAAATGTTATTGACAGGCTATTACCATCTAAGTCCAAAGAAAAATACACGTTGGTTTACCAAAAATTATACACTAGAAAAGCAACAAAAACACGCAGTCATTTTCAGAAAATGTGTTTTCCTCGCAAATATGTTATAAAACGTCGTATGACATACGTGCACTTTGATAATTAGGTACAGCCTCTGCTTTCTTGTAGCCCTCGCCTCCTCGGCAGTAATTTTCAACTTACAGCACTTATATCATAATGTACTATTCTGTATTTGAAACCACGGTTACGTACAAGGAATAATACTAAGAAAAATAATAATAAGTCCACAACATACTTGACATGTAATTCGCTTGGTTCCATCCACGTTATGTCGCTAAGGAAGTGCAGGACTTAGAAAAATTCGTCGGATTAAAATGTATGACTACCCTATCCTGTAGGTCACGTGATAGGTTAGAAAAAGACAATCGCGAAGCGCAGCGTAATTTTTTATTAGTAGGTACATCACATACCGCTTAGGTTCCTGCTGCGTTACAGGGGGGGCCAAAATTTCGTAAGATTTTAGCTACGACGACGCACCGTTTTCGAGATATTCGCGTTGTCGGCTCCATATAAAGATCAACTGAAATTTTTCTGTCTTTTTTCACAATTTTTTAAAACTTTTTTTTGGAAATTTTCTCACTCTTTTTGATAGCAATGTTTTCGTCAGTTTTTGAAAAACAATTTGATTGTATTTTTTATGCATCCCCTTTCGCGACACCCGGACCGTATAAGTTATTGTGTAATTTTGACTTTTTAACTAAAAACACTGTAAATTAAATAAAAATAACCAACTAACAAATTAAAAACAAACTACTTCTTTAACTACTGGTTTCATTTACTATGCAAAGTTGTACGAAACTGGTTTCCTTCAAAGATCATTTATTCCTCATTCGTAACTGGTTATGAATATACGGTTAGACGGCCGAAGGGTAAAATTTAGCCATGAAAAAACTTTTCTCCAAAATAGTGCCGCGTCTGCTAACAATTGATCAAAAGCGACAACTTATTAAGGATTTAGAGCGCTGTTTGGCGCTGTTTAATAGAAATAAAAAGAATTTTTCATTCCTCATACACGGAAAGTAGGTCTGAAGTTACCTGAGGAGCGGGTGGAAAGTAATACTTTTCCGCCCTAGGGAGAATCGTTTTTCTGACAGGTACTGTCTAGTGTAGTTGTGACTTAATGTTAAAATAATACTAACAACCACAGACCAACTGGTCTGTGCTAACAACCCATCTCTTCCCTTAGGTGTCGTAAAAGGCGCTCCGTAGCAGAAGGTCTATCAAGGAAAATGCCGATGGTTGCAAAACAGCGACATGTTATTCAGTCTACATGGGGACAAGTCCTTCATTGGCAAAACGATGTACTAGTAAAACGCCGACAATATGAAATCGTCTACTATGTTAATGGACAGGTACTTTCAATAACAAAAATACATTACATAATTAACTTTTGATAAAAGGAAAATAAATGCACTCTTATACTAAACAAAAATATTTTCTACTTATAATCGGACCCACCGCCGCCGCCCGCTCCGTAGCAGCCGGCCGCCCGCCGCGCTCCGTGCCAGTCCCGAACTTGAACTTAATCTCCAAAAATATTTCTTTTAATATGCGTCAACCGTTGTAAAAACACAGTGTTATCTCTTCATTCAATAGTTTTTCAGTTTCTTTTTTGTATTTTTGGTTAAAAATGATATCATTTTTCTTTCGTTTTGGCTATTAAATATGGCGCTTCTAATTTTAATTCTTGCCATGTAGCTACTTGGCGTAAAGCATGAATAAATAAAGGCAAAGCTCGTTTTCGACCTACCCTGGCATTAAAACACCTGTTCTATCCTTAAAAAGCATTATTAGTGCGATGTCTTTGCTGAAATCAACTGATTTCCTCTGGTTCTCTTTTTTAATCCACTGTTTTTGTAAAAGTATTTGACCATACTTCAATAATGTTTGCGGCTGGCAATAATAGTAAATTGGCTAGAAGTCTTGTTTTTTCCCGACCACATTTGAAATAATTAACTTTAAGTTTACGTGACTTTCGCCATACGGAGTTACTAAAGTGATAGTAACAATCAGTCTTGAGGAAATATCGCAAGGATGGAATTCATCTGTGCCACCTCATAGACACAATAATTTTTTTTGATATCAAGTCCAAAATATTCTATAACGACATCAAACAGTCTTTCATAAGTCGATTGTTGTTTATTAGGCAACAGCACATACAAAAATGGTACTACGTTGGTAGTTTCGGAACAACTATGAATATCGACATCATCATTGTGATGATGAATGTACTTTACATACTAGAGGATTTCAAATTGTCGGCGTTAAAATGATTTTACCTTGCACGTTGAGGTCGCCTGCGCACGATCTGATATCTTGCATTGCAATCTACTAAAACTCAATGTTGCGATAAGTAATAAATTTGTTTTTTTTGAGTGTTGACACTTTTTGCAAATACTTTTTTTGGGGAAATCGTTCAATATTATACTATGGTAACTAGGTAGACTTTTCTACTGGCAGGTATTTTATTATACAATGTGATAATGGTGGTACTTCTAACCCATTAAGGCTAAGTACTACATCTAAATTCACCGACAAAAAAAATAATATAGGGGGGGTCCTACCCCCACCCCCTATAATTTATGACCATTTTTACTTTATGCGATATCAAAGGTTTCATACATCGGAGAAACATGAAAAAAATGGCAATTAGCTATTATGACATCACTGGCTAACTTACTTTGTTTCGTATGTTTGAGGTTATTTTGGTGAGAAAAAAAAACATTAAGTACTTAATTATTTTGTGATTTAAAATCACGTTTTTTTAAGTAAATCCACCATGAGTAGACTTCAGCGACAATACAACGCACTTAAAAGCGAATCTATAGATATATTCACAGATAATCTGCAAAAATTTAAACGTAACATACCTACTTACTTCTTTCTCGCCCGGGTCTGTTTAGTTAGCATTTAGAATGAGATACAGTTCACTTACATAAGTCTTTTGTAGTGTATGCCTTGTTGGTTGTCCTAATAAATAAAATAAATAAAGTCCATATTATTTTTTTTGTCGATGAATTTAGATGTAGTACTTAGCCTTAACAGGTTAGAAGTACCACCCCTATCACATTGTATACATTGTCAAGTTAAGGGTTGTAGGCTTTGATCAACAAGGTTGTAGGTAACTTCATTCAAAAAAAACATTTTTAAATGCACCATCCCTAGCGTTCTTTTAACGTCATCTGGGTAGTTGGATAAATAAAAAGAGTGAAACATTTGCATTATAGCTATTTTAATAACATTATAAAACTTCTGAAATTCTTACACTTCTAATAAAACTTCTTAATTCTAATTTTAGATTAGTTTTAATAAATGGTGTTTCTTACATTATTTTTTATAGATAGGTGTGATACTTTTACTTTAATAATTACTTTTACTTTTTAATTTAATATTTAATAATCATTAAAACATCAATATCAGAAAAGGCACTTAAGGTTTTTAATTTGTAAGTATAATAATAATTATATTTGTTAATTTAATAATGATTTAAGTAGGTACGTACTTAAGTTTAATACTTACTTTTATTTTATTTTAGTTTATTTGACAAACAAACAGTTTAACAATACATAAAAAGGTAACACAGTTATTAGTTACGTTTCCACAATTTAATACATAGAGATTATTTTAGGACACGTACCTACTTATACTTTTATTAAAGATGATTTTATTAGACCATCGCTCAGTCCATCAATTTAAACGCAAGTTTATGAGAAGGGGTTACGCTTAATGGCATCCCATACAAACTCTAAAGTTTAATATCTTTAATTAAGCTTCCTATGCTTTATAAATATGTACCTACTTGTGTAACCGTAAATTTCTTCAAAAATCTGTATTTTCACAAAGCGAGGCCTGTTGCCTAAAACTGTTTCGCAGTTTGACAGACTTTGTATTAATTATTACTTGAACAGCAACAAAATTCATGCTATTTATAACTTGCCATATTAAACTACAAATCGTATGATTTTAGTTTTACTAGTTTGCCACTTAAACACCGAGGCGAGGAGAAGGTACAATAAAAAACTTTAAAGTTTGTTGAGCGCAGCAGCTGTAAAACCTGATACTATAGAAATTATTAGCAACCTCCGGGAGTCTTTGTGACAGACAAGGGGATATGACACTAGCGTCTCCCTCTATCACTAGAGGAAACCTATACGACGAGCAAGTCTTGCTCCTCCGGCGCGTCCTTCCGCCAGTTGACGCGGATATGGCGGCAGACGTGGCCGACCGCCTCAGCCGCGGGCACCACTGTCGCCGCCATGCACGCAGACACCATCGAGCGGAGCGACGCGAAGTAGATCTTCACGCAGCGCAGGCACGGCGCCGTGCACCAGATTTGCTGAGGAAGGAGAACCGATGAGCATACAGGTAGTTTGCACGCAAATAGCCTACATAGCCTGGCGCAGGGACGTCTGGCACTTCTTGCAATAACCTAACGGTTGGTCTCGAGGTGCCAGTACAAATAAAACTTAGTGAATTAAGGATAGGAGATGTCCTACTGGCTGCGCAAAGGCTTCCATCATCGAAATATGCGCTGCAATGATGGGTATTATGGCATTGGTAATTAACGTTAGACCGCCGGGACCAGCGGCTTTACGTTCCTTCCGAAAGCATGGATGTTGAAACTAACATGGAGAAAAAAAAATCTTCCTGAATTTTGTGCCAGTATTGTGAGAAAGTTGAAAGTTCTCCGATAACTCCTCACATGGCCACTTCTGCTAATCTGCCCAGTCACTTCTGGCGCAAATAAAAAATGTATGGCGAGGTTTATTCTGTTTTAAACGTGTTTTCTAAATTGTAAATAAAACAAATAATACTCGTAGTAATTATAACTTCTTTCATGGTTTTATTTATAATTATATATATTTTTTAAATAACCAAGAAAAAAAATAAAAATTACTTTCATCTTTTTTTTGCAATTTAATGGTAGCATCAAACTACACTTTATTATACATCGCCACATAGCTTATTTAATAATGATTCCAGTGCTATACATTTTTATTAAGGTCTCCTTACTAAATTACATGGAAATTGTCAATAAACCTAGACCGGATATAAACAGGAAGTAGAGTGACAGATGCGGCCATATTGGCAAAATGGCGCTTGTCATAAAAGGGGATAATGCACACTGGAGGTAGATTCAGTAGTTTAGATTTAACAAAATTTTAGTTAACTATTTTTTGATGATTATTATTTATTGAAAATATGTTTCATACAATTGTTAGAAGATGATAGAGGCCGAATTAAGTTTTATGCAAAATTAAAGATTTGAGTAATTAAAGTTCTTTATAACATTCAAAGATAACATGAAAAGTTACGCAGTACAGTGCTTATTACGAAAATACTCTTTTGAATATAAATAGCAAACATATAGCATAA
This sequence comes from Scoparia ambigualis, assembly GCA_963921215.1. Taxonomy (NCBI): domain Eukaryota; kingdom Metazoa; phylum Arthropoda; class Insecta; order Lepidoptera; family Crambidae; genus Scoparia; species Scoparia ambigualis. The sequence continues at coordinate 1,980,218 of OY992504.1, read as the reverse complement.
CATAAGTATGTTTCAGCTGGAAAAGGAGGCGTTTTAAAACAGGTAGCTCGTTACAGTGCTAACTTTCAGTTATGAACACGCAACTCGCTGCGGTCACGAGATCCTGTAAAAAGGCCAAACCTCTCATGCAAAGGGCGTTGCCCTGAAGAGCCGTACACTTAATTACTTTTGGAATCAAGTTGGGTTGGTCAAAACACGTTTCTACAATAAAGTCTGACGTGTTTGTTCAATCTAACCCTCATCTGTTATGACACGATGCCGACAAGAAATTAGGTTGAAACGCAATTATCCAAAATACTCTAACTACCTATATGGGACACAAGACCAGATAGAATATTTAATAATTTTAACTCGTAATACTTATAGAGTTTTATTTTTAAGAGCATAAAAGTTGTAAACTTTGTTTTCTCTGTCAAATACTGCAACACAGCAAAGCTAATAGGGTGTAGTATAGCAAAAGTAAACGGAGTAGGGAGTGCTAAGTCTTAAAACTACTGTGGATATTCATGGCTATCCAAGATAAAGGCAAACGAAGCCGTTGCCCGCATCGCAGGGCGTAGCTATGGGCACGGCCAAAAGGTTAAAACAGTATTTACGGGATTTCTGGATGCCGCTCAGTCTTGAAGTTTCTAAAACAGGTCCTTGGGTACCTCAAAGGCGAGGCACGTGCATCTACCGCCCTAGCAGCGCGGCGCTATGAGGACCATCAGCAGGGTGTGACACCAGCTGAGTGTTGAGGCTCTTGTGAAAGTCCATGGTTGCCTCAAAGGCGAGACAAGCAAAGCCGCAAACCATGAGGAGCGCGCAGGGCGGCGCTATGAGCACGGCCAGCAGGGTTTAGCACTAGTTCCAGGAGTTCTTGATGAAGATAAATCTTGAAGCTGAACTAGGATGGTTCATGGTTACCTCGAAGGCAGCAGCAGGATGTAGCAGCTGTTCCGAGATTGCTAGATGAAGGTAAGTCTTGAAGGTTTGTAAAAGGTACCTCGGAGGTGCTGTGCTGGTAGCGGCTCGTTAATAGAATACCTACTACCGCCCCATTTCTTCCCTTGGGTGTCGTAAAAGGCGACTTACTGACCAAAGACTGCTCACATACCTAACAGCATAGAGCGGCAATAGGCTGACCACCTGTCACGCTGGATGTGGTGAAACGTGGAAGCACACATTTGGTGAAACGTGGACTTCTTTTGCGGTCCTCATTGCCTGGTGCTCTTTGCCCTACGGGGATAATAGTCATGAATATATATGTATGTTTATACCTCAAAGGCGAGGCAAGCGAAGCCGCAGCCCAGAAGCAGCGCGCAGGGCGGCGCTATGAGCACGGCCAGCAGCGTGTAGCACCAGTTGCGCGAGTGCTGGAAGCAGGCGGAGCTGAGCCGCCACGCGCACTCCGGACTGCGCGCGCCCTCAGGCTCGCCGATGATGTCGTCCCATACTATCTGGATGGAAATTGCTCATTATTATGCTAATTTACAACAGCAAATAGCAAGTATTTAGAAACAGGAATAGATACGCTGTCTGCCTGCTCAAACTAGTTAAAAAAGTAACAAAACATGTCGCAACTTTTCTCTGTAAGGACATTATTTCTAGCATCATTCTACCTCTATTTTTTAAACTTATGTTCTCCTAAGGGATAAACAGAAAAGATAGAGGAGGATCTCCAACGGAGACAGAGGGAGAGCAGTCGGTATGTTACTGCAGCTTAGTAACCATAAAGTGAACAAGTAAAATTTTTCATCCATAAAGTGAACCTCTCTTTCACGTTATGGGTACTAAGCTGCGGCTGTACTAAGCGATACTAAGCTGCAGCTGTACTAAGCTGTTTAGACTGGGTGGGCTAACTTCTGTCTTAATTTAATTCTCAAGAGAAACTATAACGCATTTCTCCTACGTAAAAAATAAATAAAAAGTACCTATACCCATAGGCTGATTATTTCAACAATCAATTTTCTGCATTAGGATGCATACATGATTCATTTAATTTTCTTTCCTTTTCTAGCATCATTGGTAATATTAGTGAATCTAAGGGATTACTACATTGGTTAAATTCTTCGTCTAAAATTATTTTTGGTTGGGAATTCTTCTTATGCAATTACTATAGAAAGGTAATTCTGTAGATTATCGGATTCCATAACATTGGCAGTTACTATATGCTGGTAGAGATGATGGATAAAGGTCACGCCACTTACTGTCACGTGTGTTTGCGTATCTACCATCGTGCTCGATCCGGATCGCTCAGTCGGCCACAGCTCCACTTCGAGAAGACTATGTATTATCTAGTCGGGAAATCTTTCGCAGGGCTATTTTGAGATGAACGCACTAAGATCAACAATAGATCTTATCCAACGATATAGGTATTATAGGGAACGGTTTTAAATGCTAATTGTTAGTACCTATTGTCAATAATAGTATTACTACTACTATTCAGGTCATGTAATTTTAGGCAGCGTTTCATGAAAACTGGTCTACAATGATGGGGAAGTCGCTTAAAACCCGGAAGTTATTGTAAAGGTCACACCTTCCTTCCTTAGCTATAAGTAAATAAATAGACCTAAAAGCCCAGTGGCATGTCATCAACTAAAGTGTGGTCATTACCGCCAGACACAATAAACAACAACAATAAATCGATGTGCTTTCAGGGCGGTGCCCGGTGCCGCATGCCGGCGCGCTGGGGGTGACGTGCTAATGCGTCCGGTGCCAGTAGTAAAAGTAAGTGGGTTAGGTTCATGATCTGAGGTTAGGTTGTTTACAAAAGCTATCTACCTTGTTAACCGGTGGTGAACTGATGGTGAACTTACAAAATTGACTAGTTGTTTATTTATTTGTTTAAGTATAATGTTTGCAACTAGGTCTTCGATCACATATTAAAGCTAGATGCACAAACGTCCGCACTATAAAAGTAGCAGCTTGATGTTTAGGTGCCTACGCATTTCGTTCGGCAGTGTGCGAGCTGTGTCAACATGACGAAATTAAATGCTCCCTAAGACTTTAAGCGCCATGGGGGTCACCGGTGACCGACAAACAATTAAATTTCAATTTTGCGGTTTTTTGTTTTGCGGCAGTCAACGTGTAAACAAAACACCTAAGGTCTTACGTCAAAATGTCAAAGCGGCCACTATTCCGCTAAGATTTAGATAGGTAGATAGAAAACATTTTAATTGCAACACCACAAAGATTCACATAGAACTTAATAAAAACGATAATTAGCGATTAATAAAAATAAAAATAAAAAACGATTACAATAAAACGACTAAATATTTAAAAAAAATTGTAACTGTATTCTGTTACAATTTTTTACTTGTTTTCTTTGTTTTTATGTGTATAACATAAATCTGTTTGTAAGTATTAAAACCTAACAGTTTTAAAAGTGAATATTAATAAGTATACATATTGTTATCAATTCGAATTGTCTTCACCTCCTGTGTATCTCTGGTAGAGATCAAAGCTATAAGGCCGTCAGATTGTAACTTTCGTTTTGTTTATTTCAAAAATACAAACTAGTACTAGCTCGTATTTTCCATGATTGAGGTTTTGCAGAAAGCAATTATGTCTAATTATGGGTGGCCCGAACAGTGACACTAAAAAGTTTTCGACTTGACCGACTTATATATATATTTTTTTGGAAATTATGCATCTTTTTTTGAAAAGATGCATAATTTCCGAAAACGAATCTTTTAAAAAAAAGATGCGTAATTTCCAAAAAATATATAATTTAAGTCGGTCAAGTGGAAAATTCTCAAAATTAAAAAAAACAGCTCGAAAACTACAAAAGCTCACGGAACATACATGGAGAATTTCCGGGCACCTACCTACAGATGTCAGGAATCCAAAAAACCTTTGTTACTGTCACCGTTTGGGCCAACCTGTATTTACTACGAGTAGACCTTCCACGCCTGATTGATGCAAGACTTGATTGATTGACTGTCGTGTCAGTATGTCAATGCCTTACTCAAGGGCAACATTTCATTGTAAATATGCTTTTCACAGCTTTCACGAATGAAAAAGCTAATTTTACAACTGAACAAAACACAGTTGGAGTTTGATCGATTATTGCTATAAGATTGTGTTTTCGTGGTTGGTGAATGGAATTGTACATAAATCATATTTAATATTAAGAGTTATTGTACAGACTTTAGAGTAACTTCAATCCGAGAAAATTGGATCCAAAGGATCCTGGTAATTCTGAAATCAGAATAGAATTCGTAACGGTTCATTGAGGACAGCTACAAGAACAATCTAACAATCCCAAACGGATAAGTACCAATCTGACTCTAAAGCCGCAGTTCCACATTCGCGCGAGTCGCGAGTCGAATGGCGAAACGAGGTGCGTGCGCGATTGTGTGAACGCACGCTCGTCACTCGCCTCGCGACTCGTCTCGCCCGCCGCTCGTGATGCTCGCGTTCGGAGAGGTTTTATGGACGCGAGTCATAGGGCACGAGTGACGAGGCGAACTTAGTGTTTACACATTCACTCTCTCGCTCATTGTATTTTTATTGTTGATCAAGCAACATATACTGTACCTATATTAAAAATGGATTAAAGTTGTTACTTTTACTGTCGTTACAGGGTTCTAATGTTTTAGGAACTTTACCAAGCTCAACCAGTTATTTGGTTTGGTTTCCAAAACATGATCGACACAAAAATAAGCAAAAAATTATTTATTAATAATCATTGACACGCGGATGCAGCTAAAACGTAGACGTCGTCCATTCTTGCAAGTTGAAGTAGAAAAGAATACACGCGAATGTGTAAACAGTCACTGGTCTTAATTTATGGAAGGCGAATGTTTCATCGAACATATCGTCGAATGGCGAAGCTAGTAGCGAGCACGCATGTGGAACTGTAGTATTAGACAGTCTTTAATTTCTACTTTGTATTGTTCCACTCAACTTTCATCTGTTATTTAATTTTGTTTGGTGGTAACTATTTATTTTGTGCTTTTAGGAGAGGCTGTCTTATTTAAGTGTATGGCCGTAACAATAATGTCTTATTAAGTATTGTTGTTAGACGTGTTTTGACAGTACTGACATAAAGCTAGTTCATCAACAGTTTTGGATTCCATTATGCTTCCAATGAAAGCCTAATAATGGAAAAAAAAAGGTATTAGGTTTAATACTGATGCTGAATGACGCGCTACTGTGAGTAGGCACTAATATGAATATAGTAATATATCGCGAGACCATCGTTACCTGGGCCCTGTTTAATAAAGCTGACAATCCGACATATATGTCAAAAAACGACAAATTGTAGAATTGTCGCGCTTAGGCTGTTTTATAAAAGTTACAAATATGTCAAAAATCGACAGGTGAAATCTTGACATATTTGTCATTGAAAAAGCGTTTAATAAAACTTGACAAATGTCAAAAAAACCACAGTCAAATTATTTCTGACAATTGTCGGTGACAATTGTCGGATTGTTGTGACAATTATGTCGACTTTTGACTTATTTGCAAATAATTTTGTTATATGAAGCTAAATGAGGGTAAAATAGAAAAAATATTATCACAGTAAAAGATAAATCAATTACTGGTACATCTTCGATTGTTCGTGCTAGGTTTCTGCTTGTATCGTATTCAAGTTGATGACCAATTTTAATAATTAAATATTCTACGGTGGTTTTACGTACCCGAATTTTTCTTTGAAGCAGAAATCTGTAATTGAGAATGATAAATCAATTCTACTTTAAATGATCGTCGTTGCCTCCTCGTTTGTATTTGTTTCAAGTATTCATCATCACTATTCTCACTGCTCGACGTATGTACCATTTTTATGTAATAAATACTTTCTTAAACCTTCAAAGTTCAAAATATGATTTCGCGACAGAGGGTAACGCTCCTGTCAGAAATGTCGGACAATTTTACAAATATGTCAATATGTCATGACAATTTTATGTTTTAAAGAGCAGATTCGACAAGTTTTTCACGACAAATTGTCACCTGTCACCTGTCGCTTAAAAAGTTTTATTAAACAGAAAAATGTCGGATTGTCGCGACAATTCGACATATTTGTGAATTTCCCACCATGACAATTATGTCGCCTGTCAGTAAACAGGGCCCAGGGCCCTGGGCCCTGGGCCCTGTTTAATAAAGCTGACCATCCGACAAGTCGACATATGTCAAAAAGTGACAATTTGACAATTTTACTGTTTAATAAAACTGACAGGCGACATAATTGTCATGGTGGGAAATTCACAAATATGTCGAATTGTCGCGACAATCCGAAAAATAAAGAAAAATTCGGGTATGTAAAACCACCGTAGAATATTTAATTGTTAAAATTGGTCATCAACTTGAATACGATACAAGCAGAAACCTAGCAGGAACAATCGAAGATGTACCAGTAATTGATTTATCTTTTACTGTGGTAATATTTTTTTCTATTTTACCCTCATTTAGCTTCATAAAACAAAATTATTTGCAAATATGTCAAAAGTCGACATAATTGTCACGACAATCCGACAATTGTCACCGACAATTGTCAGAAATAATTTGACTGTGTTTTTTTGACATTTGTCAAGTTTTATTAAACGCTTTTTCAATGACAAATGTGTCAAGATTTCACCTGTCGATTTTTGACATATTTGTAACTTTTATAAAACAGCATAAGCACGACAATTCTACAATTTTGTCGTTTTTTGACATATATGTCGGATTGTCAGCTTTATTAAACAGGGCCCAGGCCGATTTCATGTCGCCGATGCATTCACCCGACTCCCATCATGGTAAATTGGTTTTAGATAATCATACACTGACTAGGTTCATCCCCTTGTATATCACGGAGACTCCTAGGGGTTATAGCGGTAAATGGAAATCTAACCCAACCTCAGAAATAACAATTTAGCGTTCGCTAAGCTAAGTTTTTCTTTTTACCTTTTTGCCATTTCGCTCATAACATTTTGCCGTAAAGCGTGAAAATTTATTATGCCCATTTGAACAACATTAAGTTGCTGTAACATTTGAAAAAACGTTATAGCTAACGTTTTTTTAATGTTATTTGTGTTGTAGCGTCATGTCCGGCGACGTGCACGAACCTGCGACCAATCTCGGCGACACGCGAGCGCCATTGTTTTGTAAAGTAGTCTGATTTTAGGTCTGATTGCTTGTCCTCTGATTTGTTTCCAGTTATTGCGGAAAATAGCGTTTGATTATGACTTATGAGCTTTGCGCTATGATGTCGTTATAGAACATCGTTAGTGCAGCGCTTTCGGGTTACGGTCGTGTAAGTTAAGCAAATTTCTTAATTTTGGCTCGATGATTACAACCTAAATTAGAAAAAATCTCGGGCTGTTCTAAGCTGTTCTAAGCTGCCCTGTTGTTTCTCTCGATGATGGTATCTACGCTTTGCAATGGTTTTCAAAATACATTTAACTTTAAATGTGCCAATTTTTTTTTCACTTGTTATCTTTTTGCATAGAATGCCATTGCATATAATGAAAGAAGAAATTAAAAATAAATACATAGTTACCTATATGATAATTATATGAGAGAAGCCTTTTGTTAGTAATTTTGTATGTCGTGTTGCTGATAATTATGATAGGTATCATAAATAAGCTATGAACTGAATGCTTGTATGTATATTATTATTGTATAGATACAATCCTTGCAAATGTCAGATAATATAATATTGACTACCCAGTTAATGTGTCAGGGGCGGGTTGACCTTTCCGCCATGTTGGCGCGCCCGGCGTCGTTCATGCGTCGCTCGTCTTTGTAGCAGTTCAAATGTAAATAGGTTTCCGGTGGCGAAATAAAGTTCTATTTCAAGTGTGGAATTAGCATTTGTACACATTCAAATCATACTTCAACGTCTGACATTTGGAAGGCGCTCGACGAGTTTGAGGCTACGCTGTAGTTTGGGTTATTAATACACCATACTTACATAGTATACAATACACTTAGCTTGGGAAATAAGCGTCGGTTTTGGGCCAAACCTTGCACTTTTGTCTCGAAAGACGCCACTTGGCACGATTGTTTTCTGGGTCATTCTGAGTTGATTTAGCCCGGTAGCCACGGAATTGCCCCCTGCTGGTGGGCACGGACTGGTCGCAGAATGCCACATTCTACAAATGACACACTAGTTTAAAAATGTGGATTATTATTATTTTTGCTATTTAAAAATATACTTACAATTTAGTTTAAATCAGCCGTTCTGATTATGGTATTTATTTCAGTTTGTTACGATCAGGGGGGGGGGGGGGGGGGGGGATGATTGGTCTCCCGCGTTGCAGACGGTGGGATCATAGTTCCATTCTTGTTATAGCTACTAGGGTAAGTTTGGTATCGTTTTCGTATAATTTAAGGATGGGGAATCCATTTCTGGAATAAACTTTTTAACTCGTCATAGTAAAAAAAAGAAAAATTAACAAAAACGAAAAAAAAAAAAATCTTTTTGAAATCGCTCTACTACAGTGATACCACATGGATTTTTGGTAAATAAAAAAATATGATGTTATAGCCTATTAAATCATGAACCTTAAAAGTATTACTGGAATGAATGCTTATAAATAAAAGTTTGCTAGAAAAAAATTTTTCGTTTGTTGATCGGGGTTATTTTATCAGTTTTCTTTATTCAATTCAGTAGTAAAGAAGTTTTGAGGTTATTTAACTATGAAATACTACTTACTCATTTGGCACGTACCCAGGGAGGAAGCCCCCTGACAACTCTTTAATCTGGTATGACTATACCTTGCCGGCCTTGCGAAAATAAAATCTGGCCGTCATTATTGGGTGATAAAGTGTCATTACATAAGTATGTAAGGGATAGAAAAGCTAATTGGAGGGTGCAGCGGGTCCACGATAGACAAGGGTCAGGAATGCCTGCAATATCGGCGACTGCTATGTTGCACAAAATTAAACTCAAGATTTTCCATTGAGTTATGCCATTGTACTGTTTAAAATTATCAAGGGAAACAAAATCTGTTAACATATTGTGTGTTCGCTGTTCGAGTAACCTGGTAAAATTACACGCTGGATTATTACACGCTCCCGCAATCCATGATATACTGCCTAAATTGAAGTCACCCACTATGAGCATATCGCCGACCAGTGCATCTAAAACACGGTTACAATGGTCTATATAGTGTTTCAAAATTTGTTTTCGAATAGGAGGTGGCAGGTATAGGTACACCGCAAATGTTCCACCTCGCGGAATCGGCCCTGTCACTCCTGACACACCCACAAGTCCTCACAGTCAGATTCGCATGAATAAAGTCGTACTGAGTTAAGTCGTTTAGTGGCAGCATTTAACACCCCTCCACCATTCTTTGAAGGATGGAACCCACTGCTTTGGCGATCACGTTGTATCTATTATCAAGGATCAGAATCAGAAACGCCGTCATTCAACCACGTTTCAGTCAAGAATTACAAATTATATTATTAAAAATATCTCTTTAATAATATAATTTGTGCGACAGTCTTTTTTCGCAAACCTCTTACATTTTTGTAATAAAGAGTTAAGTCATTATGTAACGGTACAGAATGAATGGTATCTGTCCGTTAGTAAGGAATGCATGGGAGTAGCACTAAAATAAATATTAATGCGTAGCACCATTAATAATAAGCATGAAAAGGGAATAATAAACTAGTTCAGAATAATGGTCAGTGGTCTAGCGCTTTATCTTTAGTTTGAATTTCGCGGGGACTGCTCTGCGCGTCCCTTGCGACATAGGCGGCGTCTAGCGGAAGTCATTTATTTGGGCTTCGCGTAAGGTTGCTAGGTTGACTAGGACCGTATTTTATTTTGAGTTTCGCGGGGACTGCTCTGGGGTCGGCAAAGTGGTTCACCTACGGGCGGACGCCACCTATGGTCGGAATACGGAACTTTTTATAATTTCACAAAATACAGGATTGTTGGCTTAAGTGGATGATTATTGAGAGGGAATTGTTAATAGAAGGCTACATTTAGATATTCAAAGATGTAATATTGGCTATCTGACGAGATTTGGTTAGATTATGGAAAAATTTTAGAATTGCGCGGCGAAAGCGGCAATGAGCGAGCGAGAGGTTGAGAAAAAGACAGAAAGAGAGGTCGGATGATAGCTCCACGTGGCGCGACGCGAAGGCGGGGGGGCATCGGGGAAGCGGCTAGCGATTGGTTGAGGGAAGAAAAGCGGTCTCGCGCGGAAAAATGGGAAGGCGCGTGGCGGGAAAGTTAAGATACTTGGGAAAAGAGCGGAAAATTAAGGACATTCAATTTTGGGACATCGGCGGTGCGGTCCAACTTAAGAGTGCGGTACGACTCATACGGGAAAAATAGCGTCCGAGCTTTGATAGTGCGCTGAGTGATATTCGAGCTGCGATATTAATTAAGATTCGTGAAATTGAAAGTGATTAATAAAGTAAACTATTGCGATCGCAACTCGAATCCGTTAACGGAATGAAGTATTCTGGGGTACATCGGCGGAAACGAATCACGGTGGCAACGAAAACCTATGTACCTTTCAACAGACTTCGGTCTGGATGATCTTTGATTGTATTTAATAAGATCGGCGTTTTACATCATTACGCTAAACAATACACTATCTTCGACGGAGTAATGGGGGAGAGACAGTTGTCTCCCTAGTGAAAGTTGAAGATAGGTCAGACACCATTTAGCTGGAGGTAGACACGTATGACCCAGTCCAATCTCGAGTCTACCTCCGTACATACAGTGTAGTGATAGGAAAATAACACACTGAGTATACTGGCTCGACTGATAGAACATTTAGGAGTTAGTTGCTTTCAGGGGCAATGCGACTCTCACCACACATCACGAATTTAAGTTAAATGTGGCTTGGCCTAGTTTGCAAGGTACACAAAAAAGGGACTGTTAGTTCGACAAAATATAGGCATTTTCAAGTGAGGAAAGTTGTAGGAATCAATAGGTAGGCGGAAATATATATGGTTAGTTATTAATTCAGACTAATAAGGTAGGGATAATTAAGTTACGGCGCTAAATAAAATTATGATGAAGTGATGTGGGTCCTAGCTAGGCAAGTAATCTGTTACCGCAGGCCGGTAAAATTCTAATTGTTTTCCTAAAGTTGTTACCAATTAATTATTCATTTTAAATAATTAACAGAAGTGTGATAATATTGTACGATCATTACTTTGGAGTACCTAAAAGTCTAGACTGGTTTCCTATTACAAGAAAAATACTAAAAAGTTATAGCAAATAAGCTTAGCCGTACTGTGATGTTTGATTTCTAATGCTGAAATGACCAAACAGGCATTTTTTAGCTTTCCCTGGGATGCAATACGATCTCATATCGCTACACTCTTCAAGGTGTTAAAGTTTTACATCCGATACCTTAGCAAAAATAAGCTGATACAAACTGAACAACTAAAACCAGTTTAGAACCTAGGATAAGTCGTTGAAAGAAGACATTGCAAGCTATGAGCTTCTAATAATCTGAAACATAGAAATAATTGATTGATAACAACCAGCTAATTAGCCTGACAATGGTCTACTAATACCATTTGAATAGACCTCTTAAGATATGTAAGTACTTACTTCTAATAATATGAAACATAGAAATATTTGATGGGAACAATCTAATCAATCAGACTAATACCTAGTACAGTCTAATTTATACTTATTAAAGTGAGTAAAAGATAACTTCTAAATGTAATTTATTTAATGATTAACAGTGATAATTAACTACCTACTAAAGGTATATTAACTATGATTTAGTAGTCTATCAAATTAACCACTCAGTCTGAGAGACAGAGAGTGTAAGTTAATGGAAAAATAATTAACTACATTCACTCCCTAAAAGTCAGGGATGTTGAATAAATTAGGCATCTTTCAATAAACTTGAGATGTATTTATACTTTATAAGATCTGTATAATGAACACTAAGAGTAATCCAAAGTAATTTACTTCAAATGATAGTATTCTATTTCAGTTCACTTCCTAAAGTCAAGGATATTGAATGAATTAAACATCCTTTAATAAACTTAAGATGTGATAATCTGCCAATGCAGCCAATCCAATGTAGTTATATTGGAGCTTTACAGGACTTGTATAATAAATACTAAGAATAAATAAAAGTAGTTTTACCTGTATTAATAGCATTCTACTTTAGCCACCGCCTGAATTGGCGTTTTATTAAATTATCCACCCTTTACGGAACTGAATATAAGTTATTGCATTGAATAATTAAGTTCTTAATGTGAAAAGGATATTTGGATGATAGCAAGCCTTGAGATAAACTCTATTGATTTATGTGGAATAATAAGAATTTAAATTGCTAACACATAGTTCATAATGTAAAATGAAATTAAATTTGAGGAGAGATGTAAATTCTCAGTTAAAGAATTAAAGGCACAAGCTAATAATTAAAGTTAAAGCCAATGTGACGGAACTGTAATTAAACCATGAGATGTACAGTACGCTATGGAGCGGTGGTGGGGCTCATAAATTGCACCAGGCCTCTTATGTATCATGCTACTGATAATAAATAATAATACCTACAAGCTAAGCTATCATCTGATTACCTTTGAGTGGTTACAAATCTTCCCCGCAGCTGCAGTGAAGGATTTAGGTCACAGTTCAGACGGAGTCATTGCTAGGCTACACATATTTATGTTAGGATTTATAGACTGGTAGGTAATTAGGTCAGGAGTAAATAATTTAACACAGGGATAAGCCAATTACTAAACTTTCACGAAAGAACTTGAGTTACTTAAATGCGGTTAACAACGGAGGGTTCACTAGACGATCTGGCCAAAATAGTAGTTATTATAATATTACATTGCTTGACTGAAATTCACTGCAAATAGAATTAAGCTATGCTAAGGTTCCATCTTCATACAAACGCTACACACTCTACAAAACTCCAGACGCAACCATTAGATTGTAGATAAATTAGGTTAATTAGTTTTAAGAATTAGATAATAATTTAAGTTAAGGTAAAGCGGCGAGGATGTGTGTATGTATTATAAGCTAGCTAGGCATATAGGTGTGAAAGGCATTAGATTTAGGTTTAGATTTAGGTGTAGCAAATATAATAAGGGGGGGGAGGTTACAAATTGGTAAGCCATGACCAGGATTAGAAAGTTAAGTTATAAATTATCATTAATATAGTTGTATTGGATTTCAGTCAAGCGGTAATACTTTAATTTAGAAGTGGGATTTTTTCCCACAAATTGTTGTCGTGTTGCGATGCGTGAGTTTAGAATTGGCTTAATAGGGAATAATTCAATGAAGATTAATTAATTCAGAGATATTGAAGATTTATAATTTGACACTTTTCACAATAAACTTTGTTGGATCTTCTGGAGTTGATTCATACACTTTGTATTACGGGCTCTTGATAATGGGTGAATTATAATTTGACACTTTTCACAATAAACGTTGTTATCTTCTAAAGTTGATTCATACACTTTGTATTACGGGTTCTTGATAATAGATTAAGACCAATATTGTAGACAGTCGCAATGAGAGCTGGAGCTAAAATTTTGTTGTACGAAATCTGTAACAAAAAGATTTTCAGGTTAGGTTAAAGGTCAAAGGAGGAGATAAAGCTACAAAACAATAGCGTAATGAGTATTATTTGAAATATAATACCTTCCAGGGATGTCCGTTGTTGCGAGAGGCAATGTAAGATAATGACACATCTGTCGATTTGGCACTCGATTTTAGGGGACAATGAAATTGCTTCGGGTGTAATTTTTGTTTTGGTTGAGATTGTTACAAGAAAAATACTACGGTTGAATGTATGGTGATTGAAGATTGTAGTACTAAGACTTTGTATTCGATTTTGAGACGCTAAGTTAATTGTTGACGTTAAGAGTTATGGTAACTGTAGTTTTGTTTCTATTCCTGGTGATAGATTTCATATAGGCATAGGCAACTGGTTCATACAGCCTTGTGTTGAGTTATTTTTGGGATCGTAAAAAGTCGATAGGGTGACATAGTTCAACATTTATTGATTTAGAAAGATTTGTGGAATAGGGGGCGGTTTAATTATTATTGCTGTCGGATGGGAAGGCTAGGGGGCGAGATTGGACAGAGGTAACCAACTTAATTATTGCTGGATTCAATTTATATTATAGGACGGCGATATGCTGTACAATATTATAAAGTTATGACGCTAACAGCATAATATAAAACTAATAATAATTATATTTTGACTAATAATCGTTGAGCGATTGCGGTTTTTAGTTGATGTGCTATTCCACGTATTATATTTTATTTTGTTGGTTATGTTAGAGAAAAAAAAATATAATAATGTACTTGAGTCTCACATCTGAAATCCATAGAGTAGTTAGGCTAGTAAAGGACTATTAAATCATTTGTCTATGGTTGGACCATAGAGACCAATGATTTAGCGACACCATAAACAATCTAGAATTAGGAATGATTATAAAACATGAAGTCATAAAACCAATCGGAGAGGAAACTTCCTTATCGCGTAATCATGTGATTTTGTAATAGCAAGCGGAATCACCTGTTATTTTCCATACCTGTTATTTTTAATACCTGCGATTTTTACATTGAAAGAGATTTTCCTAATATTTATCACGTAGTAGATTGGAATGCAATGACATTGTGGTGGAGTTATTATTATGTGACATGTAGATGGGGACAATTGCTCTGCACAAGGAAAATGCCGCTTCATTTAGTTAGTTCGCTAAAATCCTAGGAAAAGTAACATAAAATAGTATTACGGTTCAAAACACACGCGTTGATGAGGAATCGCGATTATAAGTAATAACAAGTAGCAGGGATGTCATGTAGGGGATAGAATCATATGACTATTCATTGCTAGTAGGAATTTTGGGTTAAAAGCAACGTAGTTTGGGATGCATAATATAAACGGATAAATACGTCTAGTAGGCGATAAAAGTCGTTACCGTCTGGAAACAACTATCTAATATCTACTCTGTTGTGGGGAGGTTACCTATTAGCGAGGCTAGATGGCGTTGGATTACCAATAAAAGATTTTATTTTGGATGATGGTAAAAGGGTGCGGTCTAATAATAATATGTATAATTGAAATACTCTTGCAGCGTTGTGAGTAGTCGTTACCGGTAATCGTCGCTTCTTACCGTATAGTTGAAATCGTGTTAAATAGTTAATTATGAAGGTTTATAAAGGACTATTATTAGCTTAAGATGAGGTTAATGTACGCAGAGGTAAAGCTCGCTGGGCATAGCTTACTATACCTACTTAACTAATATTATCAGTTGTGAGTTACCTAGAAATATCTAAGTCGGGAGAGCGGTGAAAAGAAAAGACCTTACTACATGACTAATTAGTTAGGATAGGTAGAGATAGATAAATCATTAAATTCACTGGGTTGGATTAGCCTATTAAGAAGAGTATCTTGCACAATTGTCTATCTCCGTTGAACGATTAAGATGTTGAAAAAAAAAAAAATGATATTACTAGTTAAGTGTTGTGTGAGAAAGTGTAGGAAGTATACTAGTGGTAGTATAGCATAGGATAGGGAGTAGTGAGTTTATTCTACGACAAAATATTATATATATTTTATAAATCACATCCAATCAGTACTTGTTACAATACTCAATTACAGTACACAAAGCAAAACATAATCACCCATTTTACAGACAAAAACATTGAATCGGATGCTTGACCGCGTCTACATAAGCCAGCAGCTTTGCTTGTGGGTAAATCGAAAGAGGCACTTGTATAAGAGGCTGGTACTGACTAATCGGGTAGTGCCGAAGGAGAATATTCTGACGCGTATCCCAGACGCTAGCTTTGGCTAGTTGATGGTTCTTCTAGGGCAACCCTGCCGACTTACTAGGGATCATTGACTAGTCGAAGTTTGATTCTACACACACACGACATTAATCTATTATATTTATAAGTACATTAGAACCTGCACTTGGTTATATTTAATTATTGGTTTTATATAAATATATTTGGGCGGAGATACTCTTGTGGGTGAGAAAGTGTAGGAGGTATACTAGTGGTAGTATAGCATAGGATAGGGAGTAGTGAGTTTATTCTACGACAAAATATTATATATATTTTATAAATCACATCCAATCAGTACTTGTTACAATACTCAATTACAGTACACAAAGCAAAACATAATCACCCATTTTACAGACAAAAACATTGAATCGGATGCTTGACCGCGTCTACATAAGCCAGCAGCTTTGCTTGTGGGTAAATCGAAAGAGGCACTTGTATAAGAGGCTGGTACTGACTAATCGGGTAGTGCCGAAGGAGAATATTCTGACGCGTATCCCAGACGCTAGCTTTGGTTAGTTGATGGTTCTTCTAGGGCAACCCTGCCGACTTACTAGGGATCATTGACTAGTCGAAGTTTGATTCTACACACACACGACACTAAAATTTTATATTTATAATTATCTTAGAGCCGGCTTTAATTATATTAATTGAGGAACGGTAGAAATTATATATGCTGAAGAGATGTTAGTAGGAATACGATAGGCGAATTAGTAGAAAAAAAAAAAAGAAATACTTCTCGAGGATACCTAAACGGATGATGGATAATTGTGGAAGGTGGATATTAATTGAGCTTCGGGACAAAATAGGGGTCGAAAGAAAACATAATAATAATAGTAGAAAAAAAAATAGTTGACTGGCTTGAAGTCGAGATTTAACTGCAAAATTAACGAGTTATAGCACTGTTACGCTATAGGGATAACAATAGCGTATGTTATCACATCAATTATAAAGGCGAGTTGCGGACGGATGTCACGTCATAATCATTAGTTAAATCGTTTTATCATTTTAAAAGTTAACACCAGCTACTTATAAAACAGTGATCGATTTTAAATACCATAATTTTAAGTTGTAGGATAAATTTAAACTCATAGTCCGCAGAAACATTCAAGCCGGAAATAAAGCGATGATATTGCGAGCTGAGAATAAATTTCTTAGTGTAAACTTTATTAATAAGTAAATCCCTGATATTGCGTTATCCAGATTACAATACAAAATTAACTATCACAATTCGAATCATCCAAAGTAATTATTTAGATGTTGTCTCGCGTCGACAGGTACAAATTTTAATTTAGATGGGTAAAGACATTAGAACTGAAATGGGTTTCGGATGTGTGACGTTCTTAGGATACGTACTGTTTAGTAGCATAATTTAAATTTAATAAAATCGGCCGAATTAGACATAATTCGTTTTGCGGATATATATATTTAATCGAGATTATTGTGGAGGTAGCCATAGTTCAAAGTTTACTAAACCCGACCTAGAGTCATAGCCTATCTTTATATGTCAGAAGAAAATAATAAATTTATAAGTAGTAGATTTTAAAGTCAATAGTAAATTTATTTTCCCGAGGTGAGACCTGAAACCTAGTTCGCACTAGGCCATTCAAATACTTTAACCGGTAATGTTGATTATAATAAATAAAGATGTTCGGGATTTATAATAATATTCTAATACTGCTATATTAAAATTGTTATTATGAAATTAAATAAGTTTGCTTAACAATTGGCAAATAATTATTAACTCAAGAATTTGTTTAGTACAAAGTAAATGTCTACAGGTTTAGAAATGATAGGACGAACGAAACGCGTTTTTGACTTGTGGGAAGGTCAGCGCGGACTGTCACAGCGGGATTATCTTGTTTGGATTTTTATTAATATGAATTGCTAGAACTCTTAAATAATCTAGATTATTGGCATCTAATATGTACGTGATGTAATTGTAGATGATTAAAATTAGTACTAAGGTAGGTTATTGTCGTAGTTATGACACAACCTTAAAATTGTTAGTTTTAATGTAAACTACATGTTGCATCTAGATTGTTATAAACAAACTAATTAATTGGCAGTTTTCACATAGGCATGTAGGCCGGGACATTGAGTTGATGAAATAGTGTTATCAAAATCATTCATCACGGAAAGATAAAGATATTTTATTTGCAAGTGTGAATACAAAAGTTTAGTTCGGTTAGTATTATTCGGTTCTAGTCTAGTTTTGTGGTAGCGTTTTACCTAGGGTTTTCTAAATTATAGGAAATTAAATATTAATTGTCTGTTGTTGTCTTCTACGTTAGAGAAGGAACGGAGAAAGATAAGGGGGACTCATTTTGTTATAGTCAGCTGTATGATAGATAATCCTCCTAGTAAATATTTCTTGTGATTGCGGTAGCAACATAGAGTGTTTATAGGATGTTTTGTTCATTAACTAATTATCTTCACCGCAGCTGTGGATAGGGATGGCTAAAGTATGTGAACAGGGGTGGAGAAGATAGGTCATTATAAATTAAAATAAATACTTGAATTGCAATATGCCTGACTAAATAGTGCGAAGAGATGGAGTAACTATGTTAGAGAAATTCTCTATTGCATAATATTCGAACTTTTGACATTTTCAATTGTAACTTTAGAATTTTGATTAGAGTATTTAACTAAGCGGGTCCAACGAAGAAGGCATGCTGAAAGCGAGGTCTTTGGTCGTCTATGCACACAATAAAATTATAGATGACACAAGGGAGCATTCTTAATTGGCACTGTTAAATTAGTAAAAGTAGCTTGTTTAGGGTGTTCGAATATTTTTAGTCGCACTGGGCACAAATAGAACTTAGTTAAGCGTGTAGGGTTTATTTTGATTTACCTGGTGAAGTAATTGAATCGAAGTTTCGGAACTGTGCTGTAGAAGTGGGAATTACTCAGCACACAATAAAATTAAGTGGTTTCCATTTAGCTTCATTTCCTAAACTAGCCTTTCTTAAAGTTGCGGAAATTCTGCTGTAAGGTGGTTCCTTTGGGGGCGTCTTGTGAAGTCTAAATCAGGACAATTATACTTGACTAACCTATAGAGAGATAATGTCTTAGGCTGCAGAAACAGAGGCCATTGATGGCATTTCATTTTGGCGTGGTCAGGGGATCTCGTGTTGCTGGGGAATTTTACCATCTGGACGGAAGGCTGAAAAGTAAAGTAGAATGCATAATGAGTAACCAATTAGAGTTACAAACATTCGGGAGATTACCATCTTAATAATGTGTCTTGTGCGAGTGTAAAATTAAAATCATCTAATAAAAAAATAAAAAATAAAAAGAAACTAGCACTATTGAATCACGCAGTTTGGAATTCAGTAAATACGAGAAGGAACTTACGATATTAATTACCATGAATACTAAGACGAAGTGTCACCTTTAATGACTTATTATTTACCGATTTGACCGATTATTAGTAATATAAAAGGTAGGAAGTTAAGTAGAGTTGTGGGGGCGGATAAGATAGTTACCGGTCTGTTTAATTTAATAAGAAAATTATATTTTTCAAAGGTATAGGAAAGTAAGGGGATATTGACGTATTATATTTTAGCAAATGAGACTAAATTGTGTCTTTCATACATAGTAATAACTAGGGATGAGACATAGTTACTAGATAGGTTTTGGCATAAATATTTGCTTATACGTATAAGCTCAGTACTTGTCAATTAGTATACAACGTCCAACGCGTACCGGGGTATTAACAAGTACTTATCGATGACGCATACATTGACAGTTAGATATACATAGCACACAAACTTCTAATAGATCTGAACTACGGGGTAGCTAGTTCAAAACTCAAGGACGTGTTTCGAGATGCGTACCCCCTTAGAGTGAATGAGTTTTCCCTAAGTATTTACGATCGACAACCTTATTGTAAGGCGTTAAGACCTCTATTTGTATGCACGGTGAGTGGGTGTCACTGCGTACCGGACGGAAGCGAGTCTAGTATTCTATCTCGGTTATTTGTAGGATTAGACATAGATGTATCTCATCTAAAATAAAGTTATAACTCTTGGGCGATGATGGTATGCCTACTGGTTTTGGTTGATATGGGGGTTTGGTTAAGATTTCTTATCCGCGGAGAGGAAAATAGGTTTCCGTTAAAAGAAGTAGCTAATTAGGAATTGTGGAGGACGCGGGTTCGATCCCTGCCTGAGGTAGACAATTGTTCCGACGTTTCGTTATCTTAGGTAATTATATAAGCTAAGATGAGATTGGTAGCGTTGAAGTATGAAGGAAAGTTTTAATTCAAATCATTAATAATTATTCATTAGCCTAGTTGGAACTAAAACCATGACGGCGAAGTGGTTGATGCTTCACCCACGAAAGATCCCAGGTTCGATCCCTAGGTTGCAACATTTAGATGCGAAACAAGTTGTAAGAAGAGACGTAAGTTAAAAGAAGGCCATGATGACAGATGTACTTGAAATTATTCTAGGAAAATAATTTAAAGAATAGAATAATTGAATGGTTCGGAAGATGTTATAAACTTTACGTCGGAATCGTCATAGAGTTGAAGAGTTTCCGCTAGGGGGCGTTAGTAGACAGAGCAAGAGACTGTTATATTGATTTATATTATAATATGATTTGTTGTTATGATGGTAAACAAAAGGCAAATCATTATTCGGAGGTTGTGTATGATTAAAGAAATGGTAGATGTCTAAGTTATTGGGAAATATTTACCGAGACTAAGTTTACTGGGATTTCGTTTCGAACACGAGAACTGGGTATGCGATTATGATTTTGTGTCAGTTGAATAGAATGAGGGGTGTGGGCTATTTTGCAATAAGAAAGCTTATGGAGGAAGGAGTCATTAGGGATTTGGGGAGGAACTATAAATAGTAGGAATATCTTGAGGGCTAGGATGACAATGAGGTTGGCAAGGATGGAGGTGCTATTTTGTACTTAATTAAGTACAGGGTTTAGATATAATTCGCCGCAGATAAAAGTGGTACTTTATCTGCTTAAATTCTATCGGGGGCGGCTGTAACGGTACAGAATGAATGGTATCTGTCCGTTAGTAAGGAATGCATGGGAGTAGCACTAAAATAAATATTAATGCGTAGCACCATTAATAATAAGCATGAAAAGGGAATAATAAACTAGTTCAGAATAATGGTCAGTGGTCTAGCGCTTTATCTTTAGTTTGAATTTCGCGGGGACTGCTCTGCGCGTCCCTTGCGACATAGGCGGCGTCTAGCGGAAGTCATTTATTTGGGCTTCGCGTAAGGTTGCTAGGTTGACTAGGACCGTATTTTATTTTGAGTTTCGCGGGGACTGCTCTGGGGTCGGCAAAGTGGTTCACCTACGGGCGGACGCCACCTATGGTCGGAATACGGAACTTTTTATAATTTCACAAAATACAGGATTGTTGGCTTAAGTGGATGATTATTGAGAGGGAATTGTTAATAGAAGGCTACATTTAGATATTCAAAGATGTAATATTGGCTATCTGACGAGATTTGGTTAGATTATGGAAAAATTTTAGAATTGCGCGGCGAAAGCGGCAATGAGCGAGCGAGAGGTTGAGAAAAAGACAGAAAGAGAGGTCGGATGATAGCTCCACGTGGCGCGACGCGAAGGCGGGGGGGCATCGGGGAAGCGGCTAGCGATTGGTTGAGGGAAGAAAAGCGGTCTCGCGCGGAAAAATGGGAAGGCGCGTGGCGGGAAAGTTAAGATACTTGGGAAAAGAGCGGAAAATTAAGGACATTCAATTTTGGGACATCGGCGGTGCGGTCCAACTTAAGAGTGCGGTACGACTCATACGGGAAAAATAGCGTCCGAGCTTTGATAGTGCGCTGAGTGATATTCGAGCTGCGATATTAATTAAGATTCGTGAAATTGAAAGTGATTAATAAAGTAAACTATTGCGATCGCAACTCGAATCCGTTAACGGAATGAAGTATTCTGGGGTACATCGGCGGAAACGAATCACGGTGGCAACGAAAACCTATGTACCTTTCAACAGACTTCGGTCTGGATGATCTTTGATTGTATTTAATAAGATCGGCGTTTTACATCATTACGCTAAACAATACACTATCTTCGACGGAGTAATGGGGGAGAGACAGTTGTCTCCCTAGTGAAAGTTGAAGATAGGTCAGACACCATTTAGCTGGAGGTAGACACGTATGACCCAGTCCAATCTCGAGTCTACCTCCGTACATACAGTGTAGTGATAGGAAAATAACACACTGAGTATACTGGCTCGACTGATAGAACATTTAGGAGTTAGTTGCTTTCAGGGGCAATGCGACTCTCACCACACATCACGAATTTAAGTTAAATGTGGCTTGGCCTAGTTTGCAAGGTACACAAAAAAGGGACTGTTAGTTCGACAAAATATAGGCATTTTCAAGTGAGGAAAGTTGTAGGAATCTATAGGTAGGCGGAAATATATATGGTTAGTTATTAATTCAGACTAATAAGGTAGGGATAATTAAGTTACGGCGCTAAATAAAATTATGATGAAGTGATGTGGGTCCTAGCTAGGCAAGTAATCTGTTACCGCAGGCCGGTAAAATTCTAATTGTTTTCCTAAAGTTGTTACCAATTAATTATTCATTTTAAATAATTAACAGAAGTGTGATAATATTGTACGATCATTACTTTGGAGTACCTAAAAGTCTAGACTGGTTTCCTATTACAAGAAAAATACTAAAAAGTTATAGCAAATAAGCTTAGCCGTACTGTGATGTTTGATTTCTAATGCTGAAATGACCAAACAGGCATTTTTTAGCTTTCCCTGGGATGCAATACGATCTCATATCGCTACACTCTTCAAGGTGTTAAAGTTTTACATCCGATACCTTAGCAAAAATAAGCTGATACAAACTGAACAACTAAAACCAGTTTAGAACCTAGGATAAGTCGTTGAAAGAAGACATTGCAAGCTATGAGCTTCTAATAATCTGAAACATAGAAATAATTGATTGATAACAACCAGCTAATTAGCCTGACAATGGTCTACTAATACCATTTGAATAGACCTCTTAAGATATGTAAGTACTTACTTCTAATAATATGAAACATAGAAATATTTGATGGGAACAATCTAATCAATCAGACTAATACCTAGTACAGTCTAATTTATACTTATTAAAGTGAGTAAAAGATAACTTCTAAATGTAATTTATTTAATGATTAACAGTGATAATTAACTACCTACTAAAGGTATACTAACTATGATTTAGTAGTCTATCAAATTAACCACTCAGTCTGAGAGACAGAGAGTGTAAGTTAATGGAAAAATAATTAACTACATTCACTCCCTAAAAGTCAGGGATGTTGAATAAATTAGGCATCTTTCAATAAACTTGAGATGTATTTATACTTTATAAGATCTGTATAATGAACACTAAGAGTAATCCAAAGTAATTTACTTCAAATGATAGTATTCTATTTCAGTTCACTTCCTAAAGTCAAGGATATTGAATGAATTAAACATCCTTTAATAAACTTAAGATGTGATAATCTGCCAATGCAGCCAATCCAATGTAGTTATATTGGAGCTTTACAGGACTTGTATAATAAATACTAAGAATAAATAAAAGTAGTTTTACCTGTATTAATAGCATTCTACTTTAGCCACCGCCTGAATTGGCGTTTTATTAAATTATCCACCCTTTACGGAACTGAATATAAGTTATTGCATTGAATAATTAAGTTCTTAATGTGAAAAGGATATTTGGATGATAGCAAGCCTTGAGATAAACTCTATTGATTTATGTGGAATAATAAGAATTTAAATTGCTAACAC
Source organism: Scoparia ambigualis (assembly GCA_963921215.1). Taxonomy (NCBI): domain Eukaryota; kingdom Metazoa; phylum Arthropoda; class Insecta; order Lepidoptera; family Crambidae; genus Scoparia; species Scoparia ambigualis. The sequence continues at coordinate 1,956,735 of OY992504.1, read as the reverse complement.
ATAGTTCATAATGTAAAATGAAATTAAATTTGAGGAGAGATGTAAATTCTCAGTTAAAGAATTAAAGGCACAAGCTAATAATTAAAGTTAAAGCCAATGTGACGGAACTGTAATTAAACCATGAGATGTACAGTACGCTATGGAGCGGTGGTGGGGCTCATAAATTGCACCAGGCCTCTTATGTATCATGCTACTGATAATAAATAATAATACCTACAAGCTAAGCTATCATCTGATTACCTTTGAGTGGTTACAAATCTTCCCCGCAGCTGCAGTGAAGGATTTAGGTCACAGTTCAGACGGAGTCATTGCTAGGCTACACATATTTATGTTAGGATTTATAGACTGGTAGGTAATTAGGTCAGGAGTAAATAATTTAACACAGGGATAAGCCAATTACTAAACTTTCACGAAAGAACTTGAGTTACTTAAATGCGGTTAACAACGGAGGGTTCACTAGACGATCTGGCCAAAATAGTAGTTATTATAATATTACATTGCTTGACTGAAATTCACTGCAAATAGAATTAAGCTATGCTAAGGTTCCATCTTCATACAAACGCTACACACTCTACAAAACTCCAGACGCAACCATTAGATTGTAGATAAATTAGGTTAATTAGTTTTAAGAATTAGATAATAATTTAAGTTAAGGTAAAGCGGCGAGGATGTGTGTATGTATTATAAGCTAGCTAGGCATATAGGTGTGAAAGGCATTAGATTTAGGTTTAGATTTAGGTGTAGCAAATATAATAAGGGGGGGGAGGTTACAATTAAACAAGCCTTTTAGTGAAAAAAAAATAATTCTAGCGCACTTTAACATAAATTTTTGAGAGTCTCGATGCGTACATAATTGGATTCCTCGTTCTTCCGCACAAAAACTTTTCCGTCGCGTACGATAAATTTATACTTTAGCTCCCTGGCAGTGCAACGAGTCGTCGCATGCAACAATTTAGTTACCGGAGTCAGGTGCTCTTTTACATAGACTGGGGTCTTCTAGTTGCTGCCACCGATACCCAGATGACTGGTGTAAATTTTTTCGCTGGAATTGTTCAGGAACATTGAAAACTTGCCGCCGACTCGAGACGCTTTAACTCAGCATCTATTGCGAGCTGTCTACTAAGGAGGGCATGTACGGGGTCAAATCTTACGAACACCATCAAGACCTGCTATGTCCTTCTAAGTGGGGATGGTACTAATAAGACCAAACTTGGAAGCCTGTTTGGTCCACATTACCCCTCGCTGATAAAGCATATTTGGAACTGATAATATGCAAGTGCAAGGTGACCTGCGGAAATAACAGATGCAACTGTACCAAAAGGCAATTAAAGTGTACAGATTTGTGCGGGTGCGGCGGTTCATGTATGAGTACAATACATGAGGAGCAATCTTCATTTTGCAAATAATATAAAATATTAATTTACCTATGTCTGAACGAGCTAACTGTATGACTTAGAGATAAGCTTTGACAAAATAACTATGGGGGCAATTGAAAAGAGTAACTTTACTATCGAGTTTCTTGACGGTTCTTTTCGGTATACTTATACATTCCTAACACGGCGGTAGCTTCTGTTTACAAATATAATTTCATATTGACGATTTATAGTAAGATTTAAATGCGAAAGTGTAATCATCCCATGTCAAATTCCATCGAACAAGTGAAATCAAGATTACGTAAGTAATGAAAAAAATTTTTTGACGAACTTTTTATTTAAAAACAATCCTTTTGAGTAATACTTTTTAGGTTCACAATTAAATATGCTATAAAATCATATTTTTATTTACCAAAAATCCATGTGGTATCACTGTAGTAGAGCGATTTCAATATTATTTTTTTTCATTTTTACGTTTTTGTTAATTTTTCTTTTTTTACTATGACAGGTTAAAAAGTTTGTTCCAGAAATTGATTCCATATCCTTAAATTATACGAAAACGATACCAAACTTGCCCTAGTAGCTATAAGTGGAGAGGAACAATGCACCGAGTGCAACGCGGGAGACAAATAATTCCTCCCCCCTGATGCCCACCAGTAGGGGGTAATTCCGTGGCTACCGGGCTAAATCAGCTCAGAATGACCTAGAGAACAATCGTGCCAAGTGGCGTTTGCCGAGACAAAAGTGCAAGGTTTAGTCGCTTATTGCCCCTACTACACTATAATTATGTAGTAGGGTGAATCCATCGAAGAGCACTCACTAAGAAAGAATACATATTATTTAATACATTATTATATCGGTTAAATAAATAAGTTGTATCTATGAAGTGCTATTATTAATTAAATCGATGGAGTGTCTGTGGATCTTTTGTGTACTCTTTGGTAGTAGGTGGTACGTCGTACCTCAGAATAATAGCTTTAGTTTTTGTTCTGAGCGTCGTACTCATTATTTTGAGGAAAATAGATAATTTGTAAAGATTGTCAAATATTTTAAATACCTATGATATTGTTTTTTAGATATTTTAAATTTAATTGTAGCAATTTATTAATTTAATGTATATTACCTTACCATGTTTTCACGATGCCTTGAAAAAGTATTAATAAGGTAAGGTAATAAAGAAAAGTAAAATACCTTTCTTCCCACTTTCAATACTTATGTACAAGTCACAATAAAAACCTCCGTTCTTCTTTGAATCGTTTACTCATCTGCCTCTCTCACCACTCCGATGTCATTCACTCCTCCTTTTTCATAAAACCAATTCTCCTTTGGAATGCTCTCCCTCTAAATATCAGATGTCCACCAGTCGGTATGCGTTCAAAACTAAGTTACGCAGCTTTCTCACAGATCAAGCTGATCAGTAATCGTCTTATAGATATTTATGTATTTAATTATTATTCATATCTATATATTTTGTTTATGTATATATTTTGTATACTTATTTGTTTGAATTTTCATTTTAGTGTGCACCCTATCCTATGTATGTCTCTGCACCACCCAGCGGTTGACTGGTAGAAAATGCCTAAGGCATTAAGTCCGCCTTCGTACAAACGTGCATAAAGTGTTAAATAAATAAATAAATAAAGCCACTGCATTTCATTTTCAATAAATGCCTCTTGTGCGGCATCTTCCCTACAAAATGGAAGCTTGTCCACATTACCCCCTATCCATAAAAAAAGTGACCTGTAGGCCCATTTCAATCTTATCTTCCATCGGCAAATTGTTTGAGTCAACGATTCAAGAACGAATTCACTACCATTTGAAGCATTTTTTGAACTTTGCCTACACGGATTTCTGCCGGGCAGATCAACCACATCAAACCTGCTTGGCTACGTTAGTGATATTTCTGAAGCTTTAGAAAACAAATATGAAGTCCATGCTATCTACACGGACTTTTCAAAGGCATTTGATATGGTTGATCACGCTCTGCTCATCCGAAAGCTAGGGTACGCGGGAATCTGTGGCTCCTTGCTACGGTGATGCGAGTCTTATCTCCTCAATAGATCCCAGATCGTCACGATTCGAGGTTCCAAGTCTTCCGCTCAGCTAGTACCATATGGAGTGCCTCAAGGCTCTCATCTCAGACCCCTGTTTTTTTTAACGTTTGATAGTGACTTGTGTTTCACCGTCACATCAAAATATCAAATGTTTGCTGATGACCTTAAGCTAGGGTGATTCGAAGTCACGAAGATATAATAGCACTGCAAAATGATATAAATAGTATTAGAAAATGGTGTTCTCAAAACAAAATGATACTTAACACTTCTAAAATGCTACCACATGAAATTCACGAGAAAGCGAGATCCTCTACCTACTGTCACCATATTGGCAGTACCTCAAGTTCAAGCATGCGTGACCTGGGTGTTATAGTAGATAAGAAAATGGACCTTCGTGAGCATATTGACTCCATTACAAAAGAGGGAGCTTGTTTGTCAGGATTTGTAATAAGAAAAACCCATTTTTTAAAGACTTTGAGATACCTATTATTATTTTTAAAATACTGCAGTCCAATATGGAGTCCCTCATACGCTGAGCATATATACCGATTAGAAAGACTACAAAAACAATTTCTGTAGGTACCACCTATCTTATGCTAACAACCTATGCCGCAGTCTAACTTCCTAGACTTTGGAAAGCAGGCGGAACGTAAATCAGCGTTTAGTGTTTCTACAAAAAATTATAAATGATAAAATTGACTACCCATTACTCTGTAAAATCAATCTCACTGTGCCACGTTCATGCAGTCGCCTCCATAACAGAAGAACATTCAATCTTCCATCTTGTCGCACAAATTACGCTCACCACTCTTCGTTAAATAGAATGTGTTCAGCTTACAATAGAATATGTCATGAAGTTGACATATTCAGCGCATCCATAAACAACCAAAATCAAATCAAACAATCAAAATCTTTAATAGTATTCCATAATTAATATAAACAGTTCAGTTTTGGTTAGGTTGTAGTAAAGGATACATATTACATATTAATAGTAAGAGGATGAAATTATCTTTAAATATAACGTTGTTTAATTACGCTAATCTACTTACATTTTAGTAAAATTGATTGATTTCTATGAGTATTTTGTTTTTGTTTATCACGACACAGAATCCGGTGTTCAAAACACTAATTTCAGCGGCATGGAAAGTGGCCCAAACCTAAACAATGCGATATGAAGTAAATAAGTTGTCGTATCTATAACTTTGTGTGACCATTCATCAGTACGATCGTTTTTGTCATTTTAAGAGAGTAGTTACAAAAACATGTTCGTTACTTAGCCTTTGTGACACATAAAACTTATTTCTATGTTATGATTAATAAAGGAGAGTTTTAATTAAATAAAAAAATGTGTTTGCAGTTAATATTGTTTCTTTTGTTTTTAAATTATTCTGTAGTTATGCTTCTTTGCAGAATCATATTACAATGCCCATTACTCCAGCTCAGGTCACTCAAGCTGTATTGCTTAGGAATCAAGGAAAAACTCAACGGGAAATGGCTGAGATTTTAAATGTACCGCGTACAAATCTGAGATAAGAATTGACAAGGTACGATCAGATTGGGCTCTATACCAGAAGGCCAGGAATTGGTGGAATAAGGTACACTTCGGCGCGTGACGATCGATTCATTGCCCTCGCAATTTTGCGAAATTGGTTTCTTAACGCGGTCGGGATCCAGCAACACCTGCAAATTGCAAGAGGGGTTAACGTGAGTGAGCATACAATTAGACGAAGAATGGAAGAACGAAATCTACGTGCCCGAAGACCTGCTCGGGGTCCAGAACTCCTTCAACAGCATCGTGTAGCTCTACTTCGTTTTACCAGAGAACACGCAAATTGGACGCATGAGCAGTGGACCATAGTTTTGTGGACTTATGAAAGCAGAGTGACTTAAAGTGCCCCTGATGGTCATCAGCGTGTGTGGAGAAATGGAGAACGGTTTCTGCCTATCACTACTACTCAAACTGTCAGCTTTCATGGAGGGTCCGTTATGATTTGGGGCGGGATCAGTTCCGTGACACGTACAGAGTTAGTGGTGGTGGAGGGTCGTCTAAATTCAGTGCGATACATCGAAGACATCCTTCAAGAACATGTTTTGCCATACGTAGGGTTCATTGGTCATGAAGAATTTCTTCTAATGCAGGATAATGCTCGACCTCACACAGCTCGTTGCGTGAACAATTATCTTTTAGATGTCGGAATTCAAAAAATTCAGTGGCTAACAAGAAGCCCAGACATGAACCCTATAGAACATGTCTAGGATATGCTAAAAAGAAAAATTAAAGGTAATCCTACCCCTATACAAACGCTTCATAACTTGAAAACCGCGCTAGTGGCCGCCTGGGAAGAAATTCCTCAAGTAGACATAAAAAATATCATCCAAAGCAAGCCTGATTGCATGCAGGTGGTTATCAGAGCTAGGGGTGGTAACCCTCGTTATTCATTTTAAGTGCAATGTTTTAATTTTTTAAGGGCTTGAGTTTGAAATTTTACATTGTTTGTAGCGAAAATTGCCCTTTCTTGTAAAATAATTTAAAATAATTTAAATCACACTTTTCTGTTAATTTTTTGGCAAAAAAGTATGTAAACATAACAATTACTTTAATTCAAACAAAAAATTTATGCATTTTAATTTCAAAAATAATTATATGCGACTAAATCGGTTTGGGCCACTTTCCGTGCCGCTGAGTGTATTATGACATTCTCACTACACTAGTACTACAGGTTATGCATTCAAGAGATTTTACAAAAAAGTTAATTCGAAACTAAACAAAACACTTCACAAACCATATTTGTTTACGCGGAAGCGCAGCGCGTGCGCTCGTCATAGCCGACTACACAATTCCGATACGGTAGCGAGTGACTGACCACGAACTGACCACGAACTGACCACGAACTGACCACGAACTGACCACGAACTGACAATTGATGCAAAAATAAAGTGTTTTCTCAAAATATAAGTAACTAAATCTGGATAAATCTAATGATACCATTAAATTCCTGAATAAATTTTCAACAAACTTATCTATTGCACAACATTTAGAACAAAACAAAAACTACCATTTTGGACATAAACAGGGTTCATACTGTGCGATTGTGACGCCAAAACAAAGTTCGATGCTTTTTTAACTAAAATATTTCGTAAAACGGGTAAAACAAACACAAAAAACATATTCATACACGAATTTGCCAAGTAACTTTTATATATAATGCATGATGTAGT